>JAQBSW010000128.1:220000-278014 GCA_029291075.1 Eudiplozoon nipponicum
ACGAGCCTAAAAGGTATAATTGACCAGTGCGCACTCTACAAAAGGTATGTAGATGATATCTTGTTGTTCATCTCAGAAGAAGCAGACCCTTCCGAAATCCTCAAACAAGCAAATGGAGTCGATCCAGACATCAAATTCACTCTCGAGGTAGAGAAAGACGACAGTTTCCCATTCCTTGACATCAAACTCACTCGAGAAGCAAACGGAGATTTGACACTGGCCATACATAGAAAATCTACTTTCACCGGACAATACATTCATTACAACAGTAGTGTGCCAAAATCCCACAAAAGAAACTTAGTAAACAACCTAGCAAACAGAATCAGGAAGATCTGCTCTGAACACAAGATTGAGGAAGAACTGGGCTACCTCAGGAAAATTTTGCTAATGAACAACTACCCAGAGCGGTTCATTGATGTCAACATCAGACCACGGCAGATTCGTACTAGAGAGGATACCGGCAAGCAGGTTTTCCTGAACTTACCATTTAGAGGCGACATACCAGCCTCAATAATTGCACGGCGGCTGAATAGAATAACTAAGGACAACTTTCCCAGTGTTAAAGTTAATATGACATTCAGTACACAGAGAATCATGAGGTTGGATGCCAAAGATCAATTGCCAATTCTCTCCAAATCATTCATAGTCTACAAATTCTCATGTATGTGCGGTAGCACATATATCGGACGTACGAAGAAGCAATTGATAAGCAGAATCCAGCAACATTTGCCACAGAAATTGATTAACAAAGGCTTGCCACCGTCAGGAAAATCAGCTATTTCCGATCATATATTGGCAACGGGGCACCCTGTCAATTCGACCAATTTCACAATTCTACATAAAGCAAAATCCGAAAAATTATTATTTATCTACGAAGCACTTTACATAAAACAACAAGCACCTGACCTTAACATTCAAAAGTTTCATCAACATGATATCCTTATCGACTGGCCAAGAATAACAAAATTCAACAACAATCTACTAGTATCCAGCCAAGAACCAACAGGCCCTCGACTAGAATCAACAAACGTACAATCGGATTGGCAACAATCTGAAGTGGAAATAACAGAGGCGCATACGATGACAGAAGTCTCCAAACAATGTGAGCGTTTAACACTTGCAATCAACACTAGCGTTGTTACCAAGCGAAAATAGCAATCTTGCGCAGCGGGGTGAAACGATCAACTATACTGGGAAAAATAGCACTTGTACATGTAACAGTGAACAATGCGCACAAATGTTTAATTCTCAAGCTAACAAAACAATAATGACAAGATCTCAGACATCACTTCGCAATACTGCGAGAATGACCTTTACATGCAAACACGCATACACAACACAAACACAAACGCATACACACTCACCAACTAGTCAAAACAAGAAACAGCAGTAAAAACGAGTCAGATTTGTTACCACTAGCATAATCAATTGAAAACCCAAAATGTATAAATATGTATGATTGTATAAGAGATGATTAGTATTCACGAAATAAATGGCCTTTATCCACTTTATTTATGTGTTGTTTTCCTAATTATAAGAATATATATATATATATATATATATATATATATATGTAAAATATATATTCGAAAAGAAAAATACCAAGACGCAAAAAAGAAATATTTATGAAATTAAGTAATTTATATTTAAATGTTGAATCTGAAGTAAAAAGTTTCTAGTTATGTATGGAACACATTATTGGTTATAAAACCACTAATTTCCAATAAAACATCAGCTTTAATCTAGGAAAGTCGTAGCGTAACAGGAAAATAATTTTGCACTAGCTCTGGTTTGTATTATTTGAAATTGCTTTTAGAAATGAAATATATATATATATATATACTTATATATATATATATATATATATATATATATATATATATATATATATATATATATAGATATATCTTCACTCACGAATTATTTTAATAATTCCTACATTATAAAGTTTAGCAGTATTGCGTATTATGCAAGAAAATTACGTTTGCGAGTTGGTAATATACTGTATCGCTAACAATTTCTTTAATCATGGCTGTGATCTTGATATGAACACTAGACCACTTGTGTACATACATTTGACAGTATAAAAGGCAATTTATCCACTACACCGGTTTCCAACTGACCATCCCTTAACTGTTTTTATAGAGCAGACACAACGCTACGTGGGGAAGAGGTATTGAAATGAACATTTGTATAATTAAACGAACATTGGTTGCGCGGGCGAAGATAAATCAAGATTTCGATCTTGATATAAACGCAAATCTCATTATATATATGCTCATGTTCGAGCCCTGTCCGCAGATAATTCTGGATAATATTTGAAGAGTTTTCCATAAGGTCGAAACCATTCTACCGGATAAATTGTTTTCTAAGTTACATAATGCTTAGTTTCTACTGAAAATTTTGCAAATATATTGTACGATTTTTGCTTATATCAAGATCGCAATTTTAATTTAAATAACTTCAATATATTTTGTCAGGTATTGAAATTAAACGAACAATGGTTGCGTGGGTGGTGATTACAATTATTATAATCAAGGTTGCGGTCTTGATATTAACACCTGACCCATTAATTGCTTACATATGTCAGTATAAACGAAGAATTGTATAGTGTAGAAAAGGCAATTCATCCAGTAGACCGGTTTCGTCCTTATTAGGAACTAATCATGTACTGGCCCGAATTTGCCGCGGACAGGACTCGAACCTGGGCACGTCTGCTTCGGAATCTGATGCTCTAACCACTGAGCCTGTGTGTATGTATTCTCGGTTGTTCTTGATTGAGAAGTACACTCATCCTAGTGAAATTACAGCGATTTAGCAACATCTGACTTTTCACTAGATAAGCGTATGCTATATATTACAGTTCGCAAAACCTAATACATACATACAAGCGTATGCTACGTCTGTGTGTTTGTCTGTGTATGTATGAGCATTTGCTTATTGCAGAAATAATCTGTTACATTAACAGAAATTCACGTGAAACTAAAATGATAACTTTCATTTCCTAAATGCACACGTCAGACATATTTTTACACGTACTATCCTAAATAAAGTAATTACGAATGGCATCCCGGTGAGGAGGGGGCAAGATACTGTGAATACAGTAAATAATTTAGGGTAAGCAAAATTAAATTAGAAACGGAAAAGTATTCTAATAGGATGGATAGTTAAAATAAAATAAAATGGTTCGTAAAAGAAATTGAAAATTTCCTGATAAAGATAGATGCAAACTTAAATGATTGTTAAAAGGTGCTACAATAACAGCAGAACGTAGGACAACAGATAAAATAAGATAACAAGTAAATAAATAATAAGATAATCATAAAATAAATTAGAAGATATTGAAGTACTCACTCTCCACCTCTGTAAGTTAATATCAGTCCAGTGCTCTTATTGTTTTATTTGAGCGAGTTTCTGATTCAGATTCGTGCAATCTTCGTTTCCACCATTATTTAATGCCGTATTCCAAATAGGACCTAGTGATATTTCAACGGCTGTTTCATTCATTCTGTCATTTCTCGATTTCATTTCGATGGATTCTCTAATCAGTCTTGTCGATCTGCTACGGCTACTAATTGATATACGTTTGCACCCATCTCAATTAATTATGTGTCCTGTCTCTACTGTATGGCGTGCAAGATCTGATCTATTAACATGGCCAAACTTGCATGCAGTTTTATGTTCCCCTCTTCTTACCCTAATTAGACGCATTATTTCACCCACATACATCAGGTTACAGTCGTTACATGGAATTTCATATACTCCTGATGTGTCTAACAGTTCTATTTTGGTTGGGAAGTTTAATACCTAGGGTGAGGGTCTGATTTAAAATAGTACGTATATTGTATTTTAATGCTACCATTTTGATTTTCCTACTTAGTTTAGAGTCAGGTATTACCATTACCCTCCGATCATCCTTTGTTTTTTTAACTTCACTTACTTCCAGTCATGTTTAAATTTACTTATGATGCTCATTATAGTCGCTTCAATTAACTTTATAGGATACCCATTAGTACTGAATATTTCTCGCAGTCTACTTAATTCAATCCCCCCATGTTTTTTATCTGTTAATATTAAGCTTCTTATTATCCTCGATTTTAAGATACCAATTTTCATTCTATATGGATGATTTGAATCGACATTAAGAAGGATACCTGAGTAAGTATCCTTCCTATAAACATCCCGTTCTAGTTTTGTACCATTTCTAATTAACTTGACATCCAGAAATGGTAATTCGCCACATGATTCATTTTCATTTGTAAATTTAAGCTCGCTCACCTGATTTGCTATGTTTAAGAAATTTATCAGTTGATCCTCCCCGTGATTCCAAATAACTAATATATCATCCAAATATCGTACATACAATTTAGGATTTAGGGGCGTTATATCTAAGAGAGTCTTCTCCATGTAATGCATGAAGATATTAGCTATTGGAACCGATAGTGGTTGCCCCATTGGAACACCTCTAATCTGCTTATAAAATGCATTCCTAAATTTAAAATAAGTGGAGGACATACATACGTACATCATCTCCATGACGTGTCTTATCGTCATTTTGCTTCCATCCAATATTACTGGATGATCAACCAGGAAACGCTGAAAATATTCTAGTGCTTTGGGTACTGGTATATTGGTGTACATTGACACCACATCTAAACTCGCCAATCTATCGTTTTCATTTAGCTCATATCTATCGACTATCTCAAACAAATGGTATGAATTCATCAAAGTATGGTCTAAAAAGTACGAATATTTCCTTATTCTATGGCATAGAAACTTAGACATTTTATATGTTAGAGTGTGTTGTACATTAACAATAATTCTCAAGGGGTTGCCTGATTTATATATCATTACTAAACCGTACACTCTGGGAGCGATTGTATCTCTTTGTATGAGAGCGTTACTATGCGCTGGATCTATTTCTCCTTCAGCAATCATGTTATTGACCAATAATTTAACTTCTTGTAGTTTATCAGTAGGATCTTTATTAATTTTAGTGTATACTTCTATATTGTCTAGTTGTTCTTACATTTTATCATTATGGTCAGATTGACTCATCAGAACCGTCGCTCCTCCTTTGTCTGCTTTCAAACATATTACGTTGTTTGCTATTAACTCTTTCCTGAGACTTTTTCTTTCATAATTTGGTTTATATTTTTCCTCTGCGTACGTTAGCACAGCTGCGGCTACGTCTAATTCAAACCTAACTTTATCCTTGTCCGAGAGGAATTGTGCTGTTTTAACAGCCTCAGTAATTATCTCATTTTTTGGTGATTTCTCAGTTTGGATAGCTGTATTCAGACCACGATTAAGCATTTCCAGCTGTTTCTCATTAAGATTTATTTTAGAGAGGTTTATCACTCGATTAGTTACAGCAGGACACGTCCTAACTGTGGTCTGTCTATAGATGACCAAATTTCCTAACTTTTTATCATGCCTGATGTGAAAATTTTTTATCTTTCTATTACGTGCGCCATCAGTAAAATCCTCTAAACATTTAAAGTCATTCGCGTGCAAAATGGAAATTAACATAGATCTTATTTTAGTTTTCTCTCGAATAAGTTCATATTTGCGTTTTTATAAATCGATAGTCAATTTATTCATTATATTCAAAGTCAGTTCATGTTTCACCCGTTGAAAAGAACTGCTATTTGCGTTTAATGCATGAATATCTTCCAATTGGTTTGTGTTTTGTCTAATCCGTGTGCTTTTTGCGTATTTATTGTATTTTATGACTTTAAATTTCCTAATATAAGGAACCTTAATAATTGATTTAGGCTGTAAAATATTTCATTTTACTGACTGAGTATTTAAATACTCTGAGTTGTGGGGTCAGGTGTAGTGTGCATGGAATTTCAACCCTGTTGTCCTGGTCGCGTTCTGATCTGATCGCTGATTGGTCTACAATGGGCTTTAATCAAAGAGATGGTTATTATAATCAAGGTTGCGGTCTTGATATAAACACCTGACCCATTAATTACTTACATATGTCAGTATAAACTAAGAATTGTATAGTGTAGAAAAGGAAATTCATCCAGTAGACCGGTTTCGTCCTTATTGGGAAATCATCTAGCCCTGTCCGCGGCAAATTCTGGCCAGTACATGATGAGTTCCCAATAAGGACGAAACCGGTCTACTGGATGAGTTGCCTTTTCTACACTATACAATTCTTAGTTTATACTGACATATGTAAGTAATTAATGGGTCATGTGTTTATAACAAGACCGCAACCTTGATTATAAAAATTGTTATCACCATCCACGAAACCGATGTTCGTTTAAAGAGATGGCTACACAGTTACAATTTTCTGCAATAATTGTTTATGAATGTAGTTGGTTTCGGAATGAGTCGAGGTACTTTGTCATGATAAATATCTTGTGCTGAGATTAATTGAAGTTTCTCTCTTAGTTGCTCATTTTAGGCTCGCTTTGAAGATGACCGGTATTGGCTTATCATTTGGCTTTGAAAATTGAATAATTCCGCTGTATTGATTTAAATTCAAAGTTTTATATTAAATAAGTTTCGTTCGGATCAATTTTAATCTAAAATCAAGTGATATTGACTGAATAATCTGCTTTACTTTCATTCTATTAATTGAGATGTACTATACCTCCTTATTGCGTAAGCTCTGTGAGCGTTAATGGTAATGCCATCAATCATTTGCGACTTTGATTTTTCAATCAATGTTAGTTTTGTCCATAAACGCCACAGACCTCGAGAAAAAATCAACATTCTACTGCCTTAAATGCACAATTTGTCTGTATAAACGCTAGAGATGCTACGTCTAAAATACTTCAAACAGTACTGAGGGCACCTTCTAAATATACATGCTGCGCGGTATTATTCACACATCTCCATTTGCCATCGTGCTCTTATTATAACCATTGAATTTCAAATTGCAACTGATGGTACTTCTGCCATGTTGGGGTCTGGTTAATTACGATGATTATATTTTATTTTACAAGCCCCCACGTAATTCGTGATTGCTTTTATGGTGTACTAGACAGTTCAACTGATGGTTCTCCGCATTTTCATTGATTAGATGCCCAAGCGTGTGAAAGAAATTGAAAGGAAAACGCATTGTAACAACGAATTCTTATTTTTTGGTAATGTTATCACAATTATGCGCTAAATCGCATAAAATTTGCTTTAGATATCTTTTAACGGTTGCGCAGTGCGAGATCCAGAAATAGAATCTCCGCGATTTGCGTTTGCAGGTTGTCGCCTCGTAAATCATACCTCATTTTCCAATGGTTAGTATGACCGATGTTGAAGCCGTAGGTAGAAAGGGACGAATCCGCACCCAGCCCAAAATAAGGCAAAATCGATGCGTACTTGGAAATGGGAATCAATCGGATCTTTGCGAAACTGATAGTGCAAAGCGAAAACCCGCGAACGCGAATCACGGAGACTCGAAATTGGCTTTAGCTTTTACACCCGATGTCTACCGGACTTGTGACTTTGACTTTCCTGGAGCATAATGATTGAGAGAATTAGTTGGCCGTTTATATTTTATGATTAACGTGAAAGCCTTACACATATGAAGCTATTTTTCAGAAAATTGTCATCTCATTATTTATGAAGATCTATTTATGGCTTAATATGAATTTCGAAACGCATTACTATTTGTGACTAGTTTGAGATTTCCTATATGGTAGGAAAGTTAAGCTAAAAGTTGGTTTTAGTTTACATAAAATTGACCTTATATATATATATATATATATATATATATATATATATATATCTATATATATATATAACAAGGCGTGCTATTTATTTTCATTTCATTTACAACAATATTAGTTTTTAACCACATTGTATGCATTTTATTTGAAATGCCTTCGTATATATCATCGTTTTAATTAATTAGCTTATTAAACTTGCTACTGATCTATAAAAGTACAAAGTTTCTTTTGCATTAAATACACAAATGTGTAACTTGCTTTCTCACATTAAAAATACTCTGATAGGCATTAGAAATTCATTAAGCTATTATCGATTGCGCGAGTGATAATAACAATTCTTTGAACCAAATTTACTATTTTGATATAAACACCAATCACATAGGATTTAATCAATCTTACACCATAGCAAAAATACATACGGATGCATTTCAACCTTCGATAATTATCGTCAGTGCATGACGGCAAACCGACTAACGAGGATAAATATCTGACCCATTATGTACATAAATTTGTCAGTATAAACTAAGTATTTCTTAAGTATGGAAAAGGCAATTCATTCAGTAGACCGGTTTCGTCCATATTGGAAACTCATCACGTACTGCCAGGTATTTGCCGCGGACAGGGCTCGAACCTGGGCACGTCTGCTTCAGAATCTGGTACTCTAACAACTGAGCGACCCTGCTGCACACTACACACAATTTTCAGTTATATACCAACTAATGTTTCTCGGTTAGCCTTTCCTTTAGGTAGAGCCTATATAGCATCCCTTTAGCCCTAAAGTTCCAACTACTCATACCGATATGACATTATAGAACAGATACTACGTTACATGAGGAAGTGGTATTGAAATGAACATTTATATAATTAAACGAACATTGGATTTGAGGGCGGTGATAACTATTACTTTTAATCAAGGTTGTGAGCTTGATATATACACCTGGCCTAATATGTACACACATTTGTCAGTATAAACTAATTATTGTATAGTGTAGAAAAGGCAATTTATCCAGTAGAGCGGGTTTCTCCTTATTGGGAACTCACCCTTATCCCCATGATTCCAAATTAAGAAGATGTTATCTCAGAATCTTAAACATAAGTTTGGTTTGAGAGGAGATCTAAACAATACATTTTTTCTAAATACTGCATGCAAATATTAGCGACTGAGACCGATATTGCTTGACACCTTTAGCTGGAGTTAGAATTCATTTCTCATTATGAAGAATGTAGATGAAATACAAATTTTGAAACATTTCCATAATACTCCTTAACATCATTTTACTGCTTTGTACTTAATGGGTCAGGTGTTTATATCAAGATCGAAACCTTGAATAAAAGTATGTTATATCACCGACCGCGCAACTAATGTTCGTTTAATTAACGAGGATAAAAGCGCAATTTATATAAACACATGGATTGGTTAATTGCATAACATAAATATTGTTGGTGAAATCGGCAAAACATTAGCGTTCATAACTGCATAGAGTTTGTGTCACCGACATTTACAGTGAAGAAAAACTTTTGTGAGACTAATAGAGATGACAGCAGACATATTAATTTTGCTTTCCTTATATATGCATTGTGATTTGATACCCGTCAGAAAATTTGTGCTGTGTTCAGTTGATGATCATAGAAGTTTGAAATGCGTCAGTGCGTGTGACTGACTCCAGTTTCACTGTGTTATACGACATATATATATATATATATATATATATATATATATATATATATATATATATATATATATATATATATATAATTCATACTATTTGGTTGAGTTTGTTCAAAAATGTGAATTAAATGTAGTTCTAACAACACTAAACCAAAAATGTATGTATTATTCTTGGATGCCATGCTAATTATTTGGAATCATGGGGAGGTTCAAACGATAAATTGCTTTAACTTAGCCAATTAAGTGATTGGATTGAAATTTACAATTTAAAGGAATCATGTGGTGAATTACCGTTTCTGGATGCCAAATTAATTATAAATGGTAATAAGTTAGAACGATATGTTTATAGAAAATTTACTTAATCGGGTATCATTCTTTGTTTTAAGTTAAGTCATCCATTTAGAATGAAATCGATATTTTAAAATCAATGAAAATTAGAACCCTGAGAATAACAGATTCAAAACAAGGAAAAATTGAATTAGGTAAACTTTTGGAAATATTTGGTGCTATTAGGTAGCCTCTATTGTTATTAGAAGCAACTGTGTTGAGTGAAGTAAGTAATTTTAATCATAATTGGAAGTATTTGAAGTCAGATAGAACAAAAGAGGATATGAGTGTTATGATAATACCTGACTTAAAACTAAGCAGGAAAATATAAACGGTACCATTGGAATTCAATATACATCACATTTGAAAGCAAATCTTTACTCTAGGAACTAAACTTCCCAATAAAAAGGAGCAAATTGAACTGTTAGACACATAAGAATTGTATGGAATTCAATGTAAAGACTGGAACCACATGTATGTTGGTGAAACCTTGTGTCCAGTTAAGGTAAGAGAAGGGATATATGGAACCGCAAGCAGATAACGGACTTATAAATAGGTGAGATATGTACATCATACAGAAGAAACAGTACATACAGCAAACTTGGACGTTGTGTAGACGTGTAAATGAGATTATAACTTTTGTTCATGCTAACATTGTTGTATATTTCTGGTCATATTAGAACTAATATGTTACTAGGAACGCGATACTTACAACTCAATTAATTGGAATAGTTACAGACGCGTATCAATCTGTGGTCGTAATAGATCGAAAAGATTGATTAGGCAATCCGTCTAAATTAAATTGAAGGAGGACATAGTGAACAAAACTGCCATAGCAAAATGACTAGACTTGATTCGGCGCACATCACTAAATAATGGTAGGAAGTGAATGTTGAACGAATCAGAATTGGAAACTCGCCATCAATTATTGTTAAATTGTATTGCCTATATATGTATATGTGGCGAAAGCTGCAAACAGTTAATGTTCGTGACTGCATAGAAATTGTGCAGCCGACATTTCCAGTCAAGTTCAATGTATGCGAGACTGCTAGAGGTGAGAGCTGCATATCTAAATTTAATTTCCATATATATTCAATGCGGTTTGATCCTCGATAGTCAGTTTGCCGTCGTACTCTGATGATGATCATGGAAGGTCGAAGGCTACGATCTTGATATAAACACCTGACCCATTATGTAGTGAAATGTCAGTAGGTTTCATTCGATTGCTGTAATTTCACTTGTAATTTCACATGCTGACGAATGCACACGCACGCAATCATGAAATCCACTTATCTAGTGATAAGTCAATTATAATTAAGACATCTGCTAGTAATTCTAAATGAAGCCGTTTAAGTAAAATTTTCCACTTGACTTAAAAATTATTATAATCAAGGTTGCGGTCTTGATATAAACACCTGACCCATTAATTACTTACATATGTCAGTATAAACTAAGAATTGTATAGTGTAGAAAAGGCAATTCATCCAGTAGACCGGTTTCGTCCTTATTGGGAACTCATCATGTACTGGCCAGAATTTGCCGCGGACAGGACTCGAACCTGGGCACGTCTGTTTCGGAACGTGGTGCTCTAGCCACTGAGCCATCCTGCCGCACACTACACTGCGCACAATTTTCAGTTATATACTAACTAATGTAACCTGGTTAGTCTATTTTGCCTTTAGGTGGAGCTCATATTGCATCCATTTAGACTCAAAGTTCCAACTAACCATCCACAATCTGTCATTACTGAACAGACACCACACTACATGGGTAAGTGGTATTGTAATGAACATTTATATAATTAAACGAACATTGGTTGCGCGCAACCAATGTTCGTTTAATTGTTCAGTTGTGACCAGAAGGATATAAATAATAGTTTTGCCTTGAAGCAAGTCATTCAGCGGCAAAATCTATATCGCCGTTCCAGAATAACCGTCATTCTAGACTTCAAGTGTGTATATGATTCAGTGAATAACGAAGTTTTAATCAATATTCTTTTCAAAATGGTATGCCCACAAAATATTTAAATAGTATGCGTGTGCTCTACATAAATATGCTTGGTCGAGTTAGGATCTACAACGAAATATTGCAGAACCTTATAATTATCATTGTTAAATACTGTTTGTTGCGGAGAGCTAATATATATATATATATATATATATATATATATATATATATATATATATATATATATATATACAAGTATGTATTAGGTCTTTGCGAACCTAGTAACAAATATATATGTATATATATATATATATATATATATATCAATAATAAGTTAAACTATCATTGATTGCGTGGGTGGTGGTAAAATTCTTTGAATCAAATTAGCGAGCTTGAAGCAAACACCAATCCAAGTGAGACGGTAGTTTTGCTATGTTGTTTGACGACTGGTTAAATACAATGGGATTGGTGTTTACTTGAAGCTCTCAAACCTGATTTAAAGAACTAGTAAGACCAATGGAAATTATTCATTTTATTAAAATATACAAAAATACATTGTATAATTCCTAATGGTCATAAATATAAACTACCATTTTGTTTTAATGCTAAACTTATCTCTTAATCATAAACTCACTTTAAACATTCTGAATATTATGTATCAAGATATAGAGAAACGCAAATTTAAATTGATTAGGGAGCGGTCGATTGTAAATTTATCGAGGATATAAGTGTACGTAACAAGAAGATAAAAAGGTCAGGAATATACGTGATAGAAAATAAATAAACAGCCAGCTGATGAGTAAGAAGGAGAAGTGAAATTATTTATAGATAATGAAATGACTGATAAGGACTTCAGTCAAACACATGGTAACGCTCTTATAAAAAGCGATAAGTCACACCTTGTGTGTACGGTGTAGAAAAGGTGAATACACCTGCTAACTAATTGAGAATAATTTTTGATGGACAGCCACTCAAACATATAAAATGCTTTTGTTTCTACGTCGCAAAATAAGGAAATAATCCTACTTTTTAGATCACACATTGATAATTTCGTTTGACAAAGATGACATCGTCGATATTTATGAAATTAATGAAAATAGTCACTTACCAGGCTTATATTGGGTGTTCGGGTATACAACATACCGCTACTAAAAGCACAGCTATGTTTTCGGTGTTTTCTGGTTGACCAGTCCTTAATGTTAGAAGGAAGTAAAATTATTTAAATCAAGTTTGCGAGATTGAAGTAAACACCAATTCCATTTTATTTAACCAGTCGTCGACCAACATAGCAAAACTACCGCCAATCGCACACGCTGACATTTTTCGGCGTTCCATGACCATCATTATAGTACAATGGCTAACTGACTAGCAAGGATCGATCCGCATTACATATATATGTTAAGAAAATTTATACATTCGTCTCTCACCTCTAATAGTCTCGAATACATTGAACTTCACTGGAAATATCGGCTGCACAATTTCTATGCAGTCACGAACATTAACTTTTTGAATCTTTCGCCACAAATATGTAAAGGTAGTACAATTAAGCTTTAATTGATTGCGCAGGTGGTGGTAACTATTCTTTAAATCAAGTTTGCGAGCTTGGAGTAAACACCAATCCTATTTTATTTAACCAGTCTTCGTAAAATATGGCAAAACTACCGCCAGTCGCACGCACATATGTCAATTAAAAATAATATCGGGATGTTGAATGTATGCATGGCTTCTACATATTTTATATTTAGAGAGTTAATAAAGCAAATTAGTGGTGAATCAATGTGAAAACTATTTCTGGTTTCAATGGCAATTGTCCATATGCATTAATTGGAAAAGACTTGTCGAAATTTAGGCGCCCCTAAAGCCTAAATTTTATGTACAATTTTTTATTAAATTCAGGTCATTTAAAATAATGAAGAAAATGATATGATAAAAGTCCTCTACTTAATTAAAAGAGAAATATATATATATATATATATATATATATATATATATATATATATATATATATATATATGTACATATACGACAAATTATATTTTTGGTCAGAATATGATCTGAGAACAAATGAATTCTCAAGAAGATATTTAAATCACAAATGAGCAAGATTTAAAAAAAAACATGTTTAACCAAATTTATTTCTGATATACTTACAATATGATATTGCTTATTTCATCATCATTATCATGAACAGTCATATAAAAGCGCAATGTGACTAATGAATCACTGCCATATAACCATAAAAGCGAGGAAGAACTATATAAATATAACGATGACAATAATTATTTAAACAAATTATTAGTGAGATTTGCGAGGGAGAGATTGGGAGATTATCTAGTTAATTTAAGTATACTTGTCAAGATAACTCACGTAGGTGTGCGAGTAACGATCTGCAAATCAATTTCGAAGATTAGCTTCAAAACATTTCATCTTCCTTAAAAATTAAAAATGTTGGCGCCTTAGATTCTCTCGATCTGTAGCTAATGTTTATATTGTGAAAAATTTTCTGTTAATTAACGAATGACATTTAAATTTTAGAAGGCAATTAAAAAAAGCTTTAAATTTCTAATTTTCCATTTTTTTGTGTAGCAACTATAGTCATAGCTATATCATGTCATTCGCTGTCCGGACTAATAAATCAATATCTGAAATAAATATTTCATTATTTTACCTATTAATCAGTTGTTAATAATGAAGTTCTCTCGCCTGCTCAGGACAAGCATTACAGTTTGGCAAATTATGCCACCAGTTAAAATGCCTAGTGCAGTTTGTGTCAATTTATTGAAATTGTTAGCGTTAAATTGTTCAAGGTGTTTAATTTAAATACTGTAAAATCATGTACGCTTTGCGTAATGCAACGCTTAAATTGCCTATCCACCAAATTATTGCGCTATTAAGTAAGGCTTTGCATTTTTATTTATGCTTCATTAAAGTGGAAATACGTTGTTAATAGCGATGATGCATTATTTTTATGGTTTTAACTTATTTAAATGTTAATTGATTGTAATGTCTCGTTGTTTATTAATTTACTCTGCAAGTATTTAGATAAAGCAAGTAAACATATTCTTACATTTCATTAAATCAAGTTTGTGAGTTTGAGATAAATACCAAGAAATTAAGACGCGCAGCAATCCCTCCAATTAGGCTTGAACATACTGTGAAGCCAGCCTAAATTTAACACAAAATATCTTAAACGTGACAACAATAAAGCGAATAGTTAATGTGCGATTTTTGGATAAAATACACGTCATTCGGAATCAAGGAGATTATGATATGATGCATTACTTAAACTTATCTAATGAAGTCGATGAGACCAAATTTGCAATTGAAAATAAATCATGTGGTGAATTACCAATTGTGTATGTTGAATAAACTATAAGTGGTGCAAAATTAGAAAGAGATGGTTATTTGAAAGACAATTTTGCGGGTGTCCTTAGCATTTTAAAGTCAAATAATTAATATTGTATGAAAACTGTTATCTTACAATCGATGCTAATATGATGCCCGAGACCGAAATATATTAACATTAAGAATGGGATTGAAATAGATAAGCATAAAATATGCGGACGTTGAAATATGAAAACTGATAAGTAATCAGTGCTTATAGATACATCTTATATTAATAGAAACCGCAATGAAGTATGTGTGATTGACGGTAGTTTTGCAATGTCGTTCAACGTCCAGTTAAATTCAATGGGATTGGTGTTTACTTCAAGCTCGCAAACTTGATTTAAAGAATTGTTACTACCACCCGTGCAATAATTGATTTCTTAATTATATATATATATATATATATATATATATATATATATATATATATATATATATATATATATGTTGTGAAATCTGCAAATAGTTAATATTCGTGACTGCATAGAAGTGTACAGCCTACATTTCCAGTCAAGTACAATTTACGCTAGACTACTAGAGGTGAGAGCCGCGTGTTTAATTTTGCTTTCCATGCATATGCATTTGGTTTTGATTCTCGCAAGTCAGTTTGCCGTCGTACTCTGCTGATGATCACAGAATGTCTAAACGTGTCATTACGTGTGACTGACGGTAGTTTTGCTGATATTTGATGAATGGTTAAATACAATGGTAATAGTGTTTACTTCAAGCACACAATCTTGATTTGAAGAAGCAATGATGAGTTAGGTATGGAAATCTAAATTTAAATGAAAGTACGCTAAGTCTGATAGAACATAGGAGAATCGTTGGGTAACTGTAATAACGGGCTCAAAACTGAGCGATAAACAAACCCTTTCGTAGACAATCCCATACTCGTGGATATTAACTTTCTAAACAAAAGGAACAATTAAACAGCTACACGCATCGAGAATTTATGAAATATGGTGCAAGGAATAGATCCACATGTGTTTAGGTGAAATCATGAGCCTAATATTAGTTAGAAGAGGGAAAAATAGAACTACATGTAATAATGGAACTTTTTATGGATCAGATCTTGAACTTCAAACGATAGAAACAAAAAAATCAATTAACTGGTGTCGAAGAAGCTTGAAAACCCCATTATTCGAAATTGACCGTAATTATGTGGCTTTAAGTCTAGTTACATGAAATATGAAATTGGTTATAATTAAGTCTTCAAAATTGAATAATTGCAAGCAGAAGCCGGGCTATTAATAATTGCTTAAATCATATATATATATATATATATATATATATATATATATATATATATATATATATATAGTAAATAAATATATTTAAAATGTAGGTTGTGTTAATTCTTAACATCAACCAATAGATTTTAGTAGTCTCTTTTGAAATGCGAGCTTTAATAAAATTCATTGTATCCTTCCTCTGTGCAAAAACAAAAAAAATATGAGATATAAGAAACGTTTCTTTTGCATTGTCTCCTCAAATATCTACTAATGAAAATATCTTTATATATAAATTGGAAAGCAAAACATATTTCTATTTTGTTTCGTCCCGAAATTTAGGAAGAAAGAGTGGAAAATCTTATTCCAACGTCATTGTCAGACAATCAGCTGATGGAAGGCTTAAAAAAGAAGGGACAAGTGAGAACCCATCAATCAAGGTCAATAATCAGGGCACCTGAAAATGTACAACATTCAAGATTTTACCGACATATGAGTGCTATCAATTGTCCCGCACAAGAAAAATGCAGTCAAATCCACAACGAGAAGGACAGCACCGCGCAAAAAGATTCAACACTTCAGTACTTAACCAGTTCTGAATAAAAACGTAACACGTCTACTGGGTGAATTACCTTTTTAACAAATCTTAATGTTTGGTTTATATGGTAAAGTATGCATACAATAGGATTGGCGTTTATATGGAGCTCAAAAATTATTTAAATAATTGCTATCTTTACTCCCAGAATCGAAGGTTTGTTTACTTTTATAAATCTTCAATTCAATACCACTATCCCAGCTAATGTAATTTTTATTCTATAATGACAGATAAGGTTATGTTAGTCAGAATATTTTATCGAAAGTGGAGTCAAACAAATTCCCTCTGTAGAACAGGGTCAACCAACAAAATATAAGTCAGTACATAATTTAAAATTGTGTATAGCTTACGGCACACTGAAATAATGGATAGTCACATACTCCGATACTACGTTGCAGGTTCGAGTTCTGTTCGCGGAAAAATTCTAAATAGAAACTAAAGAATTCTCAACGAGGATGAAACCAGTCTACTGGGTGAATTGCCTTTTATACCCAATGCAATATTCAGATTTTACTGGCAGATGTATATATAATGGGATTGGTGTCTATATCACGCCAGCAAACTTGATTTAAATAATTTTGATTACTGCCCGCGCATTCAATAATTGTCTAATTTTACACATATTAAATTGAATACCGCTTCCCCAGGTCGTGTGGTTTCTGTTCGATAATTACAGTTAGGTATGGCTATTTGGAAATTGATGTCTAAAGAGGTGCCACATATGCTCCACTTGAAGGGTGGCTAAATAAAAAAGCGGATGGAATCACAGTCTCTGAAGCAAATGTGCTCAGAATTTAACCATGACCGTGGCGAAATTCTGTACAGTAAATAACGAGTTCTTAAGGACAACGAAACACGTCTACTGGATGAATTGCATTTGCTATCTTAAACCATGCTCAGTTTATTCCGTAAAGTTTATATACAATGGGAATGGAGACTATATATAAAGCTCGAAATTTGATTCACATAAATGTTATCATTAACTGGGCATTCGATTATTGATTAATTGTATATACTTTTTTCTCTGTTTCTCTAAATTATTCTTAATGGGAAATTGCGCATAATAGATGATTTTATCAGTAACACACTGTCTGCCAAACTGACTTGAATAAATTTTTGCACGCACTAAACATAATTGGTAAGCTTTACGTCTTTTCTATGCAATAAAATTCTATTTAATATTTCTCTCTCAGGATTTTTCTATATTTAATATATAGAACAAAAGATTAAATTCTTTAAATCAAGTTTGCGGGCTTGAAGTAAACACCAATCACATTGTTTTAACTAGACGTCGAATTAAAGAATTGTTACCACCACCCGCGCAAAAAATTATTGTTTAAAAGATGAAATCAAAAGAAACAACGAGCCTATTGCTCTGTTGTTTAATCATGTTTTTGAAATAAAATTATGACCGAAAATAACAGTAGAACTTAGTCGGCACGAATTAGATTTCATTAACAATATGTTCAGATGTTGACTCTCCGTGATTTGCGCTATCAGTTCCGCAAAGATCCGATTAATCCCCATTTCTAAGTACGCATAGATTTTGGCTTCGTTCTGGCTGGGCGCGGATTCATACCTTTCCTCCGAAGGTTTCAACAGAAATTAGATTGCCTCTCATTTCCAGTGGTTAGAATGAACGATGTTGAAGCCTTCGAAAGAAAGGGATGAATCCGAACCCAGCCACAACGAAGCCCAGATCGATGCGCGCTTGGAAACGGGGATCAATCGGATCTTTGTCAAACTGATGGTTCAAAGCAACAACCCGGGAACGAAAATCGCGATGAGTCAACATATGGAGCTCGTACTGCGCACCAACCATTCAAATTTGTTCGGATATTGCAGAAACGTTATCTGCTTTCCTAGCAGTATTTAGTCTAAAATGTCCTTGAACTGGCTTCCTTAGCAATCGGCTAGTCAGGCCTGAATAGCGCATTGGGCGGCTATGGCATTTGTATAGATAAACAATGTTAGTCTCTTCGGTTACATGAAGCTTTATGTTAGAATTTATTTTATAGTTTTTGTTGTATAAGCACATATCAATTGTTAATTATGCATTCTGGAGGTCACTGCTTTTTATTCTTCGAGTAAATATTTCGCAAGGTGTGTTCTCTTACAAAGGTATATTGACATGTATTGTCTTCTGTTTGGGTGCGGTTTCATTGCTTTATTGTTGATGCTCCATGTTGGCTTTAATGAAATTTTCGGGGTATTCGTTTTCTAGAAGCGATGTCTGAGCACTGCCATTTCTTGACATTGAAATACTTCTGAACTGATTTTCTTTAATCTATGGTTTGCGAGAACATTTGAGAAGTTAAACTGAATTTTAATCCGAGTTATTAAAGTGTGATGGACACTAAACTAGCAGGATAAATACAATTTGTGTAATGAAATATAACCAACATTTATATGTGCTGATGTATCTCAGCTCATCTTGGTCATAATCAGAGCATGCTTGGAAACTGATTACCGTGAAGCAAACCACAAGATAAATATAATATTTTGAAAGGTATAAATGCGGCTGTTTCCACTGGTATTCCCACACACATTGTAAGCGACAGTGATGTCGGTTGCACAAAATTCATACAGTTATTATAAGAAATCTTTCGCAGTCTTCGCTATTTTGTACAATTCACAGTGTAGATTTAATGGGTGTTAATAACGACTAATTAAATGGGTTGATTGAAATATCAACAATCGTGGTTTAGTAATTGTTGCCAACACCTGTACAAAATATTGATCATTAGAATGAAAGTCGTTGCTTTTATAGGATGATGTAGACCAGATAATTGATTTATCAAGTCAAATAAATAAATGACCTCTATTCTTGTATTTCTCATACTTCCAAATTCGTAATTTAAAAGAAAATAAATCTGCTAGACCATGGGTAATTTTTTTATAAAACTTTTCTCCTGTAGCCACAACGGCCAGTAGTCAGAAAAACTTGCCTCAGTGGTGTAATGTATTAAAGTTAATGACTTCCAATGGTCAAATATTGATTGGATAATCAATTAATAGGTTTAATTTTGGTGTCGAATCTCCAAGTTTATAATTATTTATAATGGTTTCTTTAAAACTGCTAAAAGAAATTAATATTTTATGCTGAGCTCGTGCAGAGTTGGTTTGATTGAGATCAAGGATGTAATGGTAAACACGAAGTGAACCAACACAAATTGCTCCATCAACCTATTGCCGACTCGTCCGCATAGATGGACTTCAATATTCAGGTCTATTGCCATTTTACCATTGGTACAATTAACACAATTTGGTTAGAACGATTGCTACGGTTTCCATGAATAAATAACGGATTTATTATTAGGATTTAGAGAAGATAATGTAATATAATGTTAGCAAATATCACCAAATCTTATAACGCTCTGCATCAAATTTTCAGAATAAATGATGTGTTCGTATAAAGCGCACATATAATGTGAAATGATATTCACATTATCAACAAAGTTAGCATAACTAAACTGTTACCCTGCAACTATTACTTTACGCCGTCTCAGCAAAATTTATGGCATAAACTATTTCTAAATTAAGTAAAAATTATGTACAGGTAACCCATATTTCACAAAAGAAAACATATTCAAACAGTTTATAACGCTTAGAACGCGGTAGTCTAAAATAAAGCACATTTAACTCGATTTAAACAGGGATTCATCTGTGTACCCGATCTATGTTATTCAGCGATTACTTATGGCACCATTGACTTAAAATAATAGACAAGGCTTTATAAAATATACAGTCATTTTTACTTACTGGCGGTCTTCTGACTTCCATCGTAGGTTTCTGAACACCTGTTACTCCAGCAAATCCCTATACTCTTGCCTTGATCGATGTCAGTCATCACCTTCCGCAGTAGTCATAACATCATTGAATTAAATATATATCAGTTAGATTCTGTTTGTTGGGGAGACCAAATATACAAGCAATTGTGTATCAGATGTTACGCACATAGAAACAATTTTTTTCAAACATGAATTATATATATATATTTATACGAATATATGTACACATATGGCATATAATGTACGGGCCCAAAGGTATAGGAAAGCAAACGGACATATGCTCGATTTCTGTCCAAGGGAATCGTGATAGCTACAGAGAAAAATGATTTTAATGAAATATATGTTGTGTATTATTGAACATTTATGCTTTACTAAAAATATGTATATTTATTTTCAGTATGAACTAAGCATTGTATTTGGTTGAAAGTACAATTCATCGTTTAGACTGAATTGGTCTTCATTTGGAAATCAACATGTACTTGCTAGAATGGCCACAACGGTGGCTCAAACTGAAGCGCAGTTTTCATTTATATAAAAGATTATTTTTTCTAGTAAATCTCTCTTAAGGGTGGGGCTAATTTATCATCGATTCTTTCTTTAAAAAACAAATGGCAACCCCTGATCAGTCGGTAAAGAACGAAAGCCACGCCACGTGGAAAATAATAATGAATTAAAGCTTTTTAAAAAGGTTTTTTTATATTTTAATGTTGTGAGTATGTATTAAACTGTAACACTCAACTCCGCGTTACAACCCAACGAAGTTCAATTTTGACAAATATAGTTCTCGTTAAGGTCAAATAGTCCAACTCTGGTTATTTGTGGTTCTTTTTTTGACTACTTTTACACGATTTTTTTTGCTTAATAACATTTTGATTAAACTATGACTTGATGCTGTGGCCTTCTCACATCTCCCTTCGGGTAAGGGCCATGGATTAAGCATGAACGCAGATCGTAATAACAGCTACCAGATATTATGAAGGAGGATAATTTCGCACTAAATAGACAACTATCTCGCAGAACCTCTTACATTAGCTACAAAACCTCCTACAAAACATTACTTACAGTACTAAATTTACTTTTCCAAGTAGAACTGTATAGTGTTGAAGGGCACCGATTACATAAATACCATATTTCCTGCGACTGTAACTCAAACATGGGCCTTTTTTATACGGTCTTGCACTTAACTACTGCGCAAAACTTGCTGTGCAGTACATGCGATTTGCAATTATATACGGGATTGATTGTTTGGCTAGTCTTTTCAAATGTTTGTGCAAATTTGGCGAAGCCTTCGACACCATGTTCCAACTGGCCTATACACAATCCTTTATTATAGAATAGACATCATGTCCTCATAGGTGAATCATCAATAACTTGTCAGATTTGTCGCAAGCCGTACCCGATCCGGAAAACGTATACTTCAAAGCCTTGTTTTCACTTTCTGTGCCACTCAAGCGGCGCACCAAATGCAATTTTCAGTTTTTATGCAAAATTATGTTTTTTTTCTAATTCTTTTCAAAATATGGTGCCCAGTCGGCATTGTTTTCGATTAGCCACATCCGTTCTGATATCAAAGAACAGACATTATACCACCTGTGGAAGGGACGTTGAATTAAATATTTTACTATATGTACGTTGCCACCATATAGTAATTGGTGCATACGACGGCAAAAATCAATACACATAGTAGATGGATTTCGTTCTTATTGAGCACTCATTAACTGTTTGCCAAAATTTCCGAGACCGAGGATAGATTCGGTGCTCACTTTCTTTGAGAATTGCATTCATTTACTGCTTTCGCTATTACATGCACTATTCTGGTAATACGGACAAAATATACATATTTAAATTGTGACTTAAAATTTTAATTTAATATCATTTCTCCAAAGACAAATCTGGAGAAACCAGTTAAAAATTGAGGTCGAAAGCGGTGACAAATATGCTATAAACTGGGGAAGGAGGTATGATAAAGGCAAGTTGGAACATAATTGAAAATTCTATGCATTGAGCAGCTCAGGTAGTGCAGTGGTAGTGAGCACATTTAAAAAATTCAAGTGAATCGGCGCGAGCCCGGATCGAAGCAATTCTGGGAATAACTTGATGAATGTTCAATAAGAACAAATCAGTCTACATGTTGAATTGTATTTCCCACCGTTTTGGTAGTTATTCTTTACTGAAAACGATTTCACACACACATACGCACACATACATACACACACACACACACGCACACACACACACAAACACACACATATATATATATATATATATATATATATATATATATATATATATATATATATATTGCCTTCGAATATTACACAGGATATTTCTAACTAGGAATAAAAACATTAAAAACAAAGTGGATAACGGCCATTTATCTCGGGACTACTAAATTTCACTTTACAATCTTTCATTTATATACATCCTGAGTTTTCATTTGATTATGTGGGTGGCAACAAATCTGACTCGGTTTAACTTTTATACAGTGGAACCTCGAGATACGAGCAGCCTAACATACGAGTTTTTTGAGATACGAGCCGGTGCTCGGGCCATATTTTCGTTCAAGATACGAGCCCTATTAACGGAGCGTCCCGCTAGCTTGCGCGCAGGGTCGAGCATCATCTGAGAGAATCTCTCGCTCACTCGCACGTTTTACCCGCTTGAATCGAAGTGTATGTTGTGCGCTGTACCATATTTTGCTTGATTTTTGCGTGATTACTGAACTTTTTTGTGTGTAATCATGAGACCGAAGAAAGTGAGTGCTAATGATAATGGTGATAGGAAGAAGAGGATGATGTCGATAGAACTAAAGCAAGAAATAATAGAAAAACATGAGCGTGGCGTACGAGTGATTGAACTCACAAAGATCTATGACCATAGTACATCGACAGTTTGTACGATATTGAAGCAGAAGGATGCCATCAATAGTGCTACATCAGCAAAAGGAGCCATAGTTCTTTCCCAATTAAGGACAAATATCCACGAAGAAATGGAGAAGCTTCTGCTCGTGTCGGTGAAAGAGGAGTTGGTAGGAGACACCCTGACGGAGACGGTAATATGCGAGAAGGCACGGAGTATTTATGCCGACTTAGTGAAGAAAGTAGCATAATATTTTGTTATGTATTTGTTAATTATACATATTTGTTTATTATTTAAAAACATATCTTTATTCATTATTTACAATGGGTTTTGGATTTTTCATAGGTCTTAAACGGATTAAATCGAATTCAGTTATTTTAAATGAGAGAAATTCGTTTAAGGTACGAGCCGATTAACACAGGCTCCATTCTGGAACGAATTAATCTTGTATCTCAGGTACCACTATATATATATATATATATATATATATATATATATATATATATATATATATATATGTATATATATATATAGGTAAAATTGTAAAGTGAAGTTTAGTAGTCTCGAAATAAATGGCCATTATCCACTTTGGTATTAATGCGTTCTTCTTCTTAATAATAATTATATATATATATATATATATATATATATATATATATATATATACATGAATAATATTTAGAGTAATATTATTTCTGTATGTGCAGAATACTATTTTCTGTTTATTGACTTTAGTAAAATCCGTTTGTGTATAATCCTCATTTTCGTAAATTAGGTCTTTTTTCTATAACTGTTTTTCTTTTCTTTCAAGTATTGTTAGAATTATTATTATTAATTGATTATCAACGTAAAAGGTGATCAACTCCCTAAAGTCTATTTGATTGTAAAAGGAATAAATTTTCAATAATTGATGGGTTGTTTTAATAAGTGAATTGACAATCTTTAAATGTTGGCGGTGCTGGTTGACGAAAGTGCAGCGACACAAACTGGCTGCCCGATCTGTACTTTTCATTAATCTTCTGCTTATGACTTTCGTTTAAATAGTGACCGCTTCAACATTTAGTGGTGACAAACAGTTCAGCATGAATGCATTTATTAAACCACATACAGTGACAGTGATTGGTGATACGTTGTACAGTGAACACCAGACAATAACCAAACAGTTTCGGCTAAATGCGACAGGAAACAAGAATGATTTAGCTATTAATAATTTCTCATGGCACAAAGAATAAGCGGACCGGCCTCCTAACGATCCAACACCATGCATTGCTCGAGTTCCTTGTCAATGTTGTAGGGACGATAATCAGCCGTAAGTTAGGCCCAGTCATTTTTACATACAAACGATCAGAAATGTAAATTTGAATGATTGGATTGAGGAATTGGACGTGCAGTTTTATCAACTTAGTAAATACTCACACCGACATAACAGCAGAATTCGGGATCTTCCAGAAAAAGGTAATCTTACGAAATGACTCAAATTGTGAATTTTGGTGCTACAACTCAGAACAAATGACTCCCGTGCGCCTTCACAACGTCCTCCGAGCCGCTATTCATAAAGGCAATATTAGCGTACGCATACTAACAGATTTAGATTCAGAAATTCTGGTAGTCGCTCACCGTCAACTCGACGTTCATTAGTGATCATTCCTGACGCGTTGTGTACAAATCACCGCACGTGGGGGCACGTCGCGAGAATATGTTTGTAAACATACCGAAATGGCATTCCATGTGAATTTCCACGCTGGCGCCAAGGTAACCTGCGAAAACGTACACAGAGGAAGTAAAGCCGACGCGTAATATTTATCACTTAACAAATCGCGTCAATCGCCTAATTCATTCGCTCATGTAAGAGTGCTTGAATTCCAAAGATTACGAGCAAGTACCAGATTTCATCAGTACAAACACACTGATTAAACAACACAATATAGCAACTAAAGCGTGTTTTAAACAATATGCGTTAGCAACCAACTACGGAGCCTTACCTGCCGATTCATATCTTCAAAGCGTAAAGAGCAAACTCGCGTGACAGAAACTACATCAGAGCACACCGAAGACATCAGATCAAGAATCTACGCACGAGTTCGATTTAAGTTTGACGTAGACGAGGTTAAATTTAGCATCAGGGGATGTAGAATGGCTATGCTCAAAGTACTATTATTCTTATATATACAAAATTCTATTTTCAGTCTACCAGTATTGTTTATAGTAAGACTAATGTTTACATTCATTATAGTTGTGTATATATAGAATAGCTCTGGCCACAGCAAATTCTGTGCAGTACGTGATGAGTTCCCAATTAGGACGAAACCGATCTATCGGATGAATCGCCTTTTCAACACTATACAATACTTAGTTTATACTGACAATGTATGTACATATTGGGTCAGGTGTTCTTATCACGATTGCAACGTTGATTAAAAGTAATTGTACAGAATACTGTTTTCAATATATTGACTTTTGTAATATTAGATTATGAATACTCCTCATTTGCGTACAGTAGGTCATCTTTCTAGAACGGTCTTTTTCGTTTGTTTAAATTGTTGTTAACATTATTTAGAATTGGTTAACACCGCAAAATGTGACCAATACTCAAAAGGCTATTTGATTATAAAGGAATTATGTATTCATTATGATGGACATGTTATCATGAAACTAATATATATATATATATATATATATATATATATATATATATATATATATATAAATGTGTGTTTATTTATTTATCATTTATTGAATTTTTATGCTCAAAGCCATGCTGACAAGCATCCCCCAGAATACTATAAATATAAAACTTTTAATGAGAAATAAATCGCGCATTGATTAATCATTATTTTATTATTATTATCAATGCAATTGTTTCCAAGGTTTTCGCCACAGTTAGATTCTGTTGCGGTATTCGGTACTTAAAATAGTAAATTTTAAAAAGGATGTGTACAACGATCAGCAAGAAGGAAAGGCATATTCTTAGGCGCGCACAAAAAGACATGCCTCATAACTTTTTAATTAATTCCTGTACAAACTTAAAAATTATTGAGTTTAAACACCAGTCTCATTATAATAATACATTTGTTAGTATAAACCAAACATTGTATATTTTAGAAGGGGCAATTTTACATATAGACCGGTTTCGTCTTTATTGAGAACTCTTCAGTAACTGTCTTAAATTTTTTGCCGATGGGGCTCGAACCTGGGTATGTCTGCTTCGTGGTCAGTGACAATAACCACAGAGTCATTCTGCCGCGCATTCAAATATTGTTAAATTGGTTGCCTTATATATTTGTGGCGAAAACTGCAAAAAGCTTATATTCGTGAATACATAGAAATTATGCAGCGAGAATTTACAGTCAAGTGCAGTATAAAAAAAAATTACTAGAAGTGAGAGCCACATATATAATTTTCCATAAATTATATATGCATTGCGTTTTTATTCTTGCTAATCAGTCATCCATCGTACTATGATGATCATGGAAGGTCAAAACGCGTCAGTACAGGTGACTGAGGGTGGTTTTGGAAGTGTTGTGCGACTGTTTAGATACAATGGGATAGCCGTTTACATTAAGCTCTAAAACTTGACTTAAAGAATTGTACCCACCTTCGCGCAGTCAATGATTGTTTAATTGTATAGTCTGCATTTAGGTAGCGAAAGCTACAATAAGGTAAAGTACATGACAGCATATCAATTGTGTAGACGACATTTTAAGTCAATTGGAAGGTATGTGACTATTAGAGGTGAGAGGGGCTTATCAAATTTTGATTGTCTTGTGTATGCATTGAGGTTTTATCCACGCTAGTCAGTTTGCCGTCATGCTCTGATGATAATCATTGAAGTTCGAAACGAGTCTATACGTGTGACTGACGCTAGTTTCACTTTGTTATGTGACGGGTTAGATACAATCAAATTGATTCTTGTATAACATTCACAAACTTGATCGAAATAATTGTGAAAAATTTGTCTTCGTTGTTTACCTTTTAAATAAGAATCTTGCCGTTTTCGCTGTGCGTATCGCTTTGCAGTTACTTTGTTTAAAAAAAATTAACTTTTCTGACTAAGTTTAGTATACATTTTAAATAATCAATTTATGATTCAATAGATATATTATTTCTCTCTTCAAATTTCACATTGCACATGGAATATATAAATGTTTCAAACCGTAATGCATTAATTAATAATATTCCTTTTTACAATTTTATGTCACCAAACTGCGACTATTTCACATTTATTTCCTACACATTTAGTAAATGTCTTAAATGCTGATTGCCATCAGGTTTATTATTTGTAGGAGCAAATGCCCTATTGAGAAATGTAATGGAATCATCCCAAGTATTATTGTACAACTGGCGATAAAGAAATGTGTCTAAAAATAAGGTTATTACAACATATTATTGACTATTCTGAATATTTAACATTGAAATTTCTTGTATCGAATTCACAAGCAAATATCTGTTACGATAGTTGATTGTGATTCAACTATTGACTCTTCTGCAATTGTTAGTGCAAGTAAAGTTTTAGTTTCTATATATCTCGCAAATTATTAAATTTATGTCATTCACTTATGGATGTGCCTACAATTTTAGTCCTGTTTGTTGCAGTTGTTGACGACATTTTGTTTTTACTGCCTTCATTATATCTCTAAGCCTGACAGAAATGGCGCCTTCATATGTAAAGTCCATTTAATTGGTTAAGAAAAGTGAACATAGTGCAATATTTGCACATGTGACTTCAACTGAAACGAATGATTGCCTACAAGAACACGTCATACGCAGAAACAAAATCATGAGCAGACAAGTAAAAAGTTTACGGAAATTGTGTGGATGTGACCCGCCTTTCCTGGGTTTAACATACTAAATATTATTATTTAAGGTTCAATGCGCAAAAGTTAATTGGCTATTGTGCTTTATTGACAACCATGGAAGGGTGAAACGCGTCAGCATATATGACTGACAAAGTTAGCTCTGTTGCGTAACTGCCTAAGTAACGGAATTGTAAATGCTGCCATATTATTATTAAAAAAAACAGTAAACATCCAACGTGCAAACCATGACCACTTAATTTGAAACGTATACTTTGTTATATTGATGTTCGTGCGTGCAAAAAAATTAAACAACTCGCATTTCAACAAACTACAATGCTTTAATTATAATCAAGATTGCGGTCTTGATATAAGCACCTGACCCATTAATTACTTACATATGTCAGTATAAACTAAGAATTGTATAGTGTAGAAAAGGCAATTCATCCAGTAGACCGGTTTCGTCCTTATTGGGAACTCATCATGTACTGGCCAGAATTTGCCGCGCACAGATCCCATTGATCCCCGTTTCCATGCACGCATCCATTTTGCCTTCATTCAGGCTGGATGTGGATTCGTCCCTTTCTTCCGAAGGCTTCAACATCGTTCATACTCACCACTGGAAATGAGGTCCGATCACAACTTCGTTGACTGGCAACGTTTGGGTACGGTCTTTTCCGTGCCATTCTCAGGCCTCTAATCAAGCATACACGGTTAAATTATCACAATAGCAGATTTAAGCAAATGCGGTTACCTCATTCCGAAAGGTTGCCAATCAACGAAGATTAGATCGGAACTCATTTTCAGTGGTGAGTATGAACGATGTCGTAGCCTTCGGAAGAAAGGCACGTATACGCACGCAACCCGAACTTGGAAATGGGGATCAATCGGATCATTGTGAAGGTGATAGTGCAAAGCGACAACCCGCGAACGCAAATCACGGAGATTCAACCTACGAAGCTCGCAATCCGCAAATTCTCAAATCATATTTGACGGTAGTTTCGCTATGCTGTACGGCAATTTGTTAAACTAAATGTCTAATGGATGTTCACCAGGAATAAAAAAAATTGAATTAAATCATTTTTATATTCATCTGCACAAGCAATGACTGATAATTCGGTAACAATTAAGAACGGTATTATAAATCATATCAATTCAATGTCGTGATTGCCGCGAATGTTTGCAGTCGATAACCAAGTCCAGCAAAATATTCGCGAGGCAACCAGGGACGGTAGATGCATGTTTTATGCTATATTAATTCCTGATCCTCGCTGGCCAATTCGCCATCTCGTTTTGATGATGAACATGTAATCAATACCTGATCATTCAATATCAAATGATTGGTATACTAACTTCTATCGGGTCATTAATGTGACTGCACAGAAAACGTGCAGTCGATATTCAATTCAAGCAAAATGTCTTCGGATTACTTGATAATTAAATACTCTTTATTGCAGAGAAATAATTTATATGAGATTGTGTGTTAGGATTTGCGCACCTAGTAATAAATTAGCCAAAATAAGACCAGAAAGATAAATCGAAGTAAAAAATGATCGAAAATTATAACCTCACATACACAATGGTTGCGTGTTTACTGGCAACTCATCACTATATATTTTGTTAAGAAATGTGGGAAAATAGGACGGTATAATCACACATACGAATGTTTGTACATGCAGAAGTGGAATTAATTTCATATAAAGTCTTCGACAATGCGACTTCCCGACCCGCTCACTATATATAATGTATACCGAGCCTTACAAGGTACAAAAAACTATGGTTGCCCAGTCTCTACAAGGTACCAACACTACGGTTTTCGATTCAGTACATGGTGCAAAAACTATGGTTGTCAAGTCTGTACATAGCACCCAAACATTGGATTTCAAGATACGCCAAATTTCACGAAAATTGAGTATTACTACCACATTAGAACAAATAGTACTCCAGAAAATCCATACACCCTGGCCTTGATCGATATCAATTATAGCATTTCGCAGTTATTCATGACATCATTCAATTAAATATATAACAGTTACATACTATTTGTTGCAGTGAACTAGTAAATATGCAATTGTGTTTCAGAAGTTTCGCACCTAGTAAAAAATATTCCAATTAAGACAAGAAGGATAAACCACTATCACCATGGACGTAAGATATAATTTTATGTACACTTCGTTCTTACTGGCGACTAATTAGTAGGAGCCGGTACTACGCCCTCTACACCCTATGTATTTGGTTAATGAATGTGGGACATTTGGACGGTACAATCTATTATATGACTGTGTATACCAGTAGTAGCGGAGTTAGTTTCCTCTAAATTCTTCGACAATGCGATTTCAAAGCCAATTCACCATATGCTGTTCATACCAAGCCTGCAAAAGTTACCGACCCTAATGTTAACGAATTCGTAAATTGTATAAACACTGATTGCCAAGACGTTACATAGTACATACACTATGTTTGCTGAGTTGATAGATGGTACAACATCTACTACACAATCTTGTATATATTAATTTTTACGAAACAAATAGCATATAACTAGATTTATATATTTATTCGAATGATGTCATAATTACCGTGAAATGAGATAAATGATAGCAGTCAAGGCCAGAGTGCATGGATTTGCTGGAATAAAATGTATTCAGATGCAGTTTTAATTCTTAATTTTGGTAAAATTTATCATAACTTGTGCTCGTATTATGTACCAATTCGGCAACAATAGTTCTGGTACCATTTATCAACTCAACACTCGTAACATTGGCATCCATTTCAGGTTCTGTAAACGTTATATATAATGAGTTGACATTGAAGTCTCATTGTCAAAGACTCTATATAATGTTAATTTAACTTCTGCTTGTCAATACATTGATATCGGAGATTACACCTTCCAAATGTTCCACATTCCTTGACCAAGTATAAAGTAGGTGTAGGGCGTGGTAACGGCTCCTACTGGTGAGATTCCAGTATGAGCAAAACGCATGTACACGAGAAAATTTACCTTTTGATCATGATGACTTTGGTTTAGCATTCTGGACCTATTTGAATTAATTTTGTACTATGTGCGCAAGATCTTATATACAATTTTTATAGACTAACAGTGACGAAAGCCGTACGTTATAAATTTCATGAAATAAATATATTTTACTTTGAGGCCTTTTCCTCGTTGGTTAATTCGCTGTCGCTTCGTCATCAATGGTTGATTATTCAATAACAAATTAGACCAGTGCGATAAATTCTATCAAGTCATTAACGTGACTGCATAGAAATCATACAGACAATATTCAAATCCTGAAAAATGTCGGTGAGACTACAATGGTCTATAACAGCAATTTATAATTTCAATGAAATATGTGTATTTCACTCTGTGGTCTGATCATCTTTGGTTAATTCGCCATCGTGTTGTGAGGGTAAACGCATAATAAATGCTTGATCATTCAATAAAATTTATATAATTAAACGAAAATTGGTTGCGCGGGTGGTGATTACAATTATTTTTCAGATTTTCGATCTTGTATAAGCTATTGACTAAATGTTCGCACACAATTGATTGGCTTTTTCCTTATTTCACACTCTCTGCACGTTCCAATTTTCTGTTTCTTTTTTTGCATTTCTATATATACATATATGTTTATTCATATATATTTATGGAGAATATGTGAACGAAACGGTTCTTGTATTTGTTAAAATTTCTTTTTATTTTCTCACATAGAAAGGTTACTACAACTGTGTTTTCTGAATTTCACATAAGCATTATTATGCGATCAGCCAGACAATCAGACCACCACGTCTGTCGGTGACCTCGTGATCTGACAACTTTCATTGTCTCAGCTGAAAAGTCACAGAACCAGTAAAGTAAAGTTTCTTTGCCCTCAAAGTATCTTTTCAGGTAGTAATTTTGAAAGCCTGTTAAAAATATCGGATCTGATATTACTTATAGTGCATGTATGTTTATTAAGTTTGGATTTGGAGGTCGAAACGTTAGAGTGAATCTAGAAATCTGATGTTACAATGCAAGAAGATAAGTTTAAAATTAACGCCATTTAACAAGCGACAGCGGAGAAATATTTACAACAATTGTTATGTAATGCATAAATTAATATTGAAAATAGAGAATCATCCAAGAGAGTCACTATAAATTCTCGTAATAAAAGACATTATTTTATTAACTTAGTGTTTAAAACTAAGATAAACAACCACTATATATATTTATGGAATAGCTAAAGAAATAATGATAAATAATATAGAAAGGTCAATAAAGGCACGCATAATTGACTAACTTATGATTATTTAAATTTAAGCTTGATTTAAATAATGATTATCACCACCGACCCAATTAATTATTGTTAAATTGTATATTATGAATGTTCTGAAATAACATTGCAGTTAGATTTTGAGGTAATTATTTGCTGAGTGTTTGATAAACGTTTAAAGTGATTGCCATATGACCTTTAACCGAATTATATTAATTAGCTATTTCTATTCCCGTATATAATCACGACCAATAATGCATAACACGTGATCGAGTTATATATTTTTCAGTGAAGTGACCTAATATATATGCAATTGTGTATAAATTATTGCGTATCTAGTAACAAATTTGTTCGAATAGGAACAGAAAAAGTATACCAAAGTCAGCATGAATGAAAGATGCAATTTCATGTATACACAAACTTCGTGTTTGGCAGCGGCATATCATTTGGTGTCCGTACCTCTCACTATACCCACTGAATAGTTAGTTATGAAATTTTGGACAAGTGGATATTAATATAACTAATACAAACATAAAATCTAATTGCAATTTTTTTATAGACACCAATTCCATTTTATATAGACATTTATCAGATTAATCTAAGCACTGTATATTGTGGAAGAGGCAATTCATCTAGTATATTGGTTTTGTCATTATTGAGAACTCATCAAGTTTTGTTCAGTATTTTTCGCGTAGGTAGGCACGCTCGCAAGTATGTATGTTTGGGTGTACATATGTATTTATGTATGAATGTATGTACATATATACGTATTTATGTATGTATGTATGCATTATGTATATATGTATGTATGCATTGAAGTATGCATATATGTATGTGTACATCTATTCATGCTAGTATATATATATATATATATATATGTATGTATGCATGTATGGATGGATGTATATATGTACGTATGCATGTACGCATGTATATACGTATGTATGAATGTGTGCGTTTGTATGAATTTATGCACGTGTATATATTTGTAATTTTGTAAAGATTTATGTATGCATATATTTTTATATTCGTATATATATTTTTATATGTTTGTATGTATGCTTGTGAGTATGTTGTATGTTTTAATGTATGCATGCAATTCTAGATGTTTTTATTTTCTTTCATGTAATTGTGTCTCCCTGACTTAATTTATTATTATTAATACAGGTATATATATATATATATATATATATGTATGCCTATGTATGAAGGAATTGTATGCATGCTAAATAACGTAAATATATAGGCAATTATATTGTATAATAATGCGTATGCATTAATATTATATATATATATATATATTCTTCTGTCTGTAATATGCTTTAATATATATATATATATATATATATATATATATATATATATATATATATATTTATAATGTCCATGCCTTTTTAATTTAACACAGTATATTTATAATTAGGAAAAAGAACACATTGAATAACAAAGTGGATAAAGGCCATTTATTTCGTGAATACTAATCATCTCTTATACAATCATACATATTTATACATTTTGGGTTTTCAATTGATTATGCTAGTGGTAACAAATCTGACTCGTTTTTACTGCTGTTTCTTGTTTTGGCTAGTTGGTGAGTGTGTATGCGTTTGTGTTTGTGTGTATGCGTGTTTGCATGTAAAGGTCATTCTCGCAGTATTGCAAAGTGATGTCTGAGATCTGGTCATTATTGTTTTGATAGCTTGAGAATTAACCATTTGTGCGCATTGTTCACTGTTACATATACAAGTGCTATTTTTCCCAGTATAGTTGATCGTTTCACCTCGTTGCGCAAAGTTTTCACGTGGTAACAGCGCCATTGTGGATTGCAGTGTTAAACGCTCACATTGTTTGGAGACTTCTGTCATCGTATGCGCCTCTGTTATTTCCACTTCAGTTTGTTGCCAATCCGATTGTATGTTTGTTGATTCTAGTCGAGGGCCTGTTTGTTCTTGACTGGATACTAGTAGATTGTTGTTGAATTTTGTTATTCTTGGCCAGTCGATAAGATTATTATGTTGATGAAACTTTTGAATATTAAGGTTAGGTGCTTGTTGTTTTATATAAAGGGCTTCTTAAATAAATAATAATTTTTCTGATTTTGCTTTATGTAGAATTGTGAAATTGGTCGAATTGACAGGGTGCCCCGTTGCCAATATATGATCGGAAATAGCTGATTTTCCTGACGGTGGCAAGCCTTTGTTAATCAATTTCTGTGGCAAATGTTGCTGGATTCTGCTTATCAATTGCTTCTTCGTACGTCCGATATATGTGCTACCGCACATACATGAGAATTTGTAGACTATGAATGATTTGGAGAGAATTGACAATTGATCTTTGGCATCCAACCTCATGATTCTCTGTGTACTAAATGTCATATTAACTTCAACACTGGGAAAGTTCTCCTTAGTTATTCTATTCAGCCGCCGTGCAATTATTGAGGTTGGTACGTCGCCTCTAAACGGTAAGTTTAGGAAAATCTGCTTGACGGTATCCTCTCTAGTGCGAATCTGCCGTGGTCTGATGTTGACATCAATGAAACGCTCTGTGTAGTTGTTCATTAGCAAAATTTTCCTGAGGTAGCCCAGTTCTTCCTCAATCTTGTGTTCAGAGCAGATCTTCCTGATTCTGTTTGCTAGGTTGTTTACTAAGTTTCTTTTGTGGGATTTTGGCACACTACTGTTGTAGTGAATGTATTGTCCGGTGAAAGTGGATTTTCTATGTATGGCCAGTGTCAAATCTCCGTTTGCTTCTCGAGTGAGTTTGATGTCAAGGAAGGGAAAACTGTCGTCTTTCTCTACCTCGAGAGTGAATTTGATGTCTGGATCGACTCCATTTGCTTGTTTGAGGATTTCGGAAGAGTCTGCTGCTTCTGAGATGAACAACAAGATATTATCTACATACCTTTCGTAGAGTGCGCACTGGTCAAATATACCTTTTAGGCTCGTTTTTTCCATGTGATACATGTATACATCTGCCAGGAGGGGTGCGATACAACTTCCCATAGCTACACCATTGATCTGGCGGTAGTATATCCCTTCGAATGTAAATTGCACGTTTTTAGTACATGCTAATATGAGGTCTCTGATGTCATTGGTGTCTATAGGGAAGTCAAAAAACTCATTTTTGATGAGGTCACACAAGATCTCCGCTGTCTTATCCAGTGGTATGTTTGTAAATAAGAATGAGACGTCAAGCGAGACCATTTTATTCTGTAGGATGTTCTTACTTCTTCAATTCATTTGCTAGTTGGAAGGAGTCCTTGATAGTGTTTGCGTTTATGATGCTCCGTATTGGTTTAAGTAGTTTGCAGAGAAACTTGGCTGGTTTATGTTGTGGAGCGTTGATCATTGACATAATGGGCCGCATCGAGGGAGCTCCTGAGGCTGTCACGGCTTTATGAGTTTTTGGTTTGCCGTACAATCTTGCGGTGTTTGTTCCGACTGGTTTTGCTTTTTGGATGTCTTCTGTGAGTTTTGATCTAATCTCGGAGTCAGCCATCGATGTTAAAACGTGTTTTTCCATCTTTTTCAAAATTGCATTAATTCTTGATTCGATGTTTGTTGAATCATCTTTCTGTTTGATGTCATGCTTAAATTTAGATTGATCATTTATTATATCGTTCATGGCCTTCCTGTAAGCGTCGGCTTCAAGTATAACAATTCCTGATCCTTTGTCGGGTGTGGCAAGTCGTATGGATTTGTCTGATTGGAGTTTTCTGAGTTCGTCTATGTGCTGTTTTGTGATGATTTGGCTGCCTTTGAATTCCTTCTTGTATTGTTCTAGTGCGCTTACTATCTCAGCTTTCAGTCCTTGTCCATTTAATGCATGTAGGGCGGTGTCTTTCGTTAAGTCATTGTAGAAATTTTCCGCTCCAACCTGAATGTCAATAATGTCACGTTCACTTAGGTTTTTCTTGACTACGCAGAATTTTGCTCCTAAGGAGAGTAATTCTTTCTGGTGTTTTGACAAGATCACTTTTGAATAACTGTGAATAAAAGCTTCAGGGTTCGTAGGAAATTTTGATTGCGTAGGAAATTTGTGCATCCATATATATATGTTTATCAGTACTTATATATTTTTGCATATATATTTATGTATGGATGTGAATGGATTAATAAATTTTTGTTGGAATTTTAATCTTTTTCTATGTATTATCTAGTTGTTCAATAAAATCTAACATTACACAATGTAGTATTTTGTATTCATAGCATAGCATCTTATCTCCTTTTTGCCTTATATTCTGTTAAGTATAATTTATACGATGTTGAAAATAATTCTAATTTTTATATTCTATATATTATAATTTTGTCGATGGAATTCTGACAGTAATAGTTGTTATGGGGTTAACTCAAGGAGCCATGCTTCCAAAAGCTTATCTTTTAGCAAATCTAATAATTTAGTATATCTTACTGGGAATTGCTTCCAACAATTTTTGTTAAGGTCAGATATTGTAGTCTTTTGGACAACGCTAAATTTTTACCCAATAGAGGAAGACTTGTTTAGCTACTAACTGTAACTTTATTTGGATTAATTAATCAGATGCAAAAGCCACGCTAGTCATACAGAGCAACTAATTTGTTCATGCCCAGCTGTCTATTCTCGTGCACTTGACTGTGTGTGTCGAATGCCGACTACTGAACCATTATTCTGCACTTTGCAGACGTTTACACATTTGCAAAATTGTTGTGTATTAACTCAAGGAAGAGGGGTGGACTGTTCGATTCATGCGTATAATCGTGCATAATCAAGTTTGAAAACCTTTACAGATTTCTGTCAAACTTTAATATTTGCAGAGAAACTCGTCTGGTCTGAATGCGTCTATCGATCACCCTTAAAGGTAAAATAAATAAACTATCAATAGGCACTTCAGACCTAACTGTTTTTGGAAAATATAGTGAATAAGACACTGGGAGAAGCGTATTTTTAATAATAATGTTTATAACGTTGAATTTGAAGCGAATGGTGATTTTTATAGCTGAAATTATTAGTAAAGTTTATGTTTTGATAATTAGAAGGATGATGCCATGGTAGCAATGGAAATTAATTTCCTGTTACTACTAATAACACTACTACAACTAATAATGGTTCTACTACTACTACCACTACCACTACTACTACTACTACTACTACTACTACTACTACTACTACTACTAATACTACTACTACTACCACTACTGATACTACTACTACTACTACTACTACTACTACTACTACCACTACTACTACTACTACTACTACTACTACTACTCCTACTCCTACTACTACTACTTCTAATTAATACTACTACTACTACTACTACTACTACTACTACTAATACCATTTCTATTAATATTACTGCTATTAATAAAAAAATAAAATAATAATAAAAATAATAATAATAATATTTTTTTTTATTGCCGTTATTAGTAATATTAATTTTTTTAAATTTTTATTGATTTTAATATTATTACTACTATTATTATTATGATGATAAGGATGGGATGACAAATATTGTTGCAAATTGATGTGGAGCAAATATGTAAAATGCAATCCACATATAATGTTTATTCATTAAAAGACAAATCAAAATGTGGGGAGAAGGTGCTGAAATTTTCGACAGAACAGCATAATTGTAAATTAAACTTCTTCAATATGGCATAAATATGTCGCTTGTTTAATTCTAATAGCTGATATCAGTATCAAGATTTATAAGATTTACATTTACAAAATCATTGCCTGCGCAGGTCATGCTAGCAATAATTAAAATTCAGTTTAACTTGAGCACCTATGCAAGTTGTGTTTACTTTTATGAACAAAATTGTGAACCTATATTCACTCATAAATACTACTGATTCCAGGAAACCACAATTAGAATTCAAATGCAATTTTGGGTCATTTGATAAAGAAAAGGCTCTTAATCGCGATGTTTATTCCACATTTTATGACCAAAAATATAAATGGCAAGGAGCTTGGTAGAGGCTACTACTTGTGAGTTGCCAGTGAGCACAAAACGCATTTTTGCATGGGATTATACCAATTGTTCATGTGAAATCTGACTCATTAGCCTGCTGGTACTATATAAACTACCTTATTACAATAATGTATTAAATGTTGCGCACCTAGTGACAAATTAGTTCAATTATGACCAGAAGGATAAGCCAAAGTCATATTTGTTCAGTAATGACAGATTGGGCATGGTTAGTTGGAACTTTGGGTCTAAATGGATGCCATATGAGCTCCACCTAAAGAAAAAATTGACTAACCAAGTTACATTAGTTAGTATATAACTGAAAATTGTGTGTAGTGTGGTGTGCGGCAGGATAACTCAGTGGTTAGAGCACCAGATTCCGAAGCAGACGTGCCCAGGTTCGTATCCTGTCCGCGGCAAATTCTGGCCAGTACTTGATGAGTTCCCAATCAGGACGAAACCGGTCTACTGGATGAATTGCCTTTTCTACACTATACAATTCTTAGTTTATACTGACATATGTAAGTAATTAATGGGTCAGATGTTTATATCAAGACCGCAACCTTGATTATAATAATTGTTATCACCACCCGCGCAACCAATGTTAGTTTAATTATATAAATGTTCATTTCAATACCACTTCCCCATGTAATGTGGTGTCTGTCCAGTAATGACAGATTGGGCATGGTTAGTTGGAACTTTGGGTCTAAATGGATGCCATATGAGCTCCACCTAAAGGAAAAATTGACCAACAAAGTTACATTAGTTAGTATATAACTGAAAATTGTGTGTAGTGTAGTGTGCGGCAGGATAGCTCAGTGGTTAGAGCACCAGATTCCGAAGCAGACGTGCCCAAGTTCGTATCCTGTCCGCGGCAAATTCTGGCCAGTACTTGATGAGTTCCCAATAAGGACGAAACCGGTCTACTGGATGAATTGCCTTTCTACACTATACAATTCTTAGTTTATACTGACATATGTAAGTAATTAATGGGTCAGGTGTTTATATCAAGACCGCAACCTTGATTATAATAATTGTTATCACCACCCGCGCAACCAATGTTCGTTTAATTATATAAATGTTCATTTCAATACCATTTCACCATGTAATGTGGTGTCTGTTCAGTAATGACAGATTGGGCATGGTTAGTTGGAACTTTGGGTCTAAATGGATGCCATATGAGCTCCACCTAAAGGAAAAATTGACTAACCAAGTTACATTGGTTAGTATATAACTGAAAATTGTGTGTAGTGTAGTGTGCGGCAGGATAGCTCAGTGGTTAGAGCACCAGATTCCGAAGCAGACGTGCCCAGGTTCGTATCCTGTCCGCAGCAAATTCTGGCCAGTACTTGATGAGTTCCCAATAAGGACGAAACCGGTCTACTGGATGAATTGCCTTTTCTACACTATACAATTCTTAGTTTATACTGACATATGTAAGTAATTAATGGGTCAGGTGTTTATATCAAGACCGCAACCTTGATTATAATAATTGTTATCACCACCCACGCAACCAATGTTCGTTTAATTATATAAATGTTCATTTCAATACCACTTCACCATGTAATGTGGTGTCTGTTCAGTAATGACAGATTGGGCATGGTTAGTTGGAACTTTGGGTCTAAATGGATGCCATATGAGCTCCACCTAGAGGAAAATTGACTAACCAAGTTACATTAGTTAGTATATAACTGAAAATTTTGTGTAGTGTAGTGTGTGGCAGGATAGCTCAGTGGTTAGAGCACCAGATTCCGAAGCAGACGTGCCCAGGTTCGTATCCTGCCCGCGGGAAATTCTGGCCAGTACTTGATGAGTTCCCAATAAGGACGAAACCGGTCTACTGGATGAATTGCCTTTTCCACACTATACAATTCTTAGTTTATACTGACATATGTAAGTAATTAATGGGTCAGGTGTTTATATCAAGACCGCAACCTTGATTATAATAATACATTGAACTTGACTGGAAATGTCGGCTGCACAATTTCTATGCAGTCACGAACATTAACTGTTTGTAGCTTTCGCCACATATAAATATATAGGAATAAAATTTAACAATAATTGATTGCGCGAGTGGTGAGAATAATTCTTTAAATCAAGTTTGCGAGCTTGAAGTAAACACTAATCCCATTGTATTTAACCAGTCGTCGAACAACTTAACAAAACTACCGCCAGCCGCAACGCATTCACGCGTTGTTTGACGACTGTTTAACTACTTTGGGATTGGTGTTTACTTCAAGCTCGTAAACTTGATTTAAAAAATTGTTACCACCACCCGCGAAATCAATTATTGTTAAATTGTGAAGCCTATACATGAATATGTGGCAAAAGCTACAAACAGTTAATGTTCGTGTCTGCATAGAAATTTTGGAGCCGACATTTCCAATCAATTTCAATGTTTGCGAGACTGCTAAAGGTGAGAGCCACATATCTAACTTTGATTTCTATATATTCATTCAATTCGGTTTAATCCTCAATAGTCAGTTTTCCGTCGTACTCTGATGATGTTCATGGAAGGTCGAAACGCGTCAGTGCGTTGCGGCTGGCAGTAGGTTTGTTATGTTGTTCGACGACTGGCTAAATACAATGGGATTGGTGTTTACTAGAAGCTCGCAAACTTGATTTAAAGAATTGTTACCACCACCCGCAAAATCAATTATTGTTAAATTATACTGGATAGATTGCCTTTCCTACGTGATATAACGGCTGGTTTATACTGAAAAATATATAATTAGAAACCTGCAATTCCACTTCAAATAAATTATTTTCTCCATGTAGCGTGTTTTCTGTTGCATAATTAAAGTGGAGGTTGACTCGTTAGAATTTCAGTTCTTATGGTGTAACGAGTAGATTCCATCTGAAGTAAAGACTAACGTGAAATATGAGTTACAATACGATTCCAAATTGGTGCGGTGGGTGGAACGGTTGGTGCAGTGGCTAGATTCCCGTATTTCAAGGCATATGTGCACCAGTTTGAATGTCGTCTTCGGCAAATACTGGACAGTACTTGAAGAGTTCTCAATAACGACGGAAACGGTCTACTTCTTGACTTAACCGATATCGGTTGGGTAGTTTATGCGGATTCCAACATAATTTATTATACGTGTGTCATCCAGCCGAGACTTAATTATCCCTAACTCCGCAGTCAATGTGTTCATTTGTTCATTCAAAAGAGTCTTACAATGTTTTCCAATCCGTCAACAACACAGATACATTATTTTTAATCTATTATTTATAAGAGTTTACTCGTATAAAGCGCGTCGATCTAGGAAAACATAATAAAAATATTTCTTATTATATATTCGCTTCTGCGGCTCGAAGGCTGCTTCCCTCATTTTGCTGACTACTTCATTTTAATTCGTGTACTTCTGGAACGTTCTCGGCCTCAAAAGTGGCTATTGCTACACTAATGATGGATTTTGTTGCAACCTGATGCATTTTCTAGTTTATACTAAGAACTTGTATGTAATCAGAATCCTGCCATTTGATGTTAAATCAATATACCTTTCCCACAGTGAAATGGTGTCTTTTTTACCTAGACAGATCGGGAATAGTTAGTTTGGACTTTAGTTCTTCAAAGACTTCAATAGGTTCCACCTGAAGGAAACGCACATTGGAATGTGACTTCAAATTGCGTGCATTATGCGGTACGGGTGCCACAGAAACTAGAGCCGCAAAATAGGTTTGCACAAATGCCGGTAGCAATTAAAGAGATCACAATAAGGACAATACGGGTCTATTGAATGAATTGACTTTGCTAGCTGATGCAATGTTAGTTTAGTCTGACAATAGTTATGTATCACTAATAATATCCGGTATTTGCTTGTCAATATATATATATATATGCTTATAATGCAAAGGTCGGAACGATAGCTAAAACAAATTTTTGTATGTAAAGCTTTTAGTTTTTCATGTTTTTGTGAAATAAAGTTATTTCTTTCATTGTCCATAAAAACATTTTGATGAATCGCAACTTTTCTATCGGGATTTCCATCGAATAGTGGGACAGTCATGGTTTCGATAAAGTGTTTGTAAATTATAAACAAGATTAATGTTAACATTAAGGTATAGGAGTGATAGCCTGTTCATGGGTAAACGTTTTAGTGTATATGTAATGGTCTGCATGTGGAAATTTTGTTTGTGTTAGTTTATTGGAGCACTCGCATTAGTTTGGTACATTCTATGTGCGGTAAAGTCATTTGCCTTGTTAGCCAGTTTCACAATTAATCTGTAGTTCAGGACTTTTACGCAATTATGCGCTGGTTTTACCAGTATTTGTTTGTCGCCATTGAAATAATTCGCTAACTTTATTGTTTGCGGCTTAAGAATTAATTTTAAGGTTTGTAGCATCTGATAAATGTAAATTTGCTAATGAGAATAAATTTCTATAGCCTTGTTTGTGTACGTTCGTTGATAAATAAATCGATCTCTTTTTATTAATCGTAATTTGTATGTCAATTGACTATCTGCCCTCGACTTCTGAAATTTTGTTTTCTTTCCGATATCTTAAACTGGTGGGGGCTGACGTATGTGCAGCCACATCACTAGCTGTAAATAATGTCGCATACATTTATTTTCATTCGGAGGCACGTTCCTGCACAGATGATTATACTACTATTGATAATGTTGTCACAACTGGTCTCGGTCGTGGTCTTGTTCCAGATCTGAACGAAATTTTTGACGATCCTTTCGTTACCACCATCATTAATATCTATTAAGCTTGGGCCTTCGAAATAGGATATCTTGTTTTTGAAATTTCTGTCTGTTAACAGCCAGCAATTGTTGTTTCAATTTGTAGAAAATCACGTGGATCAACAAGAAAATAAAGGTAAAAGCCTTAAATACAAAATGAGTTGTCATCCGTTGTGACGTTTGGATTATAAATAAATAACTAAATAACTATATATATATATATATATATATATATATATATATATATATGTATATATATATATATATATAGAAGAACAAAAAATGGATATTATTAGTGCAGTAAATAATGCAATGAGCCTATCACGTGTCAGGAATTGAGCTAATATATCTCGATAATTTTTGTTCAAACACAATGTATGGAACAGATCTCCTTTTTCAGATTTTGCTAAGAATCATGTTTCAAAACTCCTTCGGAGAACCAAATCCACTATGAAAACTTGAAGCTACACAGAAGGTATGTGGATGACTTACTTCTATTCCTGCCTAACACAATTAAACATCAACAGAAATTTCACAATGATGGAAGAGGTAAATGACCTTAATTTTCATGGTCATACAATTTATTCGGGAAATCTACGGATATATTATCGAGTTCTACACAAGAAATCAAAGTGCACTAACCAAGATGGCTCAGTGGTTAGAGCACCAGATTCCGAAGCAGACGTGCTCAGGTTCGAGTCCTGTCCACGGCAAATTTTGGCCAGTACATGATGAGTTCCCAATAAGGACGAAATCGGCCTACTGGATGAATTGCCTTTTCTACACAATACAATTCTTAGTTTATACTGACATATGTAAGTAATTAATGGGTCAGGTGTTTATACCAAGACCGCAACCATGATTATAATAATTGTTATCACCACCCGCGCAACCTATGTTCGTTTAACCAAGACATTCATTTGAAAATACTTTGGGTACGCTTTCAACTCACTACCCATTTAAAGCCTCATATACGCCAAATTCGTATTAATGAGTTCACTAGGGCAATCAATAAAATTAAATCAACCAAATTCGTCATCCTTCTCAGTGCACTCTTTTCGGTTTTTGTAATCAAGTTATGCAAACGTTACTTAGTGAACAATGTGGTCAGCCGAATAAGAAGAACCTATTCTATTAACAGAAACGTATATTACTAACGAACGGATACCCCGAGAGGTTTATTGATGAAAAATAAAAATCTACACATCGTCCAACAGTAGACATTGGGAACAGAAACGGGTATCTCAGTTTGAATTATCGAGGGCTATTGCCGGCAACAATAATAAAAAGAAAAATAAATCTGTTAACACAGGCCAAATTTCCGAATACATATTGAAATATCACTTTTTATGATTAGCGTGTTTTTAGAGTAAGCACTATAGACCAGTCTCCACTCTCATCTCAATCGCTAATCGTTTAAAAGTATAAAAGTAGTCGTAACAACAGTTGAAAATGCAGAACAATTAAAGAAAGTTGATCAGCCGCATTAATAAAAATTTCCTCTAGAAGCTCACAATCAAGGAGCTAGAAAGTGTAGGGAAATCGCCTATCACATATCGCATTATCAATACAGGCCAAAAAGCAATCCAACAAATTTCGCAGTACTGTATAGGCAACGTCAGAAATCACAATGACAAAAATTAAAAGCAGACAAACAAACTAATACTTTAAATCAAGTTTGCAAGCTTGAAGTAAAAATCAATAGCATTTTATTTAACCAGTCGTCGAACAACACAACAAAACTAACGCCAACCGCAACGCACTGACGCGTTTCGACCTTCAATGATCATCATCAGCGTACGATGGCAAATTGACAAACGAGGATCAAACCGCATTCCATATATATGGAAAACAAAATTAGATATGCGGCTTTCACCTCTAGCAGTCTCGCATACATTGAACTTGACTGGAAATGTCGGCTGAAAAATTTCTATGCAGTCACGAACATTATCTGTTTGTCGCTTTCGCCACACACATATTTATAGGCAATAAAGTTAAAAAATAATTGATTGCGCGGGTGGTGGTAACAATTCTTTAAATTAAGTTTACGAGCTTGAAGTAAACACCAATCTCATTGTATTTAACCAGTCGTCGAACAACAAGGCAAAACCACCATCAGCCGCAACGCACTGACGCGTTTCGACCTTCCATGATCATCATCAGAGTACGATGGCAAACTGACGAGGATCATTTTTCATATATATATATATATATATATATATATATATATATATATATTTATATCTAAATGGAAAGAAAAACAAACTAATAATATAAAGGGATACCTTTATTTATCGGCGGACGCACACAGATGGAGTTATACAAAGTTATTATCATTAGCAAAGTCATCTTTACCAGACGCTGCACACAATGCAGTCTTGCGTAAGCTGCAGAAGAAAGGTTAGAGAATAATTTCACTAACATGCGAGGGGGTGAATGGAAGTATACCAGTAGAACAAACGAATAATTTTGCAATAAACGTAGACTACAGATGAAGTGTTAACTTAGCAGAAGTTTACGCTGAGTCAGCAAATCAATTAAAGTAACCAGGTCAAACCAAATTCTCCCATGAAATAACACAGACAATTTCTTTCTGAGGCATATGTACATACAAACACAAAATTTACCCAGAAATACGCAATAACTCCTATATTTTAATATGTTAAAATGACACATATAAGCATCAGTCCCATTATATGAATACATTTGTTAATATAGACTAAGTATTTTATAGTGTATACAAGACGTTCTCTGTACAAGAACGGTCTTGTGCTAATTGGGAAATCTTCACGAACTGTGGGAATTAGCCGCGGACAGAGCTCAAATCTGGGCACGTCTGTGACGGAATCTCGTGCCTTAACCACTGATCCACCCTGCCACACACTACACAAAAATTTCAGTTACATACTAAATAATGTTTCTTGGTTAGCATTCTCTTTAAGTGGAACCAATATGGCATTCTTCTAGATCTGATGTTCCAACTAGTCACCCTCAATCCGTCATTAGCGGCCAGAAATCACGCTATCTGGAGAAATGCTATTGAAATGAACAATTATTTAAATAAGCGACATTCGTTGAGCGGACGGTGATAAAAATTATTTGGATTGAGGGTACGATATTGCTGACGCTTTTTAGATGCAGTCATTTATCTCACCGTCAACAATAATTTAGGTTTATAAGCGCCAAATTATTGCTGGACAATTTAAGTGTGTTTCGGAAACGCAATTAAGCAACAGTCGTTCGCTATGATCTAAAATATTTGTTTTAGCCCCGAAATAGGAATTAACAAAAAACTAAGAATAGAGGAAGAAAATTATCGCCGCACAATGTCTAGTCTGGACCATTGACAAAATATGAACATACACATTAATTGTTGGCGCGTGTAGACGTGGAATTTGCGCTTATTGACAAAACTTTGGTAGGACTCGGTTTTACATTCCTGTCCAATAATAATTTGATTAAAAATGGTGGACAACTGGACAACGCATGTATGTGTAGTCTAGCTTAGTAGAGTCCAATTAATATAGTCATCAGCGATTCGACACAAAACACGATTCACTTATATATATATATATATATGTCTGCAAATTGGTTCAAATAGCACTAGAGGTTTATGCGAAATCGAGAATGGTAAAAGATATAATCTCGTGTAAAAATGCGTTTATAATTTACTGGCGCTGTTCATTTGTCCAAATTTACTTGACAAAATATATATTGGGTTTTTGGCTTACTTAGTAAAAATTTTAGTTCAAACAAGACCAAGGGAGCATGTGAATTCAACGTGAGTGATAGATGTAATCATGTAGTCGCATTTCTTTCCTGATTAACACGAAATCGTCAGTCGGTACCCCAAACCCACAATATAGTTACGAAATAATGTGGGAAGTCTCAGTTGAGCATCATTTAAGCGTGCGATTGTTGAAAAAATATAAGTGGCAACATTTTGTACATTTGTAGACAGTGGCACTGCATTTCCAGCTCACTATATATAATATGCCCTAACGCTGTTCAGTAAAGAGCTGAGGTGTTAACGAACCCAGTCCATGCCTTTGCCGTTTTTATATTAAAAAATTTACCGGCCAGCGATCATGCGTGTTGTTTATATTTAGTATTGTATTTGAACACAGATTTCCTTTTCAGGCTATTATTCTAACTTACCTCATTTTACCTGATCTGCGTTACGAATAACGAAGTTTTCATTGTTCCAGTATTTTTCTTTTTTTAACAAAATATATCGGCTGCCTTTATCGGCAGCCTTCTTCAGTTGGTCCATCCTCACTAGTTTAACAAATCGATTTTTCGTTTTGTTAACACACTATACTTCATTTTTGACTGGCAATAACATATTATTTAAAAGATTTGTGCCCAACATTAAAAGAATTTAAACATTCTCATATGTATGCTTATTTATTTATATTGAACTGTAGGTAAATTGCTTTATTTACGAACCTTTTTTGCTTATTTTTCGTATATATATATATATATATATACTATATATATATATATATATATATATATAGGGACATTATAAATTTGGTTCTCTATATTGCTTTTATATCCGATTCCCATTAATAAATATGTTGACATTTATCTCGTGCGATTGGAGTTTTCCTTTTTTTATGACAATTTTGAAACTTATTTCTCATTTGCATCTATAAAAACCTTTGAAAAATTTTATTTTTGTTGTTGCGACGAACTAAAGTATATGCAATTATTAATTAGGTACGAAATTCAAAGTCAAGAAATATTTGTCCCGGAAACGGCCTTGCTAGAAAACGCGTACTCTGAAAATTAGTCAGAAGCAAAATAGGAACATAGGCGTCAACGAAAAAACAATGAAGCCGCACTCAACGAAAAGACGATATATGATAACATACGTTTTAAGGCGGATGCATCGTCCGAAATATTTAATAGACGATTTTTTTAAAAAACGGTAAATCTTCGGATGCCTAATATACGCTTGGTGCTTGTACATTAAACACAACGTCTTTTAACATAAATTTAAGCGATAAGCTTCCTCAAGTTGAAATTAACAACATTGTTTATTGATACACATGTCTTAGTCGTCCATGGTGCTGTATCGAGCGGACTGCCTGGTTACTAAAGAAGCAAAGTGAACATTTTAAGCTAAACCGAGTTTGCATTGGGGAGAACGTCACAACACTATTTGAACATATTGTTTATGAAAACAAAACTCTAAATCAGGTGGATTTCCAAGTGTGCGCAAAGCAAAAACTAAAATATTATCCTTATGATTAGTGACTTTAGGGAATGAAAGTACACTTTAAACCCTGGTTCGAGTTAAGTGTTTAAAGCAGAATCAAGAAAATTCGTTCACCCAGTGGGTGCCATGCGAAGTATATTTTCTTTCTTCTGAAAGATTTTATCTATGAGAAGTGTTCTGTCATGTTGCAAACAATTTTTATTGCGTTGGTCTGCTCCTAAGGTTTCATATTTATAAGAAGTCATGCAAGTTTTTACCCACCTGAAATGAAAACTGAAAAGAAATTTTCAAAACTGTTGATGTGAGGAATGTGGCCTGTGTTTTCACAATTGCAGTTAAAAAGTAGTAATTTTCATGACGAATGCACAGATCCAAAGGATTTGAACTCATGGACAAAGGGTCATTCGAAATCGAAAAAAGGACATGAGGTAACTAGCCAATTGGTCAGGTGATGCATGAATTAGCAGCGCATAAACAAAAATTAACTTTACTCATATATCATGTCTGAACGAAGAGAAGTTGGAAAAGTTCTCGGTGATAGTGAAAAAATTGGTAACGATGAGGTTTTGAGTGTCAACATTCACATCATGGCAGCTGCGAATTGCGTTCATGGCGTAGACTCAGTTCCTTCTGCTAAATGGCTCGGAATTAAGAAGCGCATGAATCTATTATAATGTCATTCTTTCGCAATAGTTATAATATAACTGAAAATTGTGTGTAGCGTGCTCAGTTTATAGAGAACAGGATTCTGAAGCAAACGTGCTCGGATTCGAGACCTGTCCGTGGAAAATTCTGGTCAGTACGTGATGAATTCCCAATAATGACAAAATCCGTCTACTGGATGAATTGTCTTTTGTACACTAAACAATATTTTGTTTATTCAGACAAATGTATGTACATAAAGGGCCACGTGTTCATACCATGATCGCAACCTTGATTGTAGTAATTGTTATCATCGACTGCGCAACTAATCTCGTTTAATTATATTAATGTTTGATTCTGTATCACATCTCCATGTAGCGTGTATCTGTTATTGAATGACAGATTGGGTATGTTTAGATGGAATTTCATTTCTAAAGGAATTCCATATTGGCTTCACACAAAGGAAAGGCTAACCAAAAAACATTAGTTCGTGTAAAACCTAAAATTGTATTTAGTATGCGGTAGGGTTACTCAGTGGTTACAGCATCAGATTGCGAAGCAGACATGCTCAAGTTCGAGCCCTGTCCGCGTCAAATTCTGGATGAATTGCATTTTCCACACAGAACAATTCATTACTAATACTAAAAAATGTATGTATTTAATGGGTCAGGTGTTTATATCAAGATCGCAACCTAGATTAAAAGTAATTTATTTCATATTGACATCGCAATTTTTCTCTGTAACTAAAAGAACGTGCTTTTTAGAGACGCGCACAATCCCTTTTAGCTAATTTGGTTTGATTGTAAACGGTCCGTGGTTGAAATCACAGTAAGGCATATTTGGGCTTTATGTCAGAGACCTATGTAAACTAAGAAATAAAATGTTCCAGCATGAATTATAGCAAAAAAGGTATCCAACTTCAACTTTTACATGTTGCCTTCTTCAATGTGCCCAATGGGCAACCAATTTGGTAATTGATTTATATTTATTATTCTAACTGCATACTTTGATTGCCTAAGGCAATTTCTCTTTAGGTATGCATCGTTGATACATTTTGTTAATTGTTGAATTTCAGCATCATCTTTCTCTTTCGGCTCTATTAGACATGCTAGCTAAAAGATATTCCTTTTTTTATATACAGATGTTTTCTTTACACATGGCAATAATTCATTATCTTACGTTAAATATAGAATGGTCAAATTATATTTGCTCTTGATATCATACCGATAATTTTCCTCGGAATCATTCCTTATTATGCTTGATTTCTGATAAAACATAGGTACACATTTGAATTTAATGAATCAAGTATGCACACATGAGTTGAACATTGTTCCAATTATTAACAAATGCAACTTTATTGCAAAACTGCTCACTTTTATTCTTAATGATGCCTTTCACGCTTCAATATCCATAATCATAGCAAAATGGGAAACAAATTTATGGGAAGTAAACTGCAATTAAGAATAAATTTTGAAAGCCGAAATGCAGCTATTATTTCCTAGAGGTTAGCATCAATTTAATTGAAATAAATGTCGACTGTTCAATTTCCATGATATCTAGATCAATAATATCTTGCAGACTTCGCTACATACTAAGAAGTTACTGAATTTATCAATTGCTGATTGCATAGGTGGTGGTGACAATTGTTTAATCAAATTTAAACGAACAGTGGTTGCGTGGGCGGTGATAGCAATTAATTTTAATCAAAGTTGCGATCTTAATATAAACAACTAAACCATAATGTGCATACATTTCTCGGTATAAGCTAAGTAATTTTATAGCGTGGAAAAAGCAATTCATCCAGAAGACCGGTTTCGTGTTTATTGGGAACTCATCACGTACTGACGGCAAATACTTGTCAGTATGTGATGAGTTCTCAATAAGGACGAAATCGGTCTACTGGATGAATTGCTTTTTCCACGCTATAAAAATACTTAGTTTATACTGACAAATGTATGTAAATAATGGGTCAGGTGTTTATATTAAGATCACAACCTTGATTAAAATTAAATCAAATTTGTAACTATCTGAATTATCACAGTGGATCTCAGTTTAAATACACAAAATTTCAATGTACTTATAATTACACTAACCATAAATCAAATTTTTGCCAAGGTGAATAAAATTTTAAGTTGAGAATTTATAATTGTCTAGAGAAAAACATATTAGATTGTAGAGGATCTTTCTATTGCATAATCCTGTCGACAAAGTTCATCAATATAGCTTTCATTCACACATCTATAATTATCTACTCGTTTATTTATGGAAAATGAAAAAATCTCCACATTCGAATAGTTTAGTGGCTTATTTTATTTTTTACCTACGTCATGTAATACAGAACGTTGAAGTGGCAGCGAAAAATAATCGAAGAAGCCAATTTGATATTGGGATAAGGTAGTTGTATGACATAGCTTTATTTTAAAATATGGAAATATATATTTTTTTTACAGAATAAACCCGAAATAGCATAAGACAGCAAATGTATATCATCAAATAGACCGAGTTTTCTCCATTTAGCACTCTAATTTTATTTACTAGAATTTCCGCGGCCAGCGTCCGAACTATAGTACATATGCTCGAGAGTTTTGCAACCTACCCATTGCTTCAAACAAACCTCGCACAACATTTAATTTTCAGCCCATAATAAATTATGGGCATTGGCCTGTTTTTCGTTTAGGTGGAGTCTAATTTGCATCGTTTTTTATCTAAAGTTCGAACTAGACATTCATTATCTGTCATTATGGAACTGACGCGATGCCAGTTATTGAGTGATATTGACATGATATTTATATATATATATATATATATATATATATATATATATATATATATATATATATATATACATTAATTATAAAATTATTAATGACAAAGTTCGCAAATACAATTTAGCATGGAGACTGGTTTTTTTCTTATTGAGCGCTCATCAAGTATTTGATTGAATTTCCGTGGCTTTAGGTAGAAACATATACCAAATCATCTCTACCTGATAAAAGACTGACCAATAACATAAGTAGATAGATTACTGAAAATAGAATTTAGCACGCGACATGATTGGAGCTGAACATAATTTGCGTTTCTTCGACAAGTGTGTGCATCGGCGTGAGTTTCAGGTACGACAACACTACCGAGTACTTCATAGAAGCTCAATAACGACGAAACGGAACTACAATAATTCTTCCCGATGCGGAATGACGTTTAGCCTATAATAACCAAACGGGAGTGGTCAATTGGAGCTTTATGCCAAGACGATGCCCAAATGTGTACAACTGTTGGTAAGACCGACAAAAATCCTAAGTTAATGAATAACTGACAACAGCATTTAGCACGCTTTTGTTTTCATGCAGTGGATAATTTGAAGACTCCGAAGTGTATGTGCCTCAGATGCGGCAATTCTGGCGAGTACTTGAGCGCCAAATGATGACGAAATGGGTCTACTTGATGAACTTCATTTGCTAATGTTTGCAATGGTTAGTTTAATAATATCGCCAAATAGTACTTCAATTTAATATATATATATATATATATATATATATATATATATATATATATATATATATATATATATATATGTATATAATCAACATCCAGTGCCAATTAAAGCTAATTTTCAAATTGGCCAACGTAATTTGACAGTCAAATGATATCTATTATTACCAAAATTTGAACAACCAAATCAATCAATATATGCACAAAGGATTTTCATCGAAATTTAAATAATGTTTGCATTCTTAAAAAGAAAATATATCAAATTCTTTCATCAGTCGCACAAAATTGAATATTTGCACCTAATTACACGTAGTTACGCGATTTTACCTGCCTTCGTTTCTAACAAAGTATGAAAGCAAATTGACAAACGTGGGATCGAACTTCATTTTCACCATCTTGATTGCTTAAAAATTGTGTAGCTTCCATGAGGCACATAAAATTGAAAAACACAATCAAGCTGTCACAAAATAAAATAATAATAAGTAATTTAAGCACGTTAGTCTTTATGCCATCATCATGAGAATATGATTGTTGAAGGCAAAAATTGTGTCAGTACGTAAACTTGACATTTTTTGGTTTTTTGTGTTGGTGATTTGAAAAAATGGATCAGGATTATTTTAAGTCGGGACATGTGATGAAGTTTAGTTTAGCAATTCAATATATTGACATTCAGATGAATGAAGTGAGTAAGAGTGAGGAATAGAGAGAGACAGAGCGAGTAAGGGAAAGAGAGGGAAATAGACTATAAGGATAAGAGAGACAAATAGATAGAGAAAGGAACGGAAGAAACGATGGAAGTAGGGATGATAGTAGAATAGAAGAGACAGATTTTCATTAAGCAATACAATTTAACAATAATTGATTGAGCGGATGGTGGTAACAATTCTTTAAATGAAGTTTGCGAGCTTGAAGTAAACACCAATCCCATTGAAATTTAACCAGTCGTCGAACAACAGTGCTTTGCGGCTGGCGGTAGTTTTGTTATGTTTTTCGACGACTGGTTAAATACAATGGGATTGGTGTTTACTTCAAGCTCGCAAACTTGATTTAAAGATTTTCTTTAAATTTGAAAAATCAAAATAATGATTGTTTATTTTGATACTTGAAATAGTGTTTCCAAATTTATTTTACGCTTTTAACATTTTTCTGTGTTAACGACATGCTGTCATAATAATTAGTTTTAAACTTGATATGAATAGCAATCCGATTACATTTGACTTATTTAAAATCCTACCGTCGGTCAAACGAAATTCCATGACGACCATCAGAATATCTTAAGACTAGGAGGCTGTACCGTCCTATTATCCCACGTTCCTCACCATTATATATGATGGTTCGCAACACCTAATACATACTTGCATATATATTAGTCCTCCTCAACAAACAGTATTTAACTGTAATATATTGAATTGAATGATGTCATGCTTACCGCGAAATATGATAACTGATATCGATCAAGGCTAGAGTTTATGGATTTACCGGAGTACCAGGTGTTCAAAAATAGTTGTAGTTCTTAATTTCGGTGAACTATAGCATAAATTGATATCCATCATGTTGGTACTATGTACCGACTCGGAAACCATATTGTTAGTACCATGTACCTTTTCCGCACTATAAAGTTGGTATAGGTTACTAACACAATAGCCGTAGTGTTAGTATCCTCTACAGACTCAGTATATATATATATTATATAAGGTGAGTTAGCGTTGAAGTCGCATTGACGAGACTTTGTATAATAAAAGTTAGCTTCATGGCAGCTTACATATCTGTCTATGAGATTGTACCGTCCAACTATCCCACATTCCTCACTCAAATACATAGTGGGTAAAGGGCGTAATACCGGCTCCTACCGATGAGTCGCCAGTAAGCACGAAACGAATGTGCATGAGATTGTACTTTCCGTTCATGCTGTCTTTGGTTTATCCTTCTGGTCAAAAATGAACTAATTTGTTACTAGGTACGCAACACCTAGTAAATACTTGAATGCTCATGCTGTTTTGAAATTTCTGTCTCCGTGTGTGCAGCTTTTTTTCCCTTTCAGTATGTTGTCAATCCTATCGATTGTTTGTTTAGTCTGCTCGAGGGGGTGCTTGATCTTACCTGGATGCTAGTAAATTGTTGTTAGATTTTGTGATTCGTGATCAGTTGATTAGAATATCATACTGATGAAACTTTTGAATATTTAGGCCAGGTGTTTGTTGTTTTATATAAAAGGCTTCATAAATTAGTTGCCCCCTATATAATCATATGAAAACCCAGGGATGGCTATAAATGAAAGATTGTAAAGTGAAGTTTAGTATGTCTCGAAATAATTGGCCAATATCCACTTTAATAATAATGTAGTTTTTATTCATAATTAGAAAATATACTGTAATATTCTGAAGGCATTTATATAATAATAAATAAATATATAAATAAATAAATAAATAGATAAATAAATAAATAAATAAATAATTAAACTTATAAATTTATACATAAATGAATTTATAAATAAATACATAAATAAATAAAATAAATATATAAATAAATGTATATGCGTATTTGTCATCAGTTGCTGAAGATCTTTTATTTATTCTTTCCCTAACCCAGTGAATATTGTAAATTTATCTGTCTTAGCATGTTTAAAATAGATTTAAATAGATTAGGTTTTAACGAGAATACCACAGTTGCCATAACCTTTTCTGAATGTGTAGAGTGTTTGAATGTCCTGGCTGTAAAGCTGGAATTGAGGCTTCGAAGCTTTGACATGGAAATACATATGGTACCTCAATTTTCACTAGATAACCACATGATACCGATTATTTAAGATCGATGGTGTTTAGTGGAATTCATAAATTTTGTTATGTCATCTATATTGAGCATATTACTTCGTGTTTGTGCTCCAAATATACGAAGAAAATAAATTTATTGCACAAGCATGAAAATATTAATCTGTAAAATCAACCATATCAACTAATGACTTGAGCATAACTGATTCATAATCACATTTAAACACATCTAAACAAGTGATTTAGTAATTTTTCCGAACTTTTCCTAAAGCTTGTTGAAAACGCAAGCATTACTCCATACTTATATTAATTTTATAGAAATTCATTCGTCTAATCAATACGTCCTAAACTCTTTCCACTTTGGTTATGATACTGAAGAAGATGGTGTACTGGTAAAATATTTTCGCTAATCTACCAAGATAGTTCTTGTTTGAAATACTTTGAAATAATTATCACAAAATTATGGATAAAGTCGAGAATTTTTACAATACATATTTTATCTACATTTTTATGCTCCTAATCGCTAAGAAAATTCCTATTAGTTTACTGTAATCAAGTACTTGTGTTGCAGATATTTGCCGAAAACACGTTTTTATCTGTTAGTTTACTAAAACATTTATATTAAACAAACAGTAATTAGAATAATTTAACTGTTTTGTCCCTCAGACTAAATATTTAAGACACGTTTATCTCCACGTGTTTAAACATACATCTGGCCTGACTTTTTGTTATATATATTTATATGCAAAATATTCACATAAAACACACATATATATATATATATATATATATATATATATATATCTTCTCTATATATATGTTTTCAAATTTGATAAAATCTTTTTGATTATAACTTTATTTTTCGTTTTCTTGTTTGTATTATTGATATAACCACAGAAGCTTATTTGCAACCGAAAAAACCGAGAATCTGAAATATATTATTTGTTTTGCAGGAAAAGTTATGTTAGTTAGCGTAGCATTTATCCAAAAAAGAATTGTGCACATTTTATTTTCACAATTGAATCTTTGGCGTAATACAGTCGTACTGAAAAGCACGGCATTCTCGATGAAGTCAATTGAAAATTATGTATTACAGTCACCAATAAAATGGAAAACAAGTCTCCTGGAATTGCAATCTCCAGAATTGGGTCTAGGCATCAACTCAACGGAATTATGACGCGAATTAATAAATGCACTTTTAATTCATAAAGAAGACACTAGTAGCTGAATTAGTTAGATCAATTAGAAAATTTACGAAATAGCAATTTTTACAAATTCGGATTTAGCTCGCAACACTTATTTCCAGTTTGCTTTACAGAAGTGCTTTATGGATAATGACGCAGGCCAAAATTTCTTTACATTTGTATGGCACGTGGAAAATTGATTAAAATCAGTTGTTTCGTCATTGGTTTCATAGGCTAATGTAGAAAAATCGATAATCATCAGTTTTTAAAAGGGTTCCGCTTTGCAGATTACCGCATGATACATACATTAAAGATTCATTATTAAATAATGCCAGATTAATAAATAGATCGCGTAGTATCCTAAAATATGAGCGTAAATTTTCAGTTGCGAATGCATTTATATATATATATATATGTATATAACATATATATATGTATATATATATATATATATATATATATATATATATATATATACTATATATTTCTATATATATATATATATTAAATTTCAAGTCAAATGGCATGATTTTGATTATAAGTATTTTTCAAAATAAACTAGTTCCCAATATGGAAAAACCCGATTAGCTGGACGAATTGCCTTTGCTACTTAATGCAATATTTAATGTATACTGACAAAATACGTATAATCAAAATCCTGTCATTATACTTAAATGATTTTAAAATTCCCAAATGAAATGGTGTTTGTTATACACTTAATGATTGTGGTCAACGGTTAGAAATTAAGGTATTAAGCGATTGTAGTTAAATTCCACACGAAGGAGATGCTAACCAGAAGGCATATGTTGGTTTATGACTTAAAATTTTGTGTGGTATGCAACATGGGTAGCGTAGTGGCTAGAGAACCAGACTCCGGTTCGAAACCCGTCAACGGCAAATTCTGGACAGATTATAAAGAGTTCTTAATAAGGACGAAACTGGTCTACTAGATTAATTTCCTTTGAGACCTGATACAATTTTTAATATATAATACAAATATATATATATATATATATATATATATATATATATATATATATATATATATATATATATATATATATATATATGTTTGCGTGTAAGGGTAATTCTCGTTGTTTTGCAAAATGATGTCTGAGATCTGGTTATTATTGTATTCATGGCTTAAGAGTTAGCCAACTGTTCGCACTTTTCGCTGTTACGTGTAAAAATATTTTTGCCCCGAGTGTCGACTGTCGTTTCGCTCTGTTTCAGAAATTTATATTGTCCCCTTCGTAACAGCGCAGGGTGTGCGGATTGCAGTTTTGAAAGCTTATTATTGAAAAAAATTAAGTTGCTGTTAACACTAGTTGTGATAACTTATGTGAAGCTGTTTATTCTTCTTCATTTTATTGCCAATCCAATCTAACTTTTATTTCCATATATATTCAATGCGGTTTGATCCTTGATGGTCTGTTTACCATAGTACTCTGTTTATGACCATGAAAGGTCTAAACGCGGCAGTGCGTTGCGGCTGGCGGTAGTTTTGTTATGTTTTTCGACGACTGGTTAAATACA
>JAQBSW010000129.1:0-277323 GCA_029291075.1 Eudiplozoon nipponicum
ATGCTGTAGCTGCTCACTGCCGATTATCAAAGAATCGAATTCATGAACATTTTAGATTACGCACATCTGGCCTAGCATAGACGTTTTACGCAATAGCTGAACAGATTATTTGTAAAAATTAATTTAAATCTGGTCGATTTGTAAGTGTTTTACAAAGCAAAAAAACAAGCCAAAAGAATTACGCACACAGGAGGCTGTCGTATGTAACATTCTGGAACCTCAGCCAAAAAAGTGAAGTTCATAAATGTTTTGAGCATAAACTGGTATTTCTTTTTGTGCTTTTATGTGTGCTTCTGCGCATCTCTGTTTATACGTGTCCTATTTTCTTTTTACTGTTTTATAATCTGTGTTAAATTAACCTATAACCCCCTTGCTTTCCAACAAATTGAATAGGTAAAGTGTCATATATTACAGTTGAGTTTCATTCTGGCCCTTTTTTAATAATTATAATAAATATAAACTTCCAGGCGTGATTTAATTCTCATTTTAAATTAAAAATGCATAAGAATGGCTGAAATAAATCTGTGCATGTTCTTGAGTCTGATGAAATTTCCTTTTATCTAAGCACGTGGGAAGTATACTTTATTTCTTATCAAATCTCATATTAAATAAGAACTTTTCAAAAGAATAAATGAACTAGTGACGTCAAAAACAGAGCAAAAATAACGTTATAACGAAAAATGCGTTACCATCCATGTTTTAAGCAATTACGTTCCTGCCAAATTTTTCGCATATTAGGACAATCTAAAGAACGGGTTCATAAAAGAAATCTTACATGTTTGGTATATTTCACAATTTAACAGCAAAAATAAAATAAAGCGCTGGTATAGATAAGCATCCGATGTATTGCTTGAGCTCAGTTTTTTTTTAGGAATATGATTTATATATAAGAATATTAAAAGAGTGGGAATTTTATATAATACCTTGAGGTCTACATGATTTAATAACAATTTATAATGAAAAAGTTTGTATAATCTATTACAAATACAAATCAAGGAACTAACAAAATAAACCCTAAAGATGGGCCAAAATTATAGAAATCATTTTTTAGATAAAAGCCATAATAATTTTGCGACAGAATTAGAGCTGCTACTTGAATAAAAAGCTCAATTAGAACACACATGCAATGATTATTTAAAAAAATTTGTTATTCAAGTTTTCAATCTGAATTTGTTTAAATAGATAGAACATCAAACATTACCAAAGCAACATTTGAATACGCTGAAAGATATCAGTAGAAATGCATGTATCAAAAGATGACGTTTTTGGGATAATGAAAACGTTTTGGTTTTCATGCTACATAAGATGAAATATGCGTGGTTGAGCTTGAGGTATTAAACGATCTCTGTTCCTTACATTGGCTTAAATCTTAGTCGGTATACTGTAACTTCTGAGCCAACTAAAAGGTAATTATTTTGTGCAATATCAAAAAATTCGTTTTAATTAAAGTATCTATAAACAAGTTAACGTTTTGACACACAATGGTCCTCTATTTTTAGTGAAAAACTAAGATTTCATAGTCCATCTTGAGAAAACATCACTAACGAGATACATTTTTAAACTTTTCAAATTTATACGATATTTTGACAGTAATTTTTTATCACATTGACGAACAAATATTCATTGTTTAAATAAAATGACAGAATTATCATTTGAAGTGAACATTTATATGATTAAACGACCATTGGTTACACAGGCGTTGATAACAATTACTATAATTAAGGTTGCGATCTTGATATAAGCACCCGACCAATTAATTAATAAAATTTGTCAGTATATATATATATATATATATATATATATATCAGTATAAATTTGAATACCACTTCCCAAGTAGTGTGGTGTCTGTTCAGTAATGACAGAATGTGGATGGCTAGTTGCCACTATGGGTTTATATGGATGCCATATGTGCTCCAACTAAAAGAGTAAAGAACTAACCGAATTGCATCAGTTGGTATATGACTGAAAATTGTGTATGTAGTGTGCGAAAGGGTGGCTCAGTGGTTACAACACCAGATTCCGAAGCAGACGCGCCCAGGTTCGAGCCCTGTCCGCGGCAAATTCTGGCCAATACATGATGAGTTCCCAATAAGGACAAAACCGGTCAACTGGATGAATTGCCTTTTCTACACTACAACAATTTTTAGTTTATACTGACATATGTAAGTAATTAATGTGTCAGGTGCTTATATCAATATTGCAACATTGAATATAGTAGTTGGCGACAGTTTTTCAAAAATAAACATAAGGAAGTTAAGATTCAAAAGGCGAAGAGGGTACTAAATTTAAATAAATATAATATATAACAGTTACCCTAGAATGTGGTTAAACAAAGTTTTAAACTTCTAACTGAAATAAAACACAAGTTTGCAGGATTAGAATAGTATCCAGATTAACCAAACTTCATGTTTAACTGGGATGCTTGTGCCTCGATAACTCATAAAAAGGTGAAGCAAAATTAATTCTAAATTATCCGCGTTATTTGAGCTAACATATTTGCCAGTACGAACAATTAAAGAGGAAAAGTCGTCTATATCATCATTAAATATTATTTATCCATATTCATGCGTAAGTTGTCTATCAGCATACGTTGGCCGATCAAACAGGCGTTTATCAACACACATAAAGGAACGTGCTGATTTAAACACCTGTTTCAAATCAATATCAGTATTAAATTTCCTGCATAAAAAGCTGTTTCAGTAAACAAATTAAAAGATTTTTAATCTGTTACAGCTTCGTTTTACTTTTGCACATGGGGACGGGTCTTTGAATTTTATTGTAGCTCGAACACCAAAATAATGTTTTAAAACTTGGCCCAATCTAAAGAAAATTGCGGTTACTTATCTTGGCTACAATTTATAAATTCTCTATTAAAGTTTTAATTTTTGCTTTTAAAGATATAGTACTAGATCTGACATTCTGACTATTTTTATCAATATGTAAATTTGTACCGTTTTCCGATATGCATGAGGTCCTTACAATAACATTGAGGAAACTTTCAAGCCATTGTAATGATAGCATTCATGGAAAATTAAATTTATTTTTAGGTCTTTTGCATTACTATTACCGCTGTATATCAGATATGCAGCTATCGCCTCAAGTAGTCTAATGTAAATTGCACTTGTCTGGAAATGTGGGCTGCATCATTTCTAAACAATGCTGAAAATAGAATTTTTCAAGAAATTCACACAGTTTTTTAAGTTATGCAGCTTAAAAATCATAAACAAATTTTCATTTGTAAATATAAAGTCGTGTTTTTTTGTTTATAATATTTTCATTTATAATTTCAATGGTGTTTGTTGACATATTTTATGGTCTAGGAATCTAAAGCCATTAAAATTAATTTAGCGAATTTCGTATAAAAAGCGAAACGAAAAATGTATTGTTATAACTATAATTTTTCAATTCTACATTTGGCGTTTGCTGTAATTAAATTAAAAAAATTTCAATAATTGAAATACATTAATCAATTAAATAAATTTTATTTAAATAAGTTTCTACACAGTAATGCAACGAACAGATTTCGTCGACCAGGCAAAATTTCCGTATGCTACTTACTGTAAACTTCAAAATGGAATCATATTTATTATATTGTTGAATTGCATCTGAAAGGAAATATTTAGTTGACCAATTGTATAATCAGTTGACCATATAAAAAGCATTTTGGCATAGATAACAATGATTATGTAATAGAATCGCAAAATTTTGTGTTAAAAGCTTTAATCGTAAAATTGTTATTGCTGTCTATTTGCGTTTATATATTGTTTTCAGATAATAAACCGGAATAATACACATCTTAAAGTATTTTTCAGCATTTACCTTGTTTATTTAGGTTAATAACTACCTGTTGCACAAAAAATTGTTATAATTTCGTGTAGTCTGAGTAAATTGTTGACAGTGATTGTGATGATGATGAAGCTTCTAAACTTGGAACGTATGCTGTTGATAATTAATCGATTGGTAAAGTTGATCTGGAATCTAATACGGAAAAAAATTCAAAAGCACACATGCCCAAGTTCGAGGCCTATGCCAGGCAAATACTGGACGGTACGTGAAAAGACTCTGATAAGAATAGCCCCAATCCTCTATATGAAGTGCATTTTTTACATTAAACAAATTTTAGTTTATACTGGCAAATGCGTGTATATAATATGATTCTTGTTTGTATCAAGATTGCAAGCTTGATTTTAAAAATATTTTATTCCCAGGCGTGCAACTAATGTTCGGTTATTTTTATAGTCAGGCAAATACTGGAACTTGCGATTATAATTGCGACGATTTTGCATGGTGAATGTTTCCTTTCGATGCATTATAATCAAAGCGTCTTAAATAAACAGTACTGTTACAATTTTGACTTAATATGCAGTTATAAATCAAGCATCAATGGGCAACCATTTCAAATTAGTAATTAAAATTATGCATGACTACACGCATACAATAGCTGTTTTGAGGCATATCTAATCACATCTAACTTGCTACTCAAAAATTTAACAATCATTGATTACGCGGGTGGTGGGGACAATACTTTAAATCAAGTTTTCGAGCTTCAATTACACACAAAGCCCATTCTATTTAACCAATCGTTGAACAAATGCAAAACAAATTTCAGTCACACGCACTGACGCGTTTCGTCCTTCCATGATCGTTATCAGATTACGACGGCAAACTGTCTAGCGAGGATCATACCTCAATACATATATATATGGAAAGCAAAACAAGATATGCAGCTCTCACTTCTATTAGTCTCCAGGGCTTCGTCTATCTAAAGGTTTATCAGAAAATTTATGCTATATTTCAAACCATTCCACGTTGTCAGAGAGCTATAATTAAATAAAATTTGCATTGTTTAAGCGTAAGAACAAAAAAAAAGAAATATAATTTATCTTTTATTTTTGGCTTCATTTTATGCATAACATCGAGCCTCTCATAATTATTTTAAATATCTCATAAGTACTGAACTTTATTTTATATCTTGAACAGGTTGTAAAAAAACTGTCATTGTTATCCATATGTCAATTTATGCATTTTGACACTAGGTCAAGCTAGAATTGCCTTATGTATTGTCCTAAGGTTAATAAATTAACTAATAGGTTATAATTTATTACTGGAATGCTAATTGGATTTGAGTTTGCTTAACCACAATTTACATACAACTATAATTTACGTAAGTTCGAGTACCCGACAATGGGTACTGAAATTTTTAATTTAAAAGATAAAATTCACAAGACACGTTCTAGGATGCCATATAAACTACACAGAGTGGGTCAGTGTTTAGAGCACTAGATTACGCAGCAGACGTGTCTAGGTTCGAGCCCTGTCCGCGGTAAATTCTCGACAATACGTGATAAGTTCCCAATAAGAACAAAACTAGTCTACTAGATGATTTACCTTTACTGAAGTACGCAATACTTTGTATATAATGGCAAATGTATGTACATAATGGGTCAGGTGTTTATATCAAGAACGCAACCTTGATTAAATTAATTGTTATCACCGCCTGCGCAACCAATATTCGTTTAATTAAAATTTACGTGAGTTGGAGTACAAAACATTTTGTATTAGCAAATCATAGATCAGTTAAAAGAAGAAATGTAAATTAAATTTAAACTATTAACATAAATTTCATCATATTTGTCTCTGAGACCGTCCCAACAGACACACACGGAGAAAACTACAAATATATCAATTAAAATCTTTTTTATTTTTAAAATTAAAAATGCATCGAATCAAAGATTTTTATTATTCGGCATTTCGTGTTTTTAGATATTATACTAAAAACACTCAAAATTTATTTGAAAATAACCTACACTACCGGAAATTAAATTGAAATCATTTTAAATCAGACGGCACTTCTTTACAAAAACATTTACTACATTAATTAATGATAATACACATAAACACTTTATAGTACTTACTGTTAGCTATATGAAGTACATGATGCCTCATAAAAGAGGGTTAAGAATATGTCTGATTAAATGTAAATTACGAAAAAATTCTAGAATAAAATAATAAGTTGCAGATATATGAAAACATATATATATATATATATATATATATATATATATATATATATATATATATATATATATATATATGTAAGAACAAAACAACGTACTCCATGGAATAACATTTATTAATAAATCTTATTTCTACCAGTATCTACAGCCATTATTCTGGATTCGTTAGTATATTCGTTCATTCAATCCCACTGTACATGTGTTGTAACAAATCTCCTCTTCGTTATTCTAGCCTTTGTTTTGCGCAATTTAGACCACTACTTTTGTGCAATTTAGACCACTCCTTTTGCGTAACGTCATTTGGTGTGTCATCGCTTTCATTGTAATTGCGTCCGTAATTGATGTATGTGTCGCATTTTGCGAAGCGTTGGTTATTTTTAAAGGCATGTCAGTCATGTCTTTGTTCCAGTCCAATTTAATTTCTTTTTGAATTATTTTCTGCACGTTTAAGCAGGGCTTCAGCTTATTAATTGCAATAGCTTCAAAAGCCAGAAGCATTTCTCTGTTTTTGCCTTGTAGAGAACTGAAAAATTGTTACTACTAACAGCATGACCTGTGAGTAGTACATGTTCGCAAATTGCTGATTTTTGTGCAGGAGCTGCACCCCTCTTTAATAGTTTTTGAGGGAGATGCTGATTTATTCTAGTTTTGATCCTCTTTTTTGATCTGCCGATGTACTGAGCGTTGCAGGTACATTGAAATTTGTATACAGACAAAGGTGTTGGCGTCACAGAGAGGCTATCTTTTTCATTCGTGCGCATCAGTTTTGTTGTGTTGAACACCACTCTCACCTGTATTGATGGAAACTGTGCTTTTGTCGCTCGAATTACTTTTCGTTTGAGATTTCCGCTGGAAGATCACCTCCAAAGGGAACACTAAGCGTTACTATCTGGGGAGTTTGATTTTCTTCCAAATTGGCCTCGATTTTGTTGCGTTGCCTCAAGTTGTATTCAATGAACCAGTCCGGATAGCTAAAAAGGATGAAGATACAAATTCACTGCTACATCACATAAACAAGGTAGACCAGGCAATCAAGTTTACAATAGAAGAAGAAAAGACGGATATTTATCCTTCCTAGATGTAGGAATAACGAGAGATGAAGAAGGTACTCTCTCAAGGTCAGTTCACAAGAAATCAAGCTGAACTGGACAATATGTCCATTATATGAGTAGTGTGCCAAGGGCGTACAAAAGGAACCTAGTAATGAATTTGGGCGCACGAATACGCAGGATTTGTTCACCGGACAACATTGAAGTAGAGCTAAATTTGCTTCGCGAAGCGTTGAGAAATAATGGCTATCCGGACTGGTTCATCGAATACAACTCGAGGCAACGCAACAAAATCGAGGCCAATTTGGAAGAAAATCAAACTCCCCAGATAGTAACGCTTAGTGTTCCCTTTGGAGGTGATCTTCCAGCGGAAATCTTCAAACGAAAAGTAATTCGAGCGACAAAAGCACAGTTTCCATCAATACAGGTGAGAGTGGTGTTTAACACAACAAAACTGATGCGCACGAATGAAAAAGATAGCCTCTCTGTGACGTCAACACCTTTGTCTGTATACAAATTTCAATGTACCTGCAACGCTCAGTACATCGGCAGATCAAAAAAGAGGCTCAAAACTAGAATAAATCAGCATCTTCCTCAAAAACTATTAAAGAGGGGTGCAGCTCCTGCACAAAAATCAGCAATTTGCGAACATGTACTACTCACAGGTCATGCTGTTAGTAGTAACAATTTTCAGTTCTCTACAAGGCAAAAACAGAGAAAATGCTTCTGGCTTTTGAAGCTATTGCAATTAATAAGCTGAAGCCCTGCTTAAACGTGCAGAAAATAATTCAAAAAGAAATTAAATTGGACTGGAACAAAGACATAACCGACATGCCTTTAAGAATATACAACGTTTCGCAAAATACGACACATACGTGAATTACGGACGCGATTACAATGAAAGCGATGACACTCCAAATGACGTTACGCAAAACTAGTGGTCAAAATTGCGAAAAAGTAGTGGCCTAAATTGCGCAAAACAAAGGCTAACATAACGAAGAGGGGATTGGTTACAACACATGTACAGTGGGATTGGATGAACGAATATACTAACGAATCCAGAACAATGGCTGCAGATACTGGTAGAAATAAGATTTATTAATAAATGTTATTCCATGGAGTACGTTGTTTTGTTCTTACATTTTAAAAAAATAAAATGAACTATTTATATATATATATATATATATACATATATATATATATATATATATATATATATATATATATATATATATATATATATGTGGCGAAAGTCAAACGCTTATGTTTGTGACTTTTATGGATAATTTGCAGCCGACATTTCCGGTAAAATACAATCTATGAGAGACTACTATAGGTTCGAGTCGAATATCTAATTTTGCTTTCCATATCTATGCATTCATGATTGGTTAAATACAATGGGATTGATTTGTTACTTTAAGCTAGCAAACTCGATTTAAAGAATTGTCGTCATCACCTACAGAAACATAGATTTTTAATACTTTGTCTAAATTTCGTACCATAGCAACAAGTTGGCACTTTGATTGAATATTGAATTCATTTAAGTTTGAGTTAAATAATTAGCCCCAGCATTCTGTTCGCCTTTATCATTACCGTTGCTAAAGTTAAACTCACGAGGGCGGATCATTTGCCGAGTAATTATTTGTGGATATGTTTGAGAACCTTTCTATGATGTCACGATTAGGTATGCATTTTTCATCTTCCCTTCGACTGTATAAAAGAAGATATCTCTTAAAGTGGAGGGAGGAGTCGTGCAGAGCTTAAGTTTCTCTTTCAACTGGCGAAAATGAAATAAAACGCGATGGCGTGCAGTTCAACCTCGAATTCTTGTTCTAGTGTAGGCCCCAGGATTACATTGGAGGCGTCGGTTTACTGTTTAAATGTTACATTCAACTGATCATCATGTAATGTGCTTTGTTGCACAAGCCGACGTTTTACTTCTAAAAATAGTAACCAGTTGGGTGCGTCACAATGCAGACGCGAGTTGGACTTAGCGATTTCAGGCCATGCCAAGAAAACAACGCTGCTCTTTAGTAATTGTTAATGCGGTAAATTTTATGATAGCCTAGACTTTGTCTTCTAGGATAATTAAACTACCACGTCTAATCGAGTACTCTATGAAATATTCTTGTTTTTTACCCATACGCAAAGTTTCATGATTCACGCCGGAACAAAATTGATCATTTCGAGCGAGATTTTATTGTTTTCCATTAATTGCTGTTTATCAGAGGCGGTTATATCATTATCAATGTAAGAATTTATGCGTGGGAGTTTCTTTAATACCGCATTCATATATCTCTAAAATGCCTGTCATGCATTGCACAGACCAAAGGGTGTTCGACGATACTCTAATTACCCAAAGGATTAATGACAACTGTCTTCGCGATGCTTATTTATGAAGGCGTATTTGGTGACATACTTATTTACGATCAAGCACAATAAATCATTTGTGTTGAACAATTTCATCATAAATGGATTTTGCATTATTTATGGGATATCGATCCGGAAATGTAACTCGTTTTGGGACTCGACAAGTACCGCACAATCTGAAACCACCAAAGTGTTGTATGGTTTGCTTACGTATCGTTAATATCAATGGGCTAGAAATTGGACGAAAAATAAAATACTCGAGCATTGATCAAAAATGGCCTTGGCAACCTGTAACCTTTCCTAGTCTAAGAATTGAGCTCTGGCGAAGACTGGCGGGCCGATATTTTTATTATTGTGCCGCGTATTTGATTTAGCTTTACTAATGAGATCATTTAATATTCGTAATCGTTGAGAAACTGGTGACGATCTCAAGTACGCGTGGAGGAGTGAATTTAAACAAGTTATTGATCTTGAGCAAAAAAAACAAAACAATCATCACTATCAACAAAGGTACTTTCAATGAAAATTATAAGTTGTCCTAGCCAGATACTTTTGGCTGTATAAATTATCAGACACTAGGCCTAATCTACAATATGGCACGTCCGCGACCAAAAATCTCCACGATAATAAACGACGTAGAGGTACTGAAACTTTGAGAGGTTTTTGAATGCGCATCTGTACTGAATGCTAATGTGAAGTTGAATTTGCTAACGAACACTGCACCTGTATTAAACAAAATGTGACTCCGTGAGAAAGAATCCGTTAAAACCATTAATGAGCGATCTGCTGAGTGAGTCATCAAGAACTGACGAATGAGGACTTCATATAATGTATGATTAAAATAATTCACATGAGGGTGTATGTGGAGTTTAATTAAATTATTGTTAAAAAATTAACTACTCATGTAAAAATTAATCAATTAATATTTTTAAACATTAAAAATTATCGCTGGTTTCATAAAACAATATTGTGTTTTTTTTAAAAAATATTGTAAATTTTTTGGAAGTTTCTTTTGTTCATATTGTCGAAGTTTTTGAATGTTTAGAAGAGAATGTTTTATCTGAGTTAACGAGTTGCACAAACGGTATACCGCGTGGTTCTATCTGAGTACTCTTTTCTAATAAAGTATTGAAATTCGTATCCATCTATCGTTCTTAATACACATTATTGGGAAAGATCTCAAATTTGCTTCAGGAAATTGACGTCGATATTTGATTTCAAGGTCTCCACCGTATCGTTCTTTCGTCTGTGTATATCAGCGTATTTGGGTGAGCACACTTATTGTTATAATATATAAATTGCAAGAAATCTTATCCTAAACATTAAGGATAATGAGCAATTAGCCAGTGGACTTAAGGAATTTAGTTTAAAAGATAGTTCAGAGTAACTCAAGTGTTCCAAATTATATGATCATACCGCATATATGGATTATCCGGTCTTGGCATCTCAGAGGCTCTCTAATGGTAGTTACCGATGTGACTAATATTCATACGAATGTTAATAGCTTAAAATTATTGACTAACAAACTGACAAATAAAACTTTCATCGTTTATTTAAGAGATGTTATAATTCCAAATATGATCAACGATAAATTGTCTCTGAAAAGAACTACAATAATTTAGATTTAATACCGAGATAACTCTGATGTAAATATTTATGCACGAAAAATAATTCAACTAGAACGTTAGAAACAGCATGAAAATTTAAAAAATATTCCACGTGCCCTATTCTTATGCAATTAACAACAGTTCTTTTATAAATTATTATAAAGATTGCATAAATTAATTGTTCAGGAAAATAAATAAAAACATTGAATTTTAAAATAATGCTTACGTGAATTATTATATTGTTTTTAATGTTAGTCTTCTCATATAACTAATAATCGATTATTGAATAACGGTACTACATCTTGGCTGCATTGCTCTTCGGCAGATACAAATCTTTCTGTATTTTCATTTTACAGTTGCTGTTTAAATTTTTTAAAAACACACTCAATCTGAAGATGATTTCTGCATTAAAATAATATCACTGAATTTTACCAATTCTGCAAAATAAGCATGCAAAATACGTAAATCCTGTTTAACTATAAAAATTTAAACACGCTCCAATTTATGATATTCATATCTAATAAATTGGTAGTATTATGTAGAGTGAAGAATTTAAACGAACTAAAAAGCCTCTTGTAGATAACTCATACAATTAACCAAACTAAATATGATTCTCAGCCAAGCATTATAGAGCACTAATTATCAACTGTTACACTGGAACCATATTTATACATATGTAGAATTAGAAGTGCTCTAAGTGGGGCTGTGCCATGTATATATATATATATATTCCTGAAAGAGATCTGTCAAAAGACAAAAATTTGCTTTACAATTAAATATTACGTGCAGTGCGTTACTTCTGTGGTGAATGAGTCGAATTGAATTTATTTGCTTGTACACCTCTCCTTATGATAGCACAATCCAATTCGAGCTCCATCTGCGGAAATTCTGGGAATAATATAATATAAAGCGAGGTTCTTTTTGATTTGCATTTATTTTATTTTGCAATGTTTATTTCATACTGAGAGCAAACTTAACATTATAAACTTGCATTCAAAATAACCATGAACCATCATTTTCAGTACAGTATTTGTGTTAAAGCTTTTTCTTGTCATTTAAATGCTAATTTTCATTAATCAGCGGCTGTTCCTCAGGAATTTATTGAATTTTTTCCAATGCCGCGTTTTGTGTACGCGGGTAGTAGCTATGCACGAGCAGTTGCACAAAGATCCGATTGATCAAAATTTCCAATTTCGTTTTGTCTTTGATCGGGCTGAGTTTGTATTCGTCCCAATGGAAATGCGGTTCTATCACATCTTTGTTTACTGCATTTCCATTGGGACGAATACAAACTCAGCCCGATCGAAGACAAAACGAAATTGGAAATTGTGATCAATCGGATCTTTGTGAAACTGTCCGTGCAAAGCAACTACTCGCGTACGCAAAACGCGGCATTGGAGAATATGAAGCTGGCACTCCGACAAAACAATTCAAAACATACTTGAGTATCAATTTATTGAATGGTTAGCAAAAACGGACTTATGCCTTAAGGGAGTCAAGATAATTAAATTTATGAACTTTTAAATGGGAAAGAGGTAATTTACCCATACAATACATTTGAGTTAAACGTTGTTTCGTGCTCACTTATTGCATCTGAACTACGCGTGATATATGATGTATCAAGTTCGCCTTTGCTTTTACTTATAGAAATACAACAGTTTGTGTCAGTCTTAATTTTTTTTATCAAAAGCAATGCCTAGGATATCGATAGCCTAAGGTTGGACAATTGGCCAGACAAAATAAAACCAGAAAATTTATGTTAACGCTTGTGCCCAATCTAATATTGAATACACGTTTATAATGGCGCAAAACTCTATTGATCCTCGAAAGTATGTTCTCTAATATTGCCTTATAAATGTTTGTCGTATGCCATAACAGAAATAAATTTATAACCTATGAGGCGCAGTGGATTTACAAATTGTAGTCTGATTTATTAAAGCAGATAAAATATTTGTTGTCATTGAGCGTCAGCAAACAAATAAATGGACAATCCACTATTTCACACAATTGCCACATTTAAATTTTCCATTTTTTAAACTTTTATTATATATATGTATATACTTATATATTTTCACATACAAGTAAATATATATATATATATATATATATATATATATATATATATAAAATGAGTGTTTGTGTATTTGTGTGTGTTAATTTTGAATATGTGAATTAATTAATTTTGTACTACCACCTCCACAAGCGAATGTAAAATAAATCTTATCAAAGTCAAGAAACTTTTTAATTGTATTTACAACAATAAGTATCAACAAATGAACATGAAAAATGAATATATATATATATATATATATATATATATATATATATATATATATATTATTTTGAGCTTTGTGTGCATGCACGAAAAACAGATATCTTAAGTGGGTTGTTGAATATGATCAATTAATATGAATGAAACCGTTTCAACTAGATAAATATCTTTTAAGATATGTTTTATATTACTAACAATCGTACATATTTCTTCAATTATAATTCTAATTGGAATAAATGGAAAAGGAAATGTACGTTATTTTTTCACTTATTTTCAACAATATTTCTTCATAGTCCACAATTTTTAAAAAGTTAGTTTTATATCGTGTATGCAGTCTTTCGTCTGTAAAATCATAATTTGTACATGCCAAAAATAAATTTAAGAGCGTTTCTAAAGTTATATTCTACTAACATTTGCTGATTTACACACACGAAACCAATTGGAACATAAATTAGCATTTTCCATTCTACAAAGCCGATAGTAAGGTTAAAATTAAATCAGTGATTGTGCTTGAATGAAAGCGCCATATAGACAAGGTGGTTCGTAAACGAAATTCATCAACTAGGTCGATAATGTCTTTATTAGGCAGACATCATAAGAGTTCAGAATTATAGTGACTGGAGATCGAATCTTCACTTACTATTTTAAGTGGCATGCAGATAATTTACTACACCACAGGTGCTGCGAACGTGTATGATATTTAAAAAATAAACTGGAGATGTTTTATTAATAAATCTTCGCAACTTGAAAGCATTTTTAGCCACAGTGCTTTAATTAATACGGAAAACGATAAATTTGTGTTTCGACTACCGTTCCTAATAGATTTACTCGCAAGGCCGTTCTGATTTTGCAATGAGCCCGATCAGTTTCAATTGAAGGCTTTATTGTGAAGTAGGAAATTGCTGTTCCCTGATTTCTGATCCGGTGTTAATCCATTTTTAGTTCAACTTCCTTTATGGTGTAGGCAATATTAACATGCATGTTATATTTGCATACATACCTCATATAACCTAAGCGACTGCCTAATTACGAAAAATGGTTTGAACAACAACTTTCTAATTATGTGTATTTGGACCACTATTTATTTATTAAAACATAGATCGATGTGTTGCTTTTAAATAAATTTATGCAAAAATACATTTTCAACTTAAGTAAAGCAGGCCAGTTTCTTTCGCCAGATTGAATCCCTACAAAATAGCTTCCTTTTCAGCTAATAAAGATATTTTAAAATATTTTTCTTTTAGTTTATTCCAAGCAAGCTATCATATAAAAATTTGATTTCAGTTTCAAACATTATTATGCAATATGCACTATTTCATTCGAGAAGTGATTTAGCGAACGTGCAGTATTTTCATAATAAATCTATTTGCAATAAGTAAATGTTTTGCGGAATTTCATATCCGGTCTGCTAAAATAAAATATTGCGCGCAGTTCTTTTTTAATTTAAAAAAATTAATTTAAACAATATATGTTATGGTTCCGTCCCGCATATAAAGAGGAAATGATAAAAGATTTCACTATTTGATTTGTTATATTACCTTCCAAATATATTGACGAGTCAATTTAAAAGGTATAACAAATTTAAGTATGCGAGCTTGAAATATAATACGATCTATTGCATCCTAGCAGTCGCACAATGTAACAAAATTACCGCTTATCAAATGCTCTGACGCATTTCGTCTTTATATCATCATCATCACCATTATTTTCATCATCATCGTCATCATCATCATCATTATCCTCATCATAATCATCATCAGTTTCCTCATCGTCATTATCATCATCAATATCATCCTTATCATTATCATTTTTACTATCATAAACATCTGTAGAAACAGCATCGTCAACATAACTATCATCATAATCAGCAGCTGCTGCAACATTTTCATCAGTTTCATCATTATCGTTGTCATAATAATATAATGTTTATAAAATAATGATAATAATATTAAAAATAATGAAAATAAACACAATCATCATAACCGACATTATACTAACAAACGAAAATCAAATAACGATGCATATATAAAATGTATAGTATAGTGTTCTCAACTTTGGTAGTCATTAGTACATTTTTCGACGTTCTCTGTTGGTCACGACAATTACCAGATCGAATTTCAAAACGCGTCAGTACGTGTGATTTGACGTAATCCTGCTTATTTTACGTGAATGGTTAGATACTAAACTTTTAGTATTTATCACGAGATCGCAAACAATTTTTATCAACTCTCGAGCAATCATTGATTAATCAATTTTAATCATCAGGTTATACTTGTAAAATCACAGAATTTAAGGACGATTTGATAGCTGTGTTTTTAACTCGAATGACTTAAGTGTGGATTGTGTAATAGGTGTTGTGCTCATAGTAACAAATTAGTTCACTTATGGACTGAAGGACAAACTAAGAACCGCATGATCGGAAAGTATAAACTCGTTCACATACGATTCGTGCCTACTGACGACCCATCAGTAGGAGCTCGTATTACGCTCATTACCCACTGTATATATGAGTTAGGAATTTGGCAACATAGGACGGTACAATATTCTATACGAATGTGTTAACCTGCTGTAGTAAAGCTAACTTCCTCTAAAGTCTTCGACAATGCGTCTTAAAAGCCAACTCACTAAATATTATATATACCAAGTCTGTAAAGGGTACCAACAATATTAACATTGTGCCTGTATCCGATACAAATATTATGTAACCGAAAAGATACATTTTACCAATACTATGACTTCCGAGTCGGTATATTTTACCAACACGATGAATTTAAATTCATGCATGAATCGTCTGCTAATTTATACAATGCATAGTTTTTATTAACACATGTATATATAATGAAACTCGTGTTTATATCAGGCTTGTAACCCTGATTGATTGACACTTGTTTAGGTGAGAGCAGACCTTGTCTTATAGGTGTGTTCTTTGAAATCGTAAAAGTGTATTAAAAACAAAGAGTATGATAATAAAAAAATTAATTAAGCTTAATTATATTTACTTAAAACATCAAGCGAAATGTATGAAATTACCAAAATGCACTTCCAATTACATTTACGAATTTTCAACTTCATATATATATATATATATATATATATCTACCTATCTATATCTACAAATACTGATTGTTGTGTATATATATATATATATATATATATATATATATATATATATATATATATATATATATATATATATATATATATATATGCAATTCTGTATTAGGTATTGTGCATATTGTAACAAACTAGTTCAAATAGGACCAGAAGTATAAACCATTTTCAACATGAAAGAAAGGTATAAACTCATGGTCACATGCTTTTCGTGCTTGTGGCGACTCATCAGTAAGAGCCCCCATTAGTTTCCCGTAACCACTAATTTCAAGAAAGTTAACTGTCTGTCTCATGTCAATTTGTCAATGTCGCTCCTGTACTTCACGTTCAAATGTCAGAAACAAATGACTAGGCAGTTGTTGTCAAGATGTAGTGTGCCCTGCTTGTTCTTTCACTGTGTAATGATCTATTATGTATCGTTTTCAAAAGCATTAAACGATGTCGCACGCATTTGGTTCACCGACGAAAAGCAGAATAGATATCAGCTGGTCCCTATTGTGGAATTCAAGGCAGTTGTGCCCAAATATTCGTGAATTAGACAACCGTATGGATTAATGATCTAGTAAAGTTGCGATTGGCGAAATATACTATTTCAAATACAGAGTTCCAGACTCATTCATTATAGACTCCATTTAATTAAAAAAAATTTTCTTGAATAGCTGGTCTTTATTAAATATTAAAATCCACAGCTTTAAGCGTTTAAATAAGGCTCGTATTTGTATTACGTTCAAAGTCATTTAACGTTCGCAGGTATTACATCAATCTATGCTCAGTCATTATTAATTTAAACCATAAGGTGAAAATGGTTACTTTATTGATAAAACTTGATTTTAGTATATGGTTACACTTCACAGAAATTGGCTTTTTGTGTAATAAGCAAATCACCTCCATACAGGTTTTGTTATTGCTTTAAACGCGCCTCCAATGATGAATTAAACTACGTAAACAATACGGTAATTCACACGTTTGCTAATGGATTTGTGTAAAACGTGCAGATGAGTAAAGCCCTCTTAATACGCCTATGTTCGTGCTCCCTTTATTTTGGCTTAACTTCATAGTCGCTAAATAAAGAGATTTGAATATCCGAATTTACTAATTGCTCACACGTTCTTTTCTATTACATTCTTAGCTAGAAAAAATGACTTGATGCAAATTTTTCAATTTCTACTTCCTGATCGTCATAATGTAGCTCACGAAGGCAATACATCGGGTTCACTCGTGGATAAGTCACTGACAGCCCACGACGGACGTCAATCAAGGAATAACAGTCATGCGAATACCTGCGAAGAAATGCTGCTGCTTCCTGATTCCGATAAATTAAGCATGCATGAAATATTAGTATTTCTTATGCAAATACGTGGCTACAGTCCGCGCGAACTGCTATCAGCTACTAATCCTAGCCAGCCGTATCCGTTATTGCCACACATCTACGTAGAATGTAAGTCGAAGCTTAATAATTTCAATTTTCGTCAATTTTAGAAAATCAAACATTTAAAAAAATATTTAAAAAAAAAAATTAAATATATATACAGGTTTTAACCCGCACTAAGGCTGGCATAATCGCGCAGTCTAATTTTTGCTCCGTGTAGGCATATTATCCTGTACTATGACGCTTTTTTGCAAATTCTTTGTTTAACACTATGTTTGAAATATTCTAAGGCTGTTTTTCTGTCTTCAGGACTTCGTCTTATTGCATGCAAAAAATTTAAGCCAGCGTTACCTGCACTATGTACCGCTTTCTCTTGGTCTATAGATGAACAATTGAACCATAGCAACAAAGATCATTTTCTACAACCATTTAAAAGAGACGAGCAATATTTTAATTTTGGTTCGCTAGCTAAAACCACGACATAAATTTTGAACGTTAAGTTACTAATTTAATTTACATTTTTCACGCTGTGAAAATTGATAAATTTTGATTTAGGTAATGTAGGAAAAGCCGGTCGACAGATTAATAAAAATGAGAAAAACAGCTGTTATTAATAGCAATTTTAAATTATGAAAACGAAGAGATTTTGAAATGAAAGCAAGAATAATTGCCAAAAGTTCTGGAGTGCATTGATTTGTTTATACATTTAATATTTGATAACTCTGAATCTGCATTTGGTTCAAACGCTTTCTTACGATAATTTTAGACAAAATGACAGAGTGGATATAACATTATTTATCGATATAAATAAAGCCAGTAAAAATCGCGTGCTCCAATCCCAGTGCGCAATTAGAAATTTGATCACGGAATTAATGATGATTTTACCGAGAATATAATTTTTGAAAATGGAATACTCCATTATTTGTAGAAATATGTGAGGCCAGATTCAAAAAAATTCTCTAACAGCATTAAAGTGTCGTCAAAAATTCCGAATAAAAAGAACTTGTTGAATTTCAACACAATGCATTTGTATTGTGATTAAAACGTCTTCAAAATGAATTAATGCAAATCCAAACTTTCAAAAAATATGGTTTTAATCAACTTTTACAATTTGAAGTTAAATTAAAATATATAACACAGTAAATATACTTTGCATTCATCCTGACTAAATACAATTGGACTACCTATAATTAATATTTAATAATTTAAAAATTAAGTACTCTATAATAAAAATTGCGCCATGACGCTTAGCATTGTTCTAGTTTAACATGTTTGAATATATTAGTATTCCTATTGTTATTATACTTCTTTTATTGTATGTACAAAATGGTGATTGTAAACCTATTGCCAAAACTAATTTCCATTATCTACTTATTCCGAATAGATAAAAATGATTTTGAGTACATCCCGCATTACTGGAAACTAAAGTTTGTTTGGTCCTTGTAGAATTAATTTGTTACGGATTACAGAATACCTAATACAAACTTAAATTTATGTTAGATCTCCGCAGCAAGGAATATCAAACTCTTTTATATATTTTATCGAATAATGTCATGATGAACGCAAAATGTGATAACTAATGTCGTACAAGACTAGAGTGTGTGGATCTGCTGAAGTAACAGGAGTTCAGGAGTTGTTGTAATTCTCATATTTGGTGAAATATAGCACGTCCATAAATCAATTGTTTTGGTACCCTTTACTAGCTCGGTATATATTAAATGTAGTGAGTTGATTTGACTTCGGATTTGCTAAGATATTGTTTGAAGTTAACTCCATTATCGCTTGAATACACAATCGTATAGGAGGTTATACCGTCAACTTGTACCACATTCCTCATCTAAACATATTGTCGGTATAGGGCGTAATACCAGCTCCAACAGGTGAGTCAACGGTGGGCAAAAACACGCGCACGAGATTATACTCTCGTACATGGTAACTTCAATGTATTCCTCTTTTCCTATTTTAACTAATTTGCTATGAGAAACGCTATACCTGAAGCAAAATAGTAAGTAGTATATTTTTGGTCTCAAATATTTTACAACACAATACACAGTTGATAAACTCCGATATTTTCATGATTCTGTCAAAAGTATTTAGGCCTTGCTGCACTTTCACAATTAGCCCCCGCCTGCAATATTCGACTTATTGCCAACATATGGTTTAGCTGAATGTGCTTTAAACTGCCAATCGCTTAAACCAAAATTCGGGAACAATCAAATCTACAATTCACGTACACCAGAGTTGTTTTCTTAAAAAACGAGTACAAGATATTTGGTGTTCCTAAAAATATCATTTTATAAATGATTTAATTATGATGGCAAGATGCCTTAACATTGTCTATACGTGTATCGATTCTTTAACGTCGTAAAATTAATTTTACTCATCATAATGTTTTTTTAACACTTTCACCACAATGGGTTTTGTTTCTTTGACGGAATGAAACAAAATTCATTTTTAATTTAACGTCATAAGATGCCGCACAGACTTGGTCATATTCTCAATAAAAGTGATTCACTTGATAGACTATTCCGGTTCTTCGTGCAATCATTTCACAGATTTGGCTTCAACGCAGTATACACTACAATAATCTATAATCGAAATTTAGAGTAAACCCGGTCAATAAATGTAGGTCGTCTCAGATATAAATATATAATCAAATCGTATGTTTGGTATGACCAACCTAAAGATTAGTAATTGAGAACTAATTTTTATCACTAGTGCACCAATGATAGAACACCAGAGCATTAATACCTGTTTGTCACCTGTGACCCATTCGCAAGTCTAACATTTATAATTAACGACCAAAATCTGTTTGTTAGGTTAAAGGTGTCACTAAAAGGTCTTATTATGGAGCCATAAATTTATTTAAACATGTTGGTATTAAGCTGGGAACGGCGTGCTACGAGCAGTTCATTTGGCGTAGGCCAAGAGGTGCTTGGCTCCATGTGAAAAAGTTTCAATTTGATGCCTTCTGGCAACATTCTGTGCTACTACCTGGCAGTTTCTTATTATCGACTTAACAGCGATGAAGTGTATGAATATAATTGCTTATTTTGCAATTTATTTCCAGATTCAAATAACGTAAAATTATATATTTTTATGCTTATATGTACATCTTTTAATTTCCATTGTTTTTTATGGTAATTTGTCATTTATTTTTCATTAAACACATTTAAAATAATTGAGACTAAATTTATGATCGAGAAAATGTGTTAATTTACTTCGGAAAAGTTAATCAACACAAATGATTTCTTTTTCAACTCTAATGGGTTTCCGTTTCATTGAGTAACTATTGTCAGACTTTTAATTTTATTCAAACTAATTTTCAGTGCTTTGTTGTCAAATTAATGTTGGCCTGCGCATGCTTGTGTATGTGTGTGCACGTGTGTGACTAAGATTGGATACCAAGAACACCAAGTAACGCTCGATAAATGAATAAATTTTATCATCTTTTAGCTAGCTCTTCGCTTAGCTCGCTACTTCGTGCATGAATGTTTTCGTCTCGTATTTTGAATGTCAATATTTTTAAAATTTCAATGTCAAAAATTTTGGAAGCTAAGTTAAATCTATCCTGGCTGTAGTATTGCTATAAAACTTTAGGCCAACAAGCCTGAAGTATATGATTTACTACTGAACATTAAACATGACACGTGTGTTGTATTTACAGTTGGTTATTCGCGGAGAACTATAACAAGTTGAATGCCTAAAAGGAGGGATGGTGTAGTTAATCGTGATGCGAAATTCCCCCTCGGCCCAGAAACGGATAACATTCTTCCCTTCTTGGACACGTAATTCACTGGCATACTCAATGCGTATCTGACATGTACAGTACCCATAAAATCTAAGTTTGGTGAGTACATAACCTCGACAACTAGCATTCGAAGTCCTCCAAAAGTACTTTTATAAGCCACCATACAATGGATCCATAACGAACTAAGCTACCTAAGCGATATTTAGAAATTGAAAATTACACAAATCGCTGTGAAGAAGTCAAAATCACACCGCATTCAAGTCGTATTAAAGAAAGATAATAGCAACATGAATTCATATATATACTATTTAGAAACGAAATAGCAGCCTGACTGCTAGTGCATCAGCTTAATCCGTATGCGAAGAGAAACCTCCCGAATGAAAATGTAAACATCGCATGCAGTGCATAAAATACAACGAAAACAGATGTGAATGTTGAATTGGCAGCTCTGTCGATATCTCTGGTATTTTCAAATTCTAGACTTGAATAGGTTAACAATAGGCAATTAAATGTCTTTTTCAAAATATTAGTATATATTTTCCAATGCCGCGTTTTGCGTACGCGGGTAGTAGCTTTGCACCGACAGTTTCACAAAGATCCGATTGATCACAATTTTCAATTTCGTTTTGTCTTCGATCGGACTGAGTTTGTATTCGTTCCAATGCAAATGCGTTTCTACTACCCGCGTATGCAAAACACGGCATTGGAAAATATGCAACTGGCTATCCGCAATCAAATTTCAAAAAAATACTATAAGTATACATGTTTGCAATATAAGATAAACGTTTGAGATGCTTCACTTCTACTATTTCCCAATTTTTTTCCGACGTCTGATGCTGTCTCGAGAATATGTATACTGACAGAATTAGGTGGCTAAAATAAATTTTCAATTTTTTTACATTTTTTAGCATTTCATTTATATATCATTCCGTTTTAATATAATTATACAAAATTCATTATAATCGGAAAAGGTGATTTTCTGGCTTAAGAGTTTACAAATATAGTCAACCACATGGATAGATGAAAACAAAACTGAAGATCCAAAATTATCGTGTTATTAAGAAAATTATGATTTCCTTAGTTAAATGTAAGATCAGCAGCTAGATTAGGACCATGTTTCGAAGAACAACGGTTGCTCAGTAAGCCTGATATTTAAACCAAGTCCGTGCATTTAAAAAAAATCATTCACAATTTTTAAAATAGTTGCTTGTTGTATAGTTTATTGAATTATATTGAAGATATGTAAAGGCAGTTTAATAATAAATGTATACCTAGGATAAATTAACCTTTCTACTTCCATCACTAGATTTAACACGTGCTTTGAAGTAAATATGTAAACACATATTAAAGGTAAAATTTCTAACCTGAATGTTATTAAATGTTTGAATGCCATAAGCAGAAATAAATTAAACAACTAAATTTCCGCAAATTTGGTAACATTTTATTCCAAATTTTCTAAATACGAATAATCTAAATATTTTTGCCGGAAGAATTTGTTCTACTTTGGTAGAGACTGTGGTGAACTTTTGTTAACAATGTGTGCTATATAATTGATTATTAGATTTTCAATCATTTTCTATGTCGATCAACAAATAGGTGAGGAACGATTTCAAAGAAATCATCGATTTAAACGTCGATAGGTTGCGCCGATGGTGATAAAATTTATTATAATTAAAATTGGGAACTTGGTATAATAACGTGACCCATTAGGTACATGCGTTTGTCAGTATAAACTAATATTTGTGTAAGTTACAAACGGAAATTCATTCCGTAGATAGGCTTCGTCTTTATTGGGAACTCATCACGTACTGGCCAGAATTTACCGCGGACAGGTTCGAGCCATGTCCAGCACTTGAAGAATTCTCCATCAGGACGAAACCCGCTTGCCGGTCCAATTACTTTTGATATATGATGCAAAGTTTATTTTGTTCTGACTAAATGGATATTTACAATGTCCTCCCATTACAATTAAAATTAATATAGATTTCTCATGTTGCACTATGTCTGTACTATAATGACCAATCGATGTATCCAGTTAGAGGTTAAAGTCTTAAGAGATACAAATAGGTTTCTAATGATAGAAAGGCTAACCAGAAATATAAAATCGTGCATAAATTGAAATTGCGTTTAGTACGTGGTACTCGTGGTTCAGTGGATTGAGTTTCATGAACTTTTTTGAGTCTTCTACACTTCAATAAGAACAAAACTGGTCTATTGAATTTATTCCCTTTGCTACCTGTTGCTATGTTGAGTTTTTGCTGACAATACGCATATTATAAAAATCCTGTCATTAAACTTCAAATCAATATTTGTATGTATATGAATAAGAATCTAAATTCGTTATCCGGACTCGTTAGTACAGAATCATGTTAACGCTATCTTATACATGGGGTATCTTAGGTTTCTTTTCTGTACTCATATTGTTCTAGTCAAGAGGCCTGTTTTCATTGGGTCATATGGTCAAAGATGACATTTTTCCTACCGTATTCTTTATTCAAATCGCCAACCTAGGATGAACAAATTGTTTACAATAATGTGTGCCTGTGTGTTTTACAATATTTATGAGTGTACCCAAACAAGAAAAAAAACATTTTTTATTGAATTCATATATACCTGTCATTTTGATTTTTTAAATATTGCTTAGGATAAAGACTGTAAGTTGGCATATAGTCAATGAGACATAATTTTTGAAAATTTATTGGGAGACTTTCCTGAATCATTATGTACTGCTATGTTAGAAAAGTGTTCCATTCCTCATAAAATAGACAGACTCGCATATAATCACTCTAAAGAACAATGCTCAATATCAATCTATCGTATTAATTTTATTTGCGTGACACGGTTTAAGTTTGTCCTAATTTGTACGTTTGATTCTTATCATTTTATTTCAATAAAATGAATTACGAAGTCAAATAATAAAACAGAAGTTAAACAACGCCCTATTTTATAGTGTTGTATCATAATGTAAGAAAGTTTTACTGCGAAAGCCTGTATTTTTCCCATTAGGCGATTCAAATAAAACGTCTGAATTTTCATAGAGCTCCTAATCAACGACATTTCATTGAGCTGCTGATCAATTTCAATCACCTGAAAAAAATTTAGACTCGTAAAATTATCTATTTTCCTCTGCAAGAAGCACAATATTTTGTTTACCAATACATTGCATTGTAAATTGTCTCTTGTGAATATTGAATAACATTTATTCTATTAATGTTTATTTTTAAATGCCGAACTGTCATGTTTCAGATTTTTTTCCGTCACGCTCTGTTGATGAGCATTGGAGGTACAACTGACGGTCAAGAACACTGCTATGACATAAAATTGTTTAAAATAGGATTGGCATTTATTTGAAGTTGAGAGACGTAATTTAAACAATTAAATAACTAAGCTAGTTGAATGAATACAACCCGTGTACAATTCACTTATAAGATAAAGATCTCGCTTATAGAGATAGCCTATGGACTAAATCGTAGTCTCCTGTAAAATTTCATGACGATTGGAAAATCAGCTCTTGATTTATAATTTTAATTTATTCTCACTTAACATATGTGAATATTAAAGTAAAACTAATATTATTACGGATAATTCTTATTGGAGCGTAATTGGGATACGGGAAATGAATGGAGCAATTCAGATGGATAATGCAAATTGGCAAAGTGGTGCTAACTTAAAAAGCCAAAGAATCGTACTATCTACCTGAATAAACTGAATAATTATATATTTAAAATAATATTTTTTTCTTTATGAAATTAATTATAGTTAAAATCACAAATTGTTCCTATGTATGCTGGTTTTACACATTTCATTCTTTGGCTAATAGTTAGACGAAAACGTTTATCTCCAGGGATCGTAGAGAATATTCTATAACCTGGCACTTCAGTGATACAAATATTACCATCTTTTAATTAAAAAAAATTATTATAAAAGATTTTACAGTTACGTCGAATAAGATTATGACTGAGAATATATTTAAAGTTGCGAATTAAAGTTAAAAATTTCTTCTTTTCACAATTTTTAGTTTTGGTTTTTTGCCCAAGTACATTTGCTGATATATTTTATAAAACGAAACTCCGTTTCTGATAAAGGGAAGTATTGTTTGTCCAACGTTTCTTGAATGACTTAACAATCGCGTGCTTCACAGCAGCGAATTGAAATTTCCTAGGCTAGCAAAGTATTAGCATTTGTGAAGCAAATTTCAACACAACTTTTTGCTTAAATTTATGAAGAAACGATGTTCATAAAAAGTATATCTGATATTTCGCAGGCAAATTTGCTTTAGAAATCAGTTAAGGAAAAGGTTACATTGTAACCTAAAAACTTGTTCGCACTTTTCGCTCTAATTCGCTGAGTTACCTATGTTAAAACCCAGGTGGCGCATTTAAGAAAAAACGTCGTGCGAAGTTATAACAGTAAATATTTAGATTGAAGTACGACTTATACAATAGTTTCAAGCGAGGAAATAGAAACAAAGATGGTTGTACTTTAATCACGAGTACGTGATACAAGGCTTCTGATGTATTATTCTATACTTATTAAAATTTAAACATCCCTCGGAGTTAAGCTAAAAGGCGCAATAAATTATCGGCGAATCAGCTACAGTAAATGTAGATGCGCAACATGGTAAGGAGAAGCCAGTGGTTTACGAGAAAACTTCACTGTAACATTGATGAAAGCTTATAACGAATGTAAGAAACTTATATTGATGAGAAACTGAAGGATTTCTACTAAGTTTACCATTGAAAAAAAGAAAAATTATACCTTTCTATGTAAGAAATATTTTTGTAACTAGATCTTTGGCTATATAAAGTAAAATCCATTCGGCATAGAATAACTTAATTAGTAACGAAAAAGTGCACAGAGTTTGACCCACGATGAGTGCAGATGTTAAATAAAGTTTCATAGGACCAATTCTAGTGACGAATCACATACGAAAATGATTTGAGATTGTCAAAACCAAGAACAAATATATATATATATATATATATATATATATGTATATATATGTATGTAGAATTAATAATTTTAAAAATTAATAATACCTATGTTACCAATATTTCAAACTTGGCAATTGCACGAGTGATCTTTATACAATTAAATATTTAATTTCTAATAAGCATGTACAAATGACGTTTAAATATTATATATAAATGAGGATATGTTGGCAACACCCGTAAATTAGAGCAACAATAGAAAGTAAATAAATTAGAAAAAAGTTTTTAAACTTTGCACCTGGCTAAATATTCGATGAAATGGAATTTATTTAATAAAGAATTTTTATTATACGAAACAGAATTCAGTTGAATGGTTGATGTGCATAATATCTCTATAAATGAATGTTTGAATAAAGCTTTATCAAAGGCCAAAGTAAAATAAAAAAGGAAAAGTTTCGTCTAAAAAATAAACAGACATACTATAAAAGAGGTATGCAATAACGAATTTGTCGGTTATAATCATAAGCAGAAATACACAAGTACCTGGGATCCGGTGTAAATATATAAAATTTTCAAAATAAATTAATAATCCGTGGTGAAGATATACTAGATATTTTATAAAAGCGATGGGCGTTCTAGGCCTAAAAGTGAATAAATTTTTTTTAAATTTTCAAGCCGATTTTCCAACGAGATTTATAGGAGTAAAAACATGTACTATTTCAATAAAGTTATTTTACAAATGAAATAATTTACAGCCATGTAAGAATAACCATAAACAATAACCATTTTGCACAAAATGGCGATATCTAATATCGCATAATTTATTACGTCAATGGCAGCTAATTATCAATATTTACCACACATGGTTAAGTTGAGTAAAAGGAAAATATTTGTTACTTGTGTGCGGACGATTGCAGGTGTTAATATGATGAAGTATGATAAAAAATAAATAAATAAATGTGTTTCACTTAAGCAAGTGACAGATCTGCAAAAGAACTGGCGTTAGAAATCAGTAAATTAGTAGTAGTTATTTATTGGAATGAACTATAAATTTCATTATTTCGAATAAGTACTACCACTTTTATAACATGAAGTGTGGCTTATATAATGACATAATTACTGTGCAGCAAGATAGCACAAACAGTAAAGTTGTTCAATCACTTACTTTTATAATTTTAATTTGATAATACAAAAACATCTAATAATAGTTTTCTTTTACGAAGTGGCTATGCATCTAATAATGTCTAAAATATTTCAATGCGAATATAATAAAATAGATTGTTTTTATACAGTATTAATGAGAATACGACTAGAAAACAACAAGTGCTGATCAATTTGTTATTTTAGGCAATAAAATGCGTGAAAATTGAAACGTTGGGATATAAAAAACAAAACACGGATGCAAAATATAAAAGTAAAAGATGAGGAAAAGGAAAGTTGGAAATGTAGCACACTTATGCTAAAGATAAAAGCTTTAACTTTTCTGAACCAAGCCAAAAAGTTACAACAGCAGATCGTGTGGAAAATCAGAAACAGCACACGCAGAAAATGGTTTTCTTTAAAATATTTTGTGCTACAATATCGACGGATAGTGGACAAGGTTTGCGTACCAAGTTTAAATGTTAACCAGTCGGTGATTGTTCTTAGGTGGAGAAGAATATAACTTTAATAATATTCAATGAATATTTTCATAAACTAACGTCAATACTAACAATTTAATAAACAAGCATATTAAATTGAATAAATGTGCGTGCCATGTTTCAAAATAGTTATTTTATAAGAATAAAACATGCAGATACGTGAACCAAAATAGGTGCCAAAAGAGTATACGATTATTAATAGGAATTTAGCTCAGTGATATAATTTTAACATGTATCCTCATAAGCGTTTAAAGTACATAAATATAGATTGCGAGAAACATCTTATGACCAGTTCAATGAAACACGAATGTAGCGTGTAATAAAATGTCAACCGTTCCTTCTCCACACTATACAATACTTACTTTATACTGAAGAATTTATGTACATGATTGGTCACGTGTTTATATCACGATCGCAACTTTAATTAAAAGCAATAGGTACCACCGCCCGCGCATCCCATGCATGTTTAAGTATATAAATGCTCATTTCAGAACAACTTCCTCATGTAACGTGGAGTCTGTTCTATTATTACTGATTTGGGATGGTTTGTTGGAACTTAAGGGCTAAAGGGATACTATATAGGCTCTACCTAAAGGAAAGGCTAACCACGAAAATTCATTTAGTATATAATTGAAAATTGTGTTTATTGTGCGGCAGGATTGCTCAGTGGCTCGAGCACAAGATTCTGAAGCAGATGTGCCCAGGTTGGAGCCCTGTCCGCAGAAATTCTGGACTGTACGTGATGAGTTCCCAATAAGGACGAAACCGGTCTACTGGATGATTTTCCTTTTCCATACTTTAAAACACGTATTTCTTACTGAAAAATGTATGTACATAATGGGTCAGGTGTTTATATAAAGATTACAAACTCCATTAAATGTAATCGTTATCACTGCCCACGCAACCAATATACCTTTAATTATATCGCCTATTTTATTTTTAATGCCATCATATAATTTAAAGTTTGCATTATTGGTCAGATTAATTTAAAATTCCTTACAATTAGCACGAATGCCCAGTTTGGTTTATTCAAAATTGATAATGTTGCTAGTGCTCGAAATGTTATTTAATTACATTGCTCGTCGTTGGAATTACATTAAGTATACTGTGGATCCACTATTAACGTTTGCGTTTATCCAAAAATGTACTGCTTTTATACTGTTTAAAATAAATGTATTTTCACAAATGTGTCATTTTCAATTCCTTTTCTTTTTTCATACTTTCGACTAGGTTATTTTATAAAAGGATAATATGAACTTCGTTTCTTTTTGACACTGTATAGCCTATTTAGAATCTATCCTGATGTTCTTGATAAATTTGTATTTTGAAAAACACGCATACTAGTGCACACTAGATCAGCGTTACTTATTCGAAGTCACAAATATTCTGTCACAATATTTTTTTATTGTGTAATTATATATATATATATAAGATATAGTAAGGCCGCCAAATTAAGATCATTCTTTTGAATCTTATTTATTATACACTATATTTAATTGCTAAAGAATGCTAGGAATAAGATTTTCAAAACTTAATTGATAGATGATATTATAGAAGAAAAACAATAAAGTTTAAATTTAATAAAACAACTTGTTTTTATTTTTATCAATATATTTCTAACAGAAGCGTTTGATTAAAAATGTCTCTGTCGCGATAATTTTGATGGGAGCATACATAATCAATAATAGTCGAATATTTTTCTGAAACATTTACTTTTTTAGCATATGTTTTTATATGAAAGCAAGGATTAATGATGTATAAAAAACACATATTGCCATGTAATTACTAAAAAATCGATAGCATTAATTACATATCTTTGAGTCAACTTAGGGAACACAGTAAACTTCAAACTTTGTTCATATGCTCAATATTTAAAGTTACTTGTACACATTGATTAAATACACTCTTAACTGTTAATTAAATACGTAACAAGATGATATTGATAAATTTACCTTATTCTGGTATAAAGCCAGTCCTGGATGATTTTATCAGAAAAATCCATAATCTCTCGTTTATTTGCTTATATATCGACATTCACCTATGTTCTGATGATGATACTAAAGTTATTATATCACATTTTAGACAAATGTGATATGGGATAAATTGTGTTTTTAGCAATTTAACTTTATAAAATTTATTGCTTTTTTCTCGGCGTTGAACAGGTAAATTTATATTTTTTATTATATGTTGAGAAGTCAATGGATCATGGCTTTTGTTTTGTAATTTGTTTAACGTTTCAGAGATTGACCATCTTCCTCATTGTCATGTGGGTTGGCGTGCAACTAGGTCTAGTGTACTAGACAACGTCAAATCTATTATTTTTCGGTAGCTCAATTTGTAGTTGGTTTAGAGCTATCGCATCATAGCTCCAATTTGAAACATTTTTGAGCTTAATTTTTGTTATGATTTTAAAGTTTGCATATTTCGTTTTTGAATCAGTTACGAAAAATACAACATAAATAGGAGAGAATGGAGAAAAATGCCCAATTTCATTAATTTCTGTTGAAGTTGACACTAATGGTCTGTTGATGCAATAACAACCTGATGTTTTGAGCACCTTTAAATCCACTTTGTTATTTTAATAATAATAATAATAATAATAATATTTTATTTGAATATATAATAATCTTTAATTGCACATAAAAGCGTATTGCTGCAATAATTTTTTTCCAATTTGCTCAAGTCAGCGAGTAAAAATCTACAAAACACAATTAATATTTTATTGTAGACTGCGTCATTGGCATGAGGAGTAATGACATATAATAATAATGATCTGTTTTACTTTTTCTTTATGATCAGTCAGTTTGTCATCGTACTGTGAAATTTATAAACAGCGTCAAATAACACCAGTGCCTATAATTAAAGATGATTTTCACTAGCATCCTGGAAATGTAAAATAAAATTTTCATTTCAAATTATTCACATGGCTGGAACTATGGGTCAATTAATATTTAAGCCTACTCACACAATCACTCATGGCCTGCAGTTATTTTTTAATTAAAGATATATTTTGTGTTTGATTTGATTCTCAATTTGATTTCTTTCTATTAGCAGCGCTTTAGAGGGTCAATTGTTTCTAATTAATCGGTGATAATTCAATCGAGATATGTCGGCCTTATCATTACGCAAATGTATGCATTGTCAATGGGAACTAAAATCATCCAAAGTGAATATACTTCAAATCATACTCTATCCGAATGATTTCAACTAAAACGAGACAATCAAATGCATCGATAAACTTTAGCAAATACAAAATCCCCAGAAGTTCAATGCTATGATGTAACGCAATCAAAGCCAATTAAAAAAATATTATGTGCACCATTTGGTAAAATTGAATTTCAAAATTAATATTTCCCACAATATAGTTTATTATTTTCCTTCCATTGGCTTCTTCCACTTTTTAGAAGATGGCCAGTAATGCTTAGCAAAATGTTATCCGGTCTCCATGCATATTGTGTCTGTTAGGCATCGCACTGATGAAGCTCTGTTCTACAGGCTGTAAAATTTCTCTTTGTGCAATACGTAAGAACAGCAATCAATTGAGTGTCCGGAAGTTAGCGGATTTGATCAAGGGAAGATTCATCAATAAATTACGCTTTAAAAAAGCATTAATCAGTCTTACAAAGGACGCAAGTTTTGAATAGACTAAACATAGCTTCTGCATAGCAAATATGTATTGCTCATATTAAGACAAATCCTGCCGGTCCTCTCTTTCGACACTGGGCAAATAATTGTTCTTTTTTTATTTTATACATAGAAGACCAATTTAATTTTGCACACGCTATTTTGTTCTGCGCTTCGACAATCGCGCATTCGATTTTACATTGTACATGCTTTCACAAGATGACTCAAATGCACACCTCCAATTATCAATATGCGTAAATGCTGATTGCTGTGAAGTGTGGCTATTCACAATAGGCAGAGTAAGTTTAGTGCAAGATATTATCAAAACAAATTCAACTACAAAATAAGGGAAGATTCAATGATATCTTTTAATGGTTTAAAAGGAATGAAAGCTTCGCGTTTGAACACCGCATGGCAAGATGGCACTTGCAGATCTGTTTTATGTATAACGGATACTGCTTAAAATAAGTTGCCCTAATTTGTTAAATCCTTAAATTTTATGCACATATATGTATCCTGGGTTTTCATTTGGTTATGGGGTTGGAAGCTAGTGGCTTCAGTTTTAATTTTATTTCATGTTGGAGCTGATTAGTAATGGTATATGCGTGTGTGTCTGTGTGTGTGTGCCTGTTTGTCTGTAGGGGTCTTTCTCGTTGTATTGCTAGGTGATGTCACAGATCCGGTCCTCCTTGTATTAATTAATTGAATTAACCAACTGTAAGCCTTGTTAGCTGTTATGTGTACGAATGTTGTTTTCTCGAGTGTCGTCTATCCTTTCGCCTAGTTCCTCAATTTTGTTCTATCCCCTTGGTAACAGCACAGGATCAGCGATTTCTGTGGTAAATGCTCATATTGGCTTTACATTTCTTTCTCTTTTAGCAATGGTTGTGATACAATATGCGCAACTGATATTTCTCTTTGATTTAAATACTGTCTGTTGCGAAGACCCAATATATATGCAAGTATGTATTAGGTGTTGCGAACCTAGTAACAAATTAGTTCAGTTGTGACCAGAAGGATAAACCAAAGGCAGCATGAACGGAAAGTATAATCTCATGCACATTCGTTTCGTGCTTACTGGCGACTCATCAGTAGGGCCGGTATTACGCCCTTTAACCACTATATATTTGGTAGAAGAATGTGGAATAATAGGACGGTACAATCTCCTAGGCGAATGTGTAAACCTGTAATAGTGATGCTAACATAATCTAAAGTCAACGACAATGCGACTTCAATGCTAACTCACACTACATAATATATATATATATATATATATATATATATATATATATATATATATACCGAGTCTGTAAAGGATATTTACATTATGGCTATTGTGTTAGTAACCGATACCAACATTATGGTTCCGAAAAGGCACGTGGCACTAACATGATGGATATCAATGTATGCTATAATTCACCGAAATTGAGAATTACAACTATTTCTGAACACCTGTTACTCCAATAAATCCATACACTTTGGCCTTGATCGATATCACTTATCATTTGTTGCCAAGTCGATTGAATATTTATTGAGTCTTGTTCAGTGCGTGTTTGGACTTGCCTGGATGCTTGTATATTAAATGAAAATAATTTTGTGCGAAAGTATATTAATTGAAATTACCCGATCTGATTACGCTGTTTTTGTTCCATTATATTTCTTTCTTAGCAAAATTTTTCTTGCATGTTGTTGCTGGGTTTCGTCATTATTGGCCAGGCGATTAAGGTATCATGTTGATAAAGAATTGTTTATGTCGGGCGCTTTTTTTACCTAAAGAGCTTTATATGTATATATATATATATATATATATATCTATATATATATATATATATATATATATATATATATATATATATATATATATATATATATATATGCACACCGCTCTCACAAAGAAGATAGAAACACTAATGAAAATAACAGCGGAAAAATAAACCAAGGACCTCACCAGAGACCTGGACAAATTTTCTACGCAATCAAAATTTCCTACGAATCCAGAGGCTTTTATTCACAATATATATATATATCTATATATATATATATATATATATATATATATATATATATATATATTATATTCTGAATTTGCATTTATACAATTGCACAATTTTTCATATTAGCTAGGTGCACCGTTTCTAATATATAATTGGAAATAATTGATTTTCGGACTTTGCCAAGCCTTCTGCTGGCAATCTTTATATATATATATATATATATATATATATATATATATATATATATATATATATATATATATATCGAGTGAAAAACACAAAGAAGAGGAGGGCTGTAGGAATCCAACGTTGAGAGCCGAAAAGACATTTTATTTTCTTTAAAAAGTCTTGTTTTTTGTAAATTCTGTTAAATAACGTGTTATATTCAAACGAATCTTCTGCTTAGTCTAATAATTCATAAATTTGAATTTGTACTAAGATGTTTGGCATTTGTACTGTGTTCATGTCAAAACTACGGTCAGTCACACGTACAGACGCGTTTTGAACTTCCATTATCATCATTAGGGTACGACAGCAAACTGACTAGTGACGATCAAACCGCAATGCATATATATGAAAAGCAAACTAGATATGCGGCTCTCAACTCTAGCAGTCTCACGTACACTGTACAAGACTGGAAATGTCGGCTGCTAAAATTCTAAGCAGTCACGTAGCAGAACTATCGTCAGTTACAAATACTGACGCGTTTTGACCTTCCGTGATCATTATCAGAATATGACGGCAAAATGTCCAGCGAGGTTCAAACCGCAATTTATATACATATATATATATATATATATATATATATCATATATATATATATATATATATTCTTTTGAAATGCGAGCTATAATAAAATTCATTGTTCCCTTCCTGTGTGCAAAAAAAAGAAATTTTATCAGATACAAGAAGCATTTCTTTCGCACATATTATTATGTGAACATAGAGAGAGTGTAAAAAACGGAAACCAATCAATTGCGAGCGTCACATCCAGTTCAAGATCAATACCTGTACATGCTTCTTCTGCTTGCATAAATCCGGCTGGATAAACAAATTGCAGCCGGATTTATGCAAGCAGAAGAAGCATGCACAGGCATTGAGCTTGAACTGGATGTGACGCACGCAATTGATTGTTTTCCGTTTTTCACACTCTCTCTATATTCACATATTTCTATCTCGTTTTGCTTTCCAATTTATATTTCAAGATATGTTCATTAGTAGATATTTGAGAAGATTATGCGAAAGAAGTGTTTCTTGCATCTGATAAAATTTCTTTTTGTTTTTGCACACGGGAAGGGTACAATGAATACACACACACACACACACACCAGTATATATATATATATATATATATATATATATATATATATATATATATATATATCTTATATTTATGGAAAACAACACAAATCAACAAAGTGGATAAAGGCCATTTATTTCGTGAATACTAATCATCTCTTATACAATCATACATATTTATACATTTTGGGTTGTCAATTGGTTATGTTATTGCTGACAAATCTGACTCGTTATTACTGCTGTTTCTGGTTTTGACTAGTAGGTGAGTGTGTATGCGTTTGTGTTTGTGTTGTGTGTGTGTTGCTGTAAAGGTCATTCTCGCAGTATTGCGAAGTGATGTCTGAGATCTTGTCATGATTGTTTTGATAACTTGAGAGTTAGCCCTTTGTGCAAATTGTTCACTGTTATCTATACAAGTGCTATTTTTCCCAGTATAGTTAATCGTTTCACCCCGCTGCGCAAGGGTGCTATTTTCGCTTGGTAACAACGCTAATGTTGATTGTCGTGTTAAACGCTCACACTGTTTGGAGACTTCTGTCATCGTATGCGCCTCTGTTATCTCAACCTCACCTTGTTGCCAATCCGATTGTACGTTTGTTGATTCTAGTCGAGGGCCTGTTGGTTCTTGGCTGGATACTAGTAGATTATTGTTGAATTTTGTTATCCTTGGCCAGTCGATAAGGATATCATGTTGATGAAACTTTTGAATGTTAAGTTCAGGTGCTTGTTGTTTTATGTAAAGCGCTTCATAGATAAAAAGTAATTTTTCAGATTTTGCTTTATGTAGAATTGTGAAATTGGTCGAATTGACAGGGTGCCCCGTTGCCAATATATGATCGGAAATAGCTGATTTTCCTGACGGTGGCAAGCCTTTGTTAATCAATTTCTGTGGCAAATGTTGCTGGATTCTGCTTATCAATTGCTTCTTCGTACGTCCGATATATGTGCTACCGCACATACATGAGAATTTATAGACTATGAATGATTTGGAGAGAAGTGGCAATTGATCTTTGGCATCCAACCTCATGATTCTCTGTGTACTGAATGTCATATTAACTTTAACACTGGGAAAGTTGTCCTTAGTTATTCTATTCAGCCGCCGTGCAATTATTGAGGCTGGTATGTCGCCTCTAAATGGTAAGTTTGGAAACCGCTTGCCGGTGTCCTCTAGTACGAATCGACATCAAAGACCTCATATTAGCATGTACTAAAAACGTGCAATTTACTTTCGAAGGTATATACTACCGCCAGATCAATGGTGTAGCTATGGGAAGCTGCATCGCACCCCTCCTGGCAGATGTATACATGTATCACCTAGAAAAAAACAGTCTGAAAGGTATAATTGACCAGTGCGCATTCTACAAAAGGTATGTAGATGATATCTTGTTGTTCATCTCAGAAGCAGCAGACCCTTCCGAAATCCTCAAACAAGCAAATGGAGTCGATCCAGACATCAAATTCACTCTCGAAGTAGAGAAAGACGACAGTTTCCCATTCCTTGACATCAAACTCACTCGAGAAGCAAACGGAGATTTGACACTGGCCATACATAGAAAATCCACTTTCACTGGACAATACATTCATTACAACAGTAGTGTGCCAAAATCCCACAAAAGAAACTTAGTAAACAACCTAGCGAACAGAATCAGAAAGATCTGCTCTGAACACAAGATTGAGGAAGAACTGGGCTACCTCAGGAATATTCTGCTAATGAACAACTACCCAGAGCGGTTCATTGATGTCAACATTAGACCACGGCAAATTCGTACTAGAGAGGACACCGGCAAGCAGGTTTTCCTAAACTTACCATTTAGAGGCGACATACCAGCCTCAATAATTGCACGGCGGCTGAATAGAATAACTAAGGACAACTTTCCCAGTGTTAAAGTTAATATGACATTCAGTACACAGAGAATCATGAGGTTGGATGCCAAAGATCAATTGCCACTTCTCTCCAAATCATTCATAGTCTATAAATTCTCATGTATGTGCGGTAGCACATATATCGGACGTACGAAGAAGCAATTGATAAGCAGAATCCAGCAACATTTGCCACAGAAATTGATTAACAAAGGCTTGCCACCGTCAGGAAAATCAGCTATTTCCGATCATATATTGGCAACGGGGCACCCTGTCAATTCGACCAATTTCACAATTCTACATAAAGCAAAATCTGAAAAATTACTTTTTATCTACGAAGCGCTTTACATAAAACAACAAGCACCTGAACTTAACATTCAAAAGTTTCATCAACATGATATCCTTATCGACTGGCCAAGGATAACAAAATTCAACAACAATCTACTAGTATCCAGCCAAGAACCAACAGGCCCTCGACTAGAATCAACAAACGTACAATCGGATTGGCAACAAGGTGAGGTTGAGATAACAGAGGCGCATACGATGACAGAAGTCTCCAAACAGTGTGAGCGTTTAACACGACAATCAACATTAGCGTTGTTACCAAGCGAAAATAGCACCCTTGCGCAGCGGGGTGAAACGATTAACTATACTGGGAAAAATAGCACTTGTATAGATAACAGTGAACAATTTGCACAAAGGGCTAACTCTCAAGTTATCAAAACAATCATGACAAGATCTCAGACATCACTTCGCAATACTGCGAGAATGACCTTTACATGCAAACACACATACACAACACAAACACAAACGCATACACACTCACCTACTAGTCAAAACCAGAAACAGCAGTAATAACGAGTCAGATTTGTCACCAATAACATAACCAATTGACAACCCAAAATGTATAAATATGTATGATTGTATAAGAGATGTTTAGTATTCACGAAATAAATGGCCTTTATCCACTTTGTTATTTGTGTTGTTTTCCTAATTATAAGAATACTGTGTTAATTAAAACGGCATGGACATCATAAAGTATATATATATATATATATATATATATATATATATATATATATATATATATATATATATATATATATATATATATATATATATATATATATATATGGAAAGCAAAATTAGATATGCGGCTTTCACCTCTATTATCATATTTTTAATGCTTTATCTTATCTAGTACAAAAATTGTTTATTTATCTTGATGTCCTTTATCTATAATGTTATCCATTTTATACTTCCCGTTGATGCTAGACTTTGCTTATTACCTTTTAATTTGTGTGTTACTTGGTATAGCCGCCACTAGTTAGAGCTACCGAAAGGATAACAAAGTTTTGAGTGTAAAAGTAGATAGACAACTGCGAATAAAACAATTAATAATTAAAGAGAAAAGTAATCTTTGCCTGCAAATGGACACAGAACAGAGAATTCTTTTTGGTCCGCTGTAAACTAAAACAGATATTAAAAGCAATGCAGTCATATGCAAACTTCGTAAAACAAATCGGGCGACTAATTGCAGTAGAGAAAAGGAGTAAATTAGTATTGGCAGCAACAAAACAAGCTTAAAATGTGTTAGAGGTTTGAACTACGTGTTATGTCTCAAAGAAGCAGAACTCTAATTATTAAAATCGAGTTCACCAGTTATAAGATGTACCACGGTGCCAAAAATACTCCAAATAACTACTCCAGACAACGTAACCGCCCGCATTATTCATGATATGCTACAAATCCTATAAATAACAATGTCATATTAAATCAATTATCATGCGTTAAGACAATTTATTACACAGGCATGCTAATCACACTATTCAATTAAAGCCTAAATAGAAGCTGATGATCAATTTTCCAGATTTTATCAAAAGTATAAGCCTATTAGTTCAAAAAATGTTTTTTTCTAGCCCTGCACTGTCAAGAATAGGGTGCATTTCTTGTGTTTTGTATGAACTATTTCTTTTTGTAAATGCGATTTATGATTTTTTTCCTGCTGTTATGAAAAAAAACAAATAAAGAATAATTAAGAAATTTGAAAATTATTTAAAACCTGGAGTGTTGTGTGATTTAGGACCGACTGCTTGTGATAAATGTGTGCTTAACTTTTCTCAAATACAAATCGATCAGGGAGTAGAAGAGGCATCAGCAATGGACCGAAACTATGGAATTCATTCTCCAGAAAATGGCGACTTTGATTTTAGACAGAGTTTGATTTGCTATTTTAACAAACAGCCGACTTAAAACCTATAGGCGTTGGCTATAAAAATCTGGTATAAAACCACTTTAGTTGAGCTGGCTGAAGTTGTTTAAATGCTTTGAACAACATGCATTGACGAATCAACATTTAAATGCGCGTAAAGATATCACCAGGAATGCACGAATCAAAGTACTACGCGCTGATGAAGAAAAGAGCGTTACCATACTGCAAAATTCAAACTATGAATAAAAGATGGAGAACGTGTTGATTGACAATAAGAAAATTCGCGCTTCCGAAGGGAAAATTAAATAGAAGTAAAACTATATATATATATATATATATATATATATATATATATATAATTACTTGCAAATAAAATTTTCCTTCGCATAAATAAGATTAAAATGTTGACGACCACAATCTTGATTATCCTTTATCGTGTTTTTTTGTCCGGAATTTAAGTTTTCAATATTAAAAGATTTAGGCGTGAGAAGCACACAATATCCGAAGCAATTAAAAGCTTTCGACGCCGCTTAATTTATTTTTCTTCTGTTTGCTTTAATTATTTAATTAATCCCGTGTACAATAACAAAATCTTCATGATATTAGTACTACCATCCACATGAATAAAAAAAATTAAATCATTAATTGGAATATTTTTTGTTGTTGAAAATACAACATTTCTATTGGAAATTAAAGTAATTAATCGGATATCAAATAGAGATCTATAAAATGATCGGAATATCACATTTTCGGAGACTTAATTCACGTTTTTATGTGCAATAAATAATAGCCAGTGTTTTGAAAAAATATTATTTCATTTAAGTATTCGTGAATGCTAGTAGACAAATGATAACATTTTTTAAGCGTAATAATGTGATATTAATTTATGTTACAATTCCAGTGTAGGTAGATGAAAAGAAAATTTGTCAAATTCATAATAGGTTTCCATTTTCTTCCCTCGAATATCTGAACATGAATTTTTTTGTGTTAACGAGAGGCAAAGTAAGTATAATTATTTTAATCAAGCTAACAATCTTGCTTTAAACTCCTGGCCTATTATGTACTAACATTTGACAGTATTGTATAGCGTAGAAAAGTCAGTGCATCCAATATTTTTTTGCTTACTGGCAAATCATAAGTAGAAACCGGTATTATTATGAGAAATATGGGAAAATAGGGTGACACAATCCACAATACTATTGTGCAAACCTGCTGTAGTGGGAGTAAATTAATAAAGTCTTCGACAATGCGACTTCTAAGCCAAATAACTATATATAATATATGCAAAGTCTGTAAATTGTACCAACACTATGGCTATTGCGTCAATACCTGTTGCCAACACTATGGTTGCCGGAAAGGTACATGGTACCAACACAACGGATTTAAATGTATGCTAAATTTCACTAAAATTGAGAATTATAACTATTTCTGAACAACTGTGACTCCAGAAAATCCATCTGTTATATATTTAATTGAATAATGACATGATTACCGCGAAATATAATTAATTATACTGACCCAGACCAGAGTGTGTGGATTTGGTGAAGTAACGTGTGTTGAGATACGATTGTTCTTCTCATTTTTGGTGGCATCTGTTGTGTTGACACCATGTACCAACTCGGCAACAATTATTTTTGTTGCCCTGTATCTTTTCGGCAGCCATATTGATGACATCAGGTACTAACACAATATCAATAGTGTTGGTACTCCTTACAGGCTTGGTTTACATAATATATAGTCTGGTGGCTTTTAAGTCGTAGTGTCAAAGACCTTATATGAAGTTAGCTTCACTTCTGCAGGTTTAAACATTCATTTAGGAGATTGTACCGTCCTAAATTTTCACATTCCTTACCCAATTATATCGTGAGTAAAAGGCGTAATACCGCCCCCTACTCATGAGTCGCCAATACGCACGAAACGTATGTGCACGAGATAATACGTTCCGTTCATATTGTCTCTTTTTATTCTTCTGTGAAATTTTGAACTAATTTGTTACTAGGTAAGCAACACCTAATAAACAATCGCATATATATATATATATATATATATATATATATATCAGTTCTCAGTCCCGCATAGTATATAAATTATCCAGTAGATGTGTTTCGTCTTCATTGAGAACTCATCACGAACTCAAAAGAATTTGCCACGCACTGGGCTCAAACCTGGAAACGGCTGTTTTTTTAATATGTTGCTCTAACCACAGAACTACCCTACCGCATTCTACACACAATTTACAGTTATATACCAACTAATGTATCCCCACTAGTATTTCCTTTAGGTGGTGTTCATATATATATACATATATATAGAAAGAGAGAGAGAGAGAGAGAGAGGGAGAGAGAGGAGAGACGGGGCGAGAGAAAGAGAGAGGAAGAGAGAAAAATGGAGAGATTGCATTTGACAAGATAAACGAGATTTCATTATTCTAAACATGCATACATTACAAATCTAAATTGAGGTTCTTCCCTTTCGTTATCTAACATACGGTCTAATCTTATCAATGCCGCGTTTTGCGTACGCGGGTAGTAGCTGTACACGGGCAGTTACACAAAGATCCGATTTGTCACTATTTCCAATTTTGTTTTGTCTTTGATCGGGTTGACTCATTTTTACTTCAATTGGAAATGCGGTTCTATCATATCTTTGTTTACTGGCGACGTTTCGGTGCCTACTTTCCAGCACCATCATCAGGCAACACAACACTGATCACAATAGCAGATTTAAGCAAATGTCTAATCGACATAAAAATTGTTTCAATTAAAGTTTCTGGAATCGAAAGCAAGTTGACAGTGAATCGCAGACAATACCTTAATTGATGCCAACCATGAATGACGCTTAAACTGAAGGCCAAACTCCAGTAGAAACCAAATATCTTTGCCTTTTTGTAATTATAAGTGTAAGTGTTCTCTAAATGAACGTAATAAGCCTTAATGTATTAATTTTATGATAAAGTAAACTTATTATCTCCAAGTAAAAACGGACCTCACTGAGAACGTTTTGTGTGTAATGTTGTCTGAATTTTCTGAAGTATACATGGATATTGAAATTATTTTCTTTAAATGAAACTGTGATAAACCTTATAGAAATTAATCACCTCAAGAAAAGGATATGTAAACTTAAATTCAAAGGAAGATTCTCCTTTGGTAAAGGATAAATTTATACAAAAACAAGTGGTAAATAAATTTCTTAATTTAATTAGCTTTAACATAATCGACAGAAAATTCACGCACTAGAGTAATCAAAATAAGGACCCTGTAAATTTTATTATTTAGACAAATATAAAGTTAATTAAAATATCGACTGCCTTAAACCAGCTATTAATGGCTTATTTTATTAATCGAAACTCATTTATTACATTTTGTTAGACTGATATACCTCCACTCATTAATATGACTAGTTCCACGATATACGTATTTTAAAACAAGCTTTCATTGGTTTAATAAAAAGAAAGTATTTAGCCATTATTTAAACTAAAAATTAAGATTACCAAGTATAAATCAGAATGACATAACATAACATATGCGTAATACAAAAAACGAGACTTCTGTTTGATGCCTCGCTGTTTCTTTATCATTTTTTGGAATTTATATCATTATATATACACGTATATCGCTCTAAAAAAATAATTATATTGCTATATACATTTATTTATTTATATATATTAGTCAAACACCGCCTGTACATAAGTTTTGTCACGGGGAAAGTATAATTATTCAATTGTGCATTACGTAAGGCGTACAAAGAATTAAATTGTTCTAAATAGAAACAAAGCGGTGTATCAACGGTACTATGAAAAAAGATCTAATTATATCTAGACATTTTTTTATTTGATCACTGGCTATTAATCAGCAAGAGCCAGTATATGCTATAGTACTAACGCCTTCTGATGAGTCGCTAGTATGCACGTACCAAATGTGTAAACGAAATTATACCTTCCGATAATGTTATCTTTGGTGTATCCTTATAGTCATGTTTAAATTAATTTTTTGCTACTTAATCAACACCTAATGCACAATTAATGGCTAAAGATGAGTCCAACTACTCAGAGCAAAAAAAAATTACGTCGGCACTCCGGGATACTATATAGTTATTGCGTAAGAAGAGGAAGCTAAGACCAATTTGCTGAATGGTACTTCTATCTAATACAATATATATATATATATATATATATATATATATATATGCAGTTGTCCAATGCACTGTTTATATTGTGGCTAACAGACGCATAAATAACAAAGACTGGGTAATTTAATGACGAAGAGTCGAAATCGCGACTTTGTCCTGCCAAGTTTTTATAAATTTATTCTTTTAATGATTTATTCTCCTTCAGTGAAAAATTTCAATAATTTTTATATTTTATTCTTTTTTATGGATAATTTTCCACTATATTTTCATACTGTTAAATGCTTCTTTATAGTTGGGTTTTGTAGAAAATTTATTGTTTGATATTATTTACATTATAGAAAATTTATTTTCATTTTGTTTAAACTACACTTTCTTCATCAGTTGCTGTTGGAAGTATATCGCCTTCTATGGACGAGAAGAAAAGTGAGTTATTATTTTATTAATTAGTTAAACATCTATACAGAAGCCATCCGTATATAAAATAATGAAAACATTTTGTAGCTTAATATATTGTGGGGAAAATACGTTATGTTTATGCTTCTTACCATTAAACACAGATTGCTTTTTATTAATTAATGAATTCTGTAGTGAGAAGAATATTTAAATAATCTCAAATCAAATAATACCGGGTTTTATTGTTTGACGCATCTCCAACTTATTTTTAGTCACCACTAATTAGTGCTTAACCTGTCTAAAAGATCGTTTGTTTTTAAAATCTTTTTCCAATACTTAGGCCATACTAATAAAATATCAATACCCACATCGTGCTTTACAGCTTTAAAGCTGCTGTTTTCAATAGGGACATGGTGACGGCATAACAATCACGCTAACGGCTTCCTTGTAGAAACTTCAGGTAGAAATAAATGCAACATTTAGTAGACAACATCAAAATAAGACATAACAGCTATCCAAAATATACGTTTAGTATGCAAATGAAAACTTCGATTTGTGTGTCGCAGAAATTACGCAGTGGATAGAGCTTCAGATTTCGATGCCTATGTAACGGATTCGAGCTAATCCGCAGCAAGTTCTGGACAGTAGTTATTGAGTTTCCGATAAGGATGACAACATTCTACTTCATCATTTTCCTCTGCCAATAAATGCAGATTTTAATTTATGCTGACGAAACATAAATAATTAGAATCCTATCATTGGCCTTTGGTGGAACATTAATTTTTCAACGAACATGATGTCCATGAATAGTGTGACATCGGGCGCGGCTATATATAATCCATGTGATGGGAAAGCTAACACAAAATGAAGCCTGTTATACAACTTCATTTGCGTGTAGCATGCATCACGTGTCGCGCAGTTGAAAATGTTTAAAAGACTCCGTACCAAATTTTCCCAGATTGGAACCTCGTCCGCGGAAAAATTCTCGTTAGTACCTGGCGAGTTCCCAGTAAGGACGAATCCAGTTTACGTGTTGAATTGCATTTGTTGTCTGACGCAATGTTTATTTTATTCTAACAAGAAATATGTAATTCAAATCCTAATAAGCACACCAGTTGAATAAAAATTCGTCAATTGTCAATGTGTCTGTTGTATAATTAGAAATCGGGGATAGTTAGTTAGAACTTCATGTACTGGGAAATGACAAAAGGGTACGCCTAAAGAAAAAAATACCAAAAATCTTAAGTTGGTATATGATGTGAAAATTCGTGTGTTATACGGCAAAAATGGCGCAGTTAATAGATTGCACGACCTCGAAGTATATGTGCCTCTCCTCGAAATCTCTCTGCGTAAAATTCTGGACAGCGTCTGATGGCATCCAAAAGAGGGAAACCAATCTACGAGAGGAAATGTATTTTCTGCCTGATATTAGTTGCTTTTTATACTGAAAATATGTATATTATTAAAAGAATTTCATAAGGTATTATTTGAAGATAACTTTCTCAATTGCCGTGAGATCTGTTGTATAATGAGAGATAGGGGATTGTTGGTCAGAATGTCAAGTGCTATAAGACGTCAAAGAAGTTCCGATTGAAGAAAAGACTCACCAAAAAGCATTATTCGATATTTGATGTCAAACTGAATTTAGTATACGGCAGAGATGGCGCAGTGTGTAGTATCCCGTACTCCGAGGCAAATGTATTTAGTTCGAGCCCGTCTACGGCGAATACTGGTCAGTTCTTGACGAATTACCAATGAGTTCAAATCCAGTCTACTCAATTGGTTGCCTTTGCTATCGGACGCATCTTTTACTTACTTACTAACAACATGTGCCTAATCAAAACTTTTCCATTTTACTTCAATTGAATATAACTTCTCTAAGCGCAATGGCGTATGTTTCAATACAACAGATCGGGAGTTGTTAGTTTAAACTACGAGTAATAAGATATTCCAAATATGTTCCACTGAAACAACAATCTAACAAAAGTGCATACATAGGTGTAAAATTTTAAATTGCGTTTGAATGCGCGTCATGGGTAGCGCAGTGGATATTTTTCCAGACACCGCTGCAAATGTGCCTCGTTTAGAGATCCGTCTGCTTCGAATTCAAATCAGTACTTGACGAGTTCAAATTAAGGTCGAAATGATAAAGATAAATTGGGTCTGTTGATTGATACGATGTGTCGTTTATACTGAAAAAAATATTATTAAACTCATGCTATTATATTGCAATAGAATATAACTTGCTATGTGCCCTCATTTCCGTGTCATAATGCCAATTCTTGGGCGGCTAGTTAGAACCACGGGCCTAAGTGATGATAAACAGGTTCAACCTGAATAGAAAGCTTTTTTCAAATGATATGTTGATATATGGCTTTAAATTGCATGCATTGTGAAGCATGGGTGCAGCAACAAAGAATCCGAGAAAGCGACGCAAGTATACCACATTTTTAAGCATTTCCCATTATATTGTGGATAGTGGTCGACGGATACCAAATAAGAACGAAATAGATTTAATGAATGAATTGCATTTATCATCTGATGCAATCTTTAGATTATACTGACAGAATATATATATATATATATATATATATATATATATATATATATATATATATATATATTTACATACACACATATAAAAAGTCACTTGAAAAAATACTACTTCCTATTGAAAATAGCAAAAATCATACAGAAATAAGTATATACCTATAAACATATGGATACAAACATGTGCATATCAGCACGCACAAAATATGTGCAGACAGGCCCACCCGCATAAGTATATGCATTCATGCATATAAATACTGGAAAACCCACAAATAACCACATGCACGCTTGCATTTATGAATACGTTCAGTTATAAATACAGGCACATACAAAGATTATTCGTTTAATTTAAACACTTGACCCATTATGCGCATACCTTTGTCAGTATAAAATAAGTATTTTATAGTGCAGATTAGACGGTTCATCTGGTAGACCGGTTTCGTCCTTATTGGAAACTCATCACCTAATGTTCAGAATTGGCCGTGAACAGGGCTCAAAAATTGTGCTCTACTCACTGAGACACCCAGTCCACCGCAAATTCTAGACAGTACGTGATGAGATCCAAATAAAGACGAAACCCACACTATACAATAATTATATTTTATTGAAAAATGCATGCACACAATGGGTCAAGTGTTTATAACAAGACAGCATCTTTGATTTGAAGTAATTATCAACGGCCGCACAACCAATGGTCGTTTAATTTTTCGGTTAATATTTTGGTTTTCTGTCAGGTGTAAGTGTACTTGGTGTGGCAGGACTGAAGAATATACGGAATACTTGTTTTATTAATGCAGTACTTCAAAGTCTAGCTGCTATCCGTGTTTTGGTATACATCTTCATTATGGAACTGAACAGGCCGCCAAACGACAAACAGTAAGCAATATATTTTGAAACTAAATATAATAGCAGAAGGATATTTTTACCATAAAATTTATACGTTGTTTAGTGTAGTGCATGGCTGAATGAAGTAAACCATTACAAAAATTTCCCAACATTATAAAAATTTTTACAGATATTTTGTCATTTTAATCCCGTTTAGAAACATCTTTCTCAATGGTAAATGCTGCAATTAGGAAGTTTTAATAGTAGTTTACTTAATCGTGACCAAGTATAGTTTGCACATTTACACACAGATATGTTTAAATGCAACTTTTTTTCTTCGCTTATTATGTAATTAAATAATTAATTGTCATATAAGTGGATATAAGCTTACTAATATAATGTTAATTTTAACGTTATCGTAGAAGTCTTTAGAAATACCAGTCAGAATTTAGTTGCGCATGTGTCAAATTCTTCGTTCAATTGTCGAATTCTAAGCGAGGTTCTGGGATGCAGTGCTTTAAAATACGCTTAATGAACAATAACAGTTATTTATTTTGTTTTTATTGACTTTTATAACATGCTCCATTTCAGCAATTCGTCTTAAAAAAATTTTCAGTAAAATAAATAATACAGAGATGTTCAGCATCCTGCTGCCAAACTGTTGCTCATACAAAATTTATTTTTCAACAGAGTGAGGCATCAAAATCGTTTTTCAGATTTTGGCTGGACAACGACAAAAGTTTAAGTTTTGACCGAATCCTTCCACCTTTATAGTTTGTTAAGCATTTTAATAGTTCTGACCAACATTCCGTAATTGAAGTTAACGATTTTTTGAAAATGTATTAAATCTTGATCTTTACATAGATTCAGATATATATATATATATATATATATATATATATATATATGCGTGTGTGTATTTGTCTGTGTGTTCGTTTTCGAATTCATATGTTTAAATATCGTGCTGGAATGACTATATGCAAATTAAACCCGACAGAGACGTTGCACAGTGAAAATTGTCTACCTTATTAACAGACATATATAGTGATTTCGGGATGCCTTTTGGATGCGTTGGTGGTTTTTTACTGTTCATGGGCGGTTAAGCACTAGCACACGTGTGAATAAAATAGCATATTTTGATCGTGCTGACTGATTTGGCATTTTTAACGCTATGAATTATATATATTATCGCAACGAGGAATAATTTGGTTGAGGTTTTAGTGAATTTTAAAACATGTTATCTAAATATACTTAATGATTTAACCGTACTCGTGAAAGTTCATATTAGTTAATGTTGCAGCAAACACCAATCCAATTGTATTAAACATTCGTCGAAAAACAGAGCAAGACTTCCAGCAATCACACGTACTGACGCGTTTCTACTTTCTATGATTATCTTAAGTGTACAACGGCAGACTGACTATAGAAGATCAAGCCTCAATATGTATATATATATATATATGGAAAGCAAAATTAGATATGCGGCTCTCTGTTCCATTAGTCTCGCGTAATTTTTACTGGCCTGGAAATGTCGGCTGCACATTTTCCATGCAGTCAAGAACATTAATTTTTTAATTATATTACCTATACCTACTGGAAGAATTGTTTTTATCGCACTACATTATACCCATTTTCCATGGAAAAATGTATGTACATAATGGGTCATGTGTTTATATGAAAATCCAACCCTTGATAAAAGAGTAATTTTAATCATCGCCCGCACAAAAAGTTAAATTATGATTCAAATGATTGTTGAATCCTGGAATCAATTAAGACACGTGAATATGATATGAAAGCAAAGTACGAATCCATATCCACAATGCGAAAATATGATTGATTTTAAATTAGTATGCATGCCTGCGATAATATTATTAATATTATTGTATTGTGCACAAAGCACAATAAATGAAGGTACACTATGGAATAACGATTGTGTTAACAAGGAAAATAAGTGTATTCCAATATGATAACAAATATTTAATTATCAGTTACCAGTTTTTAAATCTTTGTTATTCCTGCAGTTTATTTCTTCAGGTTTTTTAAATTTTCTTTTCTACCGTATAATTGATATATTTTCAACACCTGATCTAAAGAATATTCAATAGTCACTAAGTTCAGAATGTCTACTTGATTTTATTTTGATTAATTCCTTTACCTATTAGGGCTTATCAAAAATTTTCCTCTAGTATAGCAATTAATGACAAAATCAATTTTTCTAGCGTGTATTTGTTCAAACTCATATTATTATTACGACATTTATTATAATCAAGGTTGCGGTCTTGATATAAACACCTGACCCATTAATTACTTACATATGTCAGTATAAACTAAGAATTGTATAGTGTAGAAGAGGCAATTCGTCCAGTAGACCGGTTTCGCCATTATTGGGAACTCATCATGTACTGGCCAGAATTTGCCGCGGATAGGACTCGAACCTGGGCATGTCTGCTTCGGAATCTGGTGCTCTAACCACTGAGCCATCCTGCCTGTTTCATTCAGCCTTTTTTTGTTTTACGGCATTTCGTTATTTAATCAGATGCAATGCCTTAATTAACTACGCGAGATTTAAATCCATGCATAGAATTTAACATGCTCCTTAACTGCTGCGATGTTCAATGCGCTAGATTTCGGTTGGTCTGGAACTGATGCACTGTGGTGCATGTATAGTTCAGAACGATGTGTGTCTTAAGTCTTCCACTTGCCTTCTTTATTTACGTCCATTTTAGATAATTCGCAAGGTAGTTTAAAAATAAATATATGACAAATCCAACTTAATATGTCAAAATATTTTTGGACTTTAGTTCTATTATCTATACTATTATATAACCATCCGTTACATGCATATATATATATCGAAATATATATATAATTATATATATATATATATATATATATATATATATGTACTTATATATACAATAATTATTATTGGTAGGAACAGAAACACATTTAATTTAAAGTGGACAATAGTGCTTAATCTCGAGAATCAATTTGTAATCATTCGGAGTTTATAGATACAGATGTTAACAGGTAAGATTAAAAGTTTTACTTCTATTTCTTGTTTTTGGCTTATTGTGAGATGTATCAACATTAATTAGTTAATTACGCTTTTAATCAATGCATAATTCAATTTGTCTACCGTCAAAGCAGCCTTACACAGATGAATGAAATAGAATAGTATTTCAATAAAGCGTATTATTTATGCTTTTAAAGTTAAAATTTAATTCAAGTTCAGTGGATGTGTTTTAAACAGTATTACAATTGGTGTTTACAACGTATTTCTTACCTGGTTATTTATCTCTTTGTTGATGTTGTATTGGAAAATAGGAAAACTATCATTAATAGCAGGACATTAAATGCACATGGAATTTTCTAAATTTATTTAAGCTGTTAAATGGTGCTACTTAAATTTTATTTCATATATTGATGTTTAAATAAGAGATGTCTAAAGGTGAAATTAAAATTACTCTACTTTTATAGAAAGGCATTAACATTTGAGCATATTTGAAATTATTTAGAAATAAATCGGTTATTAATAAACATCAAAGGTTTAATTTTTCTGTGGACATAGCCACTACTTTTGTGTATTTAACTTTTGTGTGCGTGTGGAGGGCAGGAATTTTTGTGAGAATTTTATCTAAGCATGTCTCAGATCGACTCCCAGAATTAGTTCAGTACCGTCGCATAAAGTTTTCCGCCTGCTATACCATTGACCGCAATGTCCTCATCAATCATCACAGCGTTTGCTTTGTCCCGTTCCTTCTTCTTGCCGTCAGCAACCAGAAAATGTTTCAACTATTCACTGTCAAATCGATGTCTCCCACCGGCAGTCCTAGTACCTAATGTATAAATCATCGTACGTGGGAACACGGCAATATAAATTGTAAGGAGAACTGTCAAGTTAGAACCCCGACATCTATTAAAAACCACTGCCCTTTCCTTGGACGTTGTAATTATCGGTATTTTATGCGTATGACGGCGCAAACAACAGCACAGTTGACCAGGAATCCCAGAGATAAAAAATCGATTAAGTCTACTTCGCGACTGCATTTAAACGATTCTGATAAGCTAATATTTGAACAGATTTATATATATATATATATATATATATATATATATATATATATATATATATATATATTATAAGTTTTCTTGTGCGAAGTACTATATTCAATGCTTTTCAGCCGAACGTAACATCTAACGTAGTCCATGGTGGCGCATTAAAATATAAGTTGATGGTATAATGCATCTAATAGCACTTTATTATAGAATATTAAAGGCGGCATTAAATAAACATTCAGCTTTGGAAAGAGGATTGTTAGCATAACACAACTTATGCCTTCAATTCTATTCATATCTCCTATGTTATCTTTTCGAAATGCAGATCCACAACACATCGTTAGTGGAGGCTCTCCAGAAGGGTTCTCATAATTATTCATACAGTGTAATCGGAAAATGCTCGGCCTCTGCGAGTTTAGTTTTCCCATAGTCATATAAAAGGCAAAGAGAAAAATTTGTGGCAATTTTTTTGTATCGCATAATATAATTAAACAAACATTGGTTACACGAGCGGAGATAACATTTACTGTAATCAAGGTTGCGAACTTTATATAGAAACCTAACCCTGTAAGTACATGCACCGGTCAGTATAAACTAAAAATTGTATTGTGTAAAAAAGGCAGTTCATCCAGTCGACCGGTTTCGTCCTTTGTGGACCATACAACTATTAGTTTATACTGACAGGTGCATGTACTTAAAGTGACAGGTATTTATTCAATCATAATGCCAAACTGTCGCTGTAACTCAAAATCCAGACCAAGCAAAAAACCGACAGATGGCGAGGAAGATTAACAGACGGATTCTTTGGTTTAAAGTTTATCGATGTGGAAGTCATCCCGAAGGACATCGTTGGAGAAATTTCAAGCAAACTGGTGCGCTGATAGTGCACCGCATTTTACAAATACAATAATTTCACTCATCCTTGTGTCGATGGTACTAAGATGTGACTTCAAGAACATTTCATTGGCCGACTATCAGACACGACTTTATCGAGTGTGTTAAAGCATGTCGCCCATGTCTAATGTACAGTCTTTGAACATACGCATTCTGAATTTTGCCATTTCCAGCTGTCTAACGCTTGTTTCGGATTAGTTTAGGCTGATATCATCGCCCTTCCTGAAGAGCGTGGCATTTGGTACTGCCTGACCATACATGATCGTCATACAGGATGACTCAAATTGATGCAGGTAACTAGCAAAGATGCAAAGGCCATCACCCGCGCCTTCCTCCTACATGGGATTGTAAAGTTTGCTGTACCACTTGTGGTGGTAACAAATCAAGGTGCTAATTTTATGATACATCTCATTTTTCGTGGCAATCTTAAATTTTTTGGGCATCTATGTGCAAAGAACAAAAACATTCAGCCTTTAATATAACGGTCCAATGGAACGAGAACACCACGAATTAAAACTGATTTTATATGAGTCTTGCAAACAGACTGTTTTACTGCAATGGTATTACCTGGCATGCGTTCTAGATATCGCGATAAAATGGAATCATCAGCTGCGCAAGTTAAGTTTTGTCATAATCTCAAACTATCTATTAATCTGATGAGCGACAGTTACTCAGAAACTAAAACGTGTTACAAAAAGTACGCGTGCACATACTTTATTGAGAATACCATCCGTCCGTTTTCGTTTCAAAAGCGCTATCCACTTTTAAACAAACCTGTTCATGAATTAATACAGTACTGTCGTTTCTGAAGCCAGAGTTTACTGGACCTCACCAAATAACCAAGCGAGGTCCTAAATATTTTGCTATCGACAACAATGGATTTACCCGGTTTTGTTGGTTATTTAAAGCCTGCGTTTAAGTTCCGTATTCGGAACCCAGTTAGAAATGGAAATGATAACAATCAAGTGCAAAGTCATTAACAAGCAAAACGTTAATTAACACTTCATTGCAACTTGAGCTCTTATTTCAGACCACACCTAGGAAACGAGAAGTAAATCACGTACGCGGCTGCGATTTTAACTAGATGTAGACCTCGTCAATTTTGGCGACGAGTGATGCAGCATTGTTCTCCTATAGGCACTTTACATTGGTTCATTATATGAAAGATTTACAATTAGATTTATGAAAAATATAATTTCATTAATATAATTTATAGTGTTAAGTTATGGTTAGTAATTGTGCAGCCGACATTTGTAGTCACGTACAATGTATGCAAGACTTCTAGAGGTGAGTGCCGCGCATCTAATTTTGCTTTCCATATATATGCAATGCGGTTTGAACCTTGCTAGTCAGTTTGCCGTCGCATTCTGATGATGATCTCGAAAGGTCGATACGCGTCGGTGCGTTGCGACTGGCTGTAGTTTTGTTATGTTGTTCGATGACTGGTTAAATACAATGTGATTGGTGTTTACTTCAAGCTCGCAAACTTGATTTAAATAATAATTATGGGCAGTCATTCAGTTTTTTCTAGAACAAGCATGTTTTTCATTAACCAAAAAAACACACGTCCGTTTCCGAGAGGTTTTTGATTGATTTTTCGTGTTCAACAATTAGTGCACTTATGGCGTAAGCCAATTGCACGCTCAGGCAATACAAACCAAAAATTCATGAAGAGACATATATATATATATGTATATATATATATATATATATATATATATATATATATATATATATATATATATATATATATATCTTGAAATCAGTTTATTTTAAAGAATGCCATTTCCGATGATTATTCCAGCATTAAAAGAATATTGAAGAAATTAGAAAATGGTATACAGTCTACAAATGTGTGATTTAATACCAACAGTTAAACGTGGGCTTAACCTATTACCAATATAAATGAATCAGCTAACACTGTGAATGGACCAAATTTCTGAAATCTATCTTCCATTTAAAGCGACATTTTAGAGGCAGCATTTGAATTGTTAGTTGAACAACAAGCCGACTTAGAACCTGCAAAAACTTGATAATAAATATGAGTACAGAGCTACTTTAGTTGATAAGGTGTCAATTCACATATCATTCAAATGCGCAGGCGAGAATACACTGACAGGAACATTTCCATGCGCTTAAAGTCTTCAGCAGAAATGGATAAATGAAAATACTGCGCGTTGAAAGATGTAAGAGAACGTGTTGAATGACAATAAAAAATTGACGCATATGGAGTGTACATTGGATGAAATAGAAAAAATTGAATGCGAAATAATAAATGGAATTAAAATCTTAGAGTATGCTGTTTTAACAGATGAGGCCGTTGCACTGAAGCTCAAATCAGTTGGATTATCTAGACCAACAATAAACTGACTACCAAAAACACACAAACATTTTATCATATTGAACCAATATTAAAAGTGGTCAATTATTTATTTCATATATTGGCTAATTGTTCAGTCTGTAAACTACATAGAAATGGTGCTACTAATATATATATATATATATATATATATATATATATATATATATATATATATAATTTTTTACTGTGAGCTCTTATAAAAGTTATATTACCCTTTCCATGTTCAATGACAATGATACAACATTTCAGTTTTTTCTCAATCTCTCCCAATTGTTTCCTCAATTGGAATAATTTTAAAATAACAAGTCAAATAAAATTACACCATTAATTTATTTTGAACATCTATTTCTCGAATTCTGTTAACAAAGGTGAAGGAATCAGCATCCAAATAATTACCTTCCAGTTTACGCAACGACCCTATAACAGAAACTGTCATACTTTAACATTTTATATTTACACATCACCTACCACGTCATTATGTCTGTTTCTTCTGTTTTTTATTATTATCACTCTTGTATATAATTCGATTTGTCCATTAAGAAACCGCGCTTGCCTTCATTACGGATTAGTATATTAGTTATTTTATTTATGCTATTACCTTCAAGCAACATATTATTGAAACCTTGCATTAATATTTTGCAGACATAACCTTTAAGATAATTACTAAGTGCAATAGCAGAAAAGATTTGGCAACATTTGAAGTGATATGGATATTCTAACCGCAGTCCCATTTCTGCAGGCATAAAATAGCATACTCTGAGATTGAGCCTGAACTGGATATGAAAATAAAATCGATGGGTTGTAGCCTTATTACACACTATCACTACATTTACATTTCCTTTTTGTTTTACCTTTCAATTTATAAATATATATATATATATATATATATATATATATATATATATATATATATATATACATACTTACTATTTGCATAAGTGACGCATAGAAAAAGTAAACTCTTTTATAATTTGAAAGCGTTTTTTTATTTCTTTGTGAAATAACATGATTTTTTTGATATTTTCACCTGCACACATTTAAACAATTATAATATTTCTATTACGTGTTCCATAGGTTGTCAATCACGGTTTTGTGCAAGACGTTTAAATGTTTAAATAAGATTCATTTTAACATATTAAGATATAGAAGTTATAGAGTGGTAATGCGTAATTTATGTGTGTGGGAGAGAATGAATGCGCGTGGAAACGTTGCTAGTGGGTGATCATTGGGTTATTCGCTATGATCTGACGCATTTTACGTCCGGTTTAGTCACTTGCTTTCCTTTAATGACTTCGCGTATGCTCTGATAATTGGACTCATTATCTACATTTCAGCCCTCTTACGTAGAAGTGCGTTGTTTTACTTGGGGCTGCCAGTTTTTCCTCTCGTTCGTTAATTTAATTTTTATCTAACTTCAATGTGTGCAGCTTACATATGATTGCGTTTTGTGTAGCAATTTGTAAATATGACTTTACTAATTAAAATTAATTTTTCTTGGTTTATCGGCGTTCGTTCGCCGATATGAAATGCAGTCTTTCTCTATTAATACTTATTGTCATGATATTTTTCTGTTTGCTTTTAACTTTTAGCGCGTAGTTTGTTTTACGAAAACTTTGACCAATAAGGGATCGGTGATTTGAAGCTAAATTATTAATAGCAAATATTGTACCATTATTTTGTTTTCGTTTAGAAAATCATTCCCGCGCAGGTGATAACGATGAATGCTGATATGGATTTTTGTAAAGGTCTTGGTCCGTGTTTTCCCTGATCCAAACGAAGATATGTTGATTCGAACATTTCCGCTATCATTTAATTGTTATTATTTTTGATTATATATATATATATATATATATATATATATATATATATATATATATATATATATATGTAAAATCAATATTCCGTCACGTATAAAACGTAATTCATACGGTAGAACGGTATTTTCCTTATTGGAAACTCTTAAAGTACTGATCCCGAAATTCTAACCCATCACCCACGATATGTCATTATACAACATACAAAACGCCAATTGCGAGAAACTATAATGATTTTGAGAAAACTAAGATGAAAATGTAACAGGAATGACACCTATATCGTCATATCATATAAATATCATTGGGCCTTTACAAATTTTCTATGAGTGCTTGATGAAAACTAAAGAAGTTGCCAAAGGAATCAAGCCAAATCAATTCTTTATATAACAGTTAAAATACTGTTTGTTGTGAAGAATTACTATATATGCAAGTATGTGTTAAGTTTTGCGTACCTAGTAACAAATTAGTTCACTTGTGACCAGAAGGATTAACTAAAGGCAGCATGAACGGAAAGTATAATCTCATGCACATTCGTTTCGTGCTTACTGGCAACTCATCAGTAGGAGCCGGTATTGCGCCCTTTAACCACTATATATTTGGGTGAGGAATGTAGGATAATAGTACGGTAAAATCTACTAGATCAATGTGTAAACCTATAGTAATGAAGCTAACATCATATAAAGTCTCGAAAATTTGAGTTCCACACAAACTCACTCTATAAAAAAATATATATATTATATAACGAGTCTGTAAAGGATACTAATACAATGGCTATTTCGTAAGTAATCGATACTAACATTATAGTTCTAAAGGTTACATGGTACTATCAATATTGGTGCGGAATCGGTACATATTTCCAAAATGATGGATACCAATTTAACCTATAGTTTACCTAAATTCAGAATTGCAACTATTTCTGAGCACCTGTTACTCCAGTAAATCAATGCACTCTGGCCTTGATCGATGTCATTTATCACATTTCGCAGTAAGCACGACATAATTAAATTCAATGTATAACAGTTAAATAATTACCTGATCTGCGTTTTGACTAACGCAGCTTTCATTTTTCCAGTAATTTTCTTTTAGAAAGATATTTCGGCCCATCTTACCGTAGGCCTTCATCAGTTGCATCTCACGAAACAAATGAAGCAAGTGTTTTATTTCCTATAGTCATAATATTTATATACCTCAGACTGACCTTTCATTAGATATTCGCGTGTCACATATATGTGTGTGTGTACATTTTAATAACCGTTGTTTTCATCTAACAAATTTCGACCAGGGTGGCTGGATAGTAATTTATCAATTGCATGCAATAACTATTCGTTTTTTTAGCACACTCAATGTACATGACGTAACTGAGATGGGGGAGACCCATAATACAGAAACACTCGTCATAAAAACATGCCATGAGTGATTAAACCAGAAGTCCGAAAGACTATTGCACATGTTAAATTACAATTCAAACCACTAGGTTGTACTCAAGATAGAGAAGTTAATAACAGTTATTGGCGCACGCCACGCATGTCCATGTGTATGTGTATGCATAACTAAAAAACTTGGTTAAATTATTTTATTTTGATACACATGTACGTACATCTAAATGAAACTGCAGTCAATAGACATTAATTTACCCTTTGCACGCGTCAGACAAATTATTACTTATAACTATTGTATTATTATAATATTTCCAATGGGTAGGGTGGGGGTGTAAAACAGAAAATTAAGGTTGAAATCACTATTTGTTTTAAAATCAAATGAACAGTTAGAGATGAAATTTTGAAGACTATATTCATAATAATTGTTTATTCATTTGTTGAATAAAAGCCTACTAATTAGTTAATCTTAATCTGATGTTCTTAATCTTTTACTGGAGCTAGCTTCAGTTACCAATTCATGCATTCGCCTTTTTCTTCCACTAGCTAGTGCAGTATTCCAAATCGGACCTAAAGATTTTTCAACAGCTGTTTCATTCATAATATTATCTCTAGATTTAATTTCTATAGATTCCCTAATCAATCTCGTCATCCTATTACGACTACATATTGCTATGCGTTTGCATTCCTCCCAGTCGATAGTATGCCCAGTCTCCACTACATGACGAGCAAGATCAGATTTAGCAATATGTCCATATTTACACGCAGTTTTATGTTCACCTCTTCTTACTTTGATTTGACGCATGGTTTCACCAACATACTTGAGACTGCAATCATTGCATGGGATCTCATACACTCCTGAAGTGTCTAATGGTTCAATCTTTTCTTTTTGGTTAGGGAGTATAGTGCCTAGTGTAAGGGGCTGTTTTAAAACGGTCCTTATATTGTATTTTAAAGCTATTGATTTCACTTTCCTACTTAATATAGAGTCCGGTAATACCATGACCTTCCGCTCTTCCTTATCCTTATCCGCTTTTGTGTATCTCAAACTAGGATTAAATTTCTTCACCATGTCCCTCATTGTTGTATCTATTAAATGAGGAGGGTAACCATTAGTCTTAAATATATCGCGTAGTCTGTCTAATTCTAACTTCCTATGCTTTATATCTGTTAACTTGAGACTTCTTAATGTTAATGACTTTAAGATCCCGACTTTCATACGAAACGGGTGATTGGACTTGAAATTAAGAAGGATTCCTGAATAAGTATCCTTCCTATAAATATCTCTTCCCAATTTCAGACCATTTCTAATTAATTTGACATCTAAAAATGGTAATTCACCCGACGATTCCCTTTCTAAGGTAAATTGTAGTAAATTGAATATAGTCTTCAAAATTTCATCTCTAACTGTTCATTTGATTTTAAAACAAATAGTGATTTCAACCTTAATTTTCTGTTTTACACCCCCACCCTACCCATTGGAAATATTATAATAATACAATAGTTATAAGTAATAATTTGTCTGACGCGTGCAAAGGGTAAATTAATGTCTATTGACTGCAGTTTCATTTAGATGTACGTACATGTGTATCAAAATAAAATAATTTAACCAAGTTTTTTAGTTATGCATACACATACACATGGACATGCGTGGCGTGCGCCAATAACTGTTATTAACTTCTCTATCTTGAGTACAACCTAGTGGTTTGAATTGTAATTTAACATGTGCAATAGTCTTTCGGACTTCTGGTTTAATCACTCATGGCATGTTTTTATGACGAGTGTTTTCTGAATTATGGGTCTCCCCCATCTCAGTTACGTCATTTACACTGAGTGTGTTAAAAACGAATAGTTATTGCATGCAATTGATAAATTATTATTCAGCCACTCTGGTCGAAATTAGTTAGATGAAAACAACGGTTATGAAAATGTACACACACACAAATATGTGACACGCGAATATCTAATGAAAGGTCAGTCTGAGGTATATAAATATTATGACTAGAGGAAATAAAACACTTGCTTCATTTGTTTCGTGAGATGCAACTGATGAAGGCCTACGGTAAGATGGGCCGAAATATCTTTCTAAAAGAAAATTACTGGAAAAATGAAAGCTGCGTTAGTCAAAACGCAGATCAGGTAATTTCAATTAATCCAGGTGCGAAACACGGAAACTCCTTCAAGAAACAGTTAAATAATGTTTGTTGCATAACAAATATATATGCCAGTATGTATTAGCTGTTGCAATCCAATGAAAACTTAGTTAACTTGTGACCAGACGGACAGACCAACGACAGCATGAACAGAAAGTATAATCTCATGCACATTCCTTTCGTGCTTTCTGGTAACGTCCAATTTTCCCATATTACTCACCCAAATAAAAAGTGGTTAAAGGACGTAATACCGGCTCCTTCTGATGAATAACCAGTAAACACGAAACGAATGTGCGTGAGATTATGCTTTCTGTTCAGGCTGTCTTTGGTTTGTCCTTCTGGTCATAAGTGAAATAATTTGTTACTCGGTTCGCAACACCTAATACATACTTGCATATATATAAGCTCTCCGCAACAAACAGTATTTAACTGTTGTATATTGAATTGAATAATGTCATGCTTACTGCGAAATGTGGTAACTGCTATCGATCAAAGCCAGAGTGTATGGATTTACAGGAGTAACAGGTATTCAGAAATATTTGTAATTCTCAATTTCGGTGAACTATAGCATAAATTGGTATCCATTATTTTGGTAATATGTACCGATTCAGCACCCATAATGTTAGTACCATGTACCTTTTTAGTACTATAATGTTAGTATCGATTACTAACACAATAGCCATAGTTTTAGTTTCCTTTACAGACTTGGTATATATATTATATAGAGTGAGTTTGCGTTGAAGTCGCATTGTCGAGACTTTATATAATGTTAGCATCACTACTGCCGGTTTTACACATTTGTCTAGGAGATTTTACTCTCCTATTATCCGACATTCCTCACCCAAATATAAAGTGATTAAAGGGTGTAATACCAGCTCCTACTGATGAGTCGCCAGTAAGCGCGAAACGAATGTGCGTGAGATTATACTTTCTGTTTATGCTATCTATGCTGTTTCCTTCTGGTTACAAGTGAACTAATTTGGTAGTAGGTTCGCAACAACTAATACATACTTGCGCATCAATTATGGAAGTTTTGTCGCTTAAAGTCTGAGTGTAGCAGCTTTTAAAAATTCTTCAAGCCAAAACACTAATAAAAGCTAGAAAAGAAACGTTTTATGAATAAATATAACAAAATGATTCTTCAAGGTTTTTTGTGTAATCTGATATTTCTTAGTACAACATATGCTATGCAAATGGGGGAAATTATAATGATTTTAAGAAAATTAAGATGAAAATGAGACGGAAAGTAAAACTGGATCAAGTAGAATTTATTCTTGTCATTGAACATGAATAGGGATTTTAGAAATTTTCACTGAGGATTTCCTGAACCTGAAAATAATACTAGGCGAATCAAACCAGGTCAATCTTGAAGCAGCTTTAGAAAAAAATTTATGTCAAATAAACAAAATAGATAGAAAAGATTTCATGTATAACTATAACACGAAGTTTCATCAAAATGTTGTGATCAATAATCATTATTATTGAACATAAGTGGTACGTTTAGAAATTTTCTATGAGCATGTGCTGAAAACCTGCAAATCGTCATTAGAGGAGTCAAAAGACATCAATTCTTGAAGTAACGTCGGCTAATGTCTGATGTTAGCAAGTTTAAGCAATTCTTAATGCCTTATAATAAAAAAAGATAGAAAAGGTAGGTTTTATGAATAAATATAACAAGAAGTTACTCCAAAATATTTGATTAGAAATAGAAGATTTTATGAATATATATAACAAGAAGTTCCTTTAAGTCTTTGTGATTAAATATGCTATATTTTATTGTACAGAATACACCATGAAAATCGGGGGAACTTATAATGATTTTGCGCTAATGCAGTTGAAAATGTTCAGAATGTATTCTTATCATTAAACAAGAGTTGGGCTTTTGGAAATATTCAATTTGTATTTGCTGCAAAAAGGAAAAATTTACTACAGGAATCAATTGACATCAATTCTTGAAGTTATGTTGCTTAAAGTCTGATTGTAGCAGCTTTAGGCAATTCTTGAAACCCAATAATAAAAGGATGGGATAAGAAGGTCTTATGAATTAATATACCGATGCCAGAATTCATTTTAGAAACGTCATTAGCGTCTAATCAAATAGACTTTCTTATTACACCGTAATTGACCAAAAACTTACATTATGTTTATTTTCTGCCCATTATGAGCACCCAATGGATATGTTGTGGTGGACAGGTATACTATTCACAGGAATTTAATTTAGTTGAATTGCTTTATGTTGTAATGTATCGCACTTTTGATTTTGTATTCATTGTCACATTTATAGAATGTGCCCTTTATTGCTTCCATACCAGATGTGCGCATGCAATTCATCTGTTAATTAGGTGTGTTTTATCATTATAAATATTAAAAAAATGTATTGATATAGAACAGGTGTAAAACGGGATTGGATAAGATTGTCTTAAAGACCATAAAAGCTTTGTTATTGTTAAGTATTATGAAAATAATTTCACATAGTATGATAGCTCTATATATATATATATATATATATATATATATATATATATATATATATATATATATATGTATATATATATATATATGTAAATAGTTTTCCTTATACTGAAAGTTCTGATGCGAAACGGAAAACAATTTAGGTGCTTAACACATTTGTTATCGATATATCCCGGGATATCACGAGATATTCTGTATTTGCAGAAAATCACATGATGTCACATTATAAAATAATTTGTCTTGTAGGCATAAATTAGTTTTTGTTGTTCGATCTTTGACTATTATTATATATATATATATATATATATATATATATATATATATATATATATATATATTTGCATATAGGCAAAATAAGAATGGATATTATTATGGGTGATATAACTATCTGGTTATATGTTCTTTTACATTTGCGCGAACAAATGGCATTATATATATATATATATATATATATATATATATATATATATATATATATATATATATATATATACATAATTTTTATGTTCCTCGCTAGCTAGCTCGTCTACTATAATTAATGGACGATGTTTAAAAACAAAGATAAAATTTGCGTTCCTGGTTTCTTAACATTGCAGAATAATTTTTTTTATTTTGAAGAAGGCATTCACGAACGAATTAAAATTGCATGGCTTAAACAACTTAATCAGTTCTTACCAAACAATTAACGGTGTTATAATTTATTAGCGTACCGATGGGTTTACATGAGAGAAATAAACTGTAAACTTAGTGGAAATATGTATAAATAATCACACTTATATACGGAGCACATGAATCTATACCAAGTGTAAAATAATTCTACGCATTATCATTACCAACAATGTTTTACTTCTGTACAATCCGCTTCAATCTATTGTGGGATAGGCATTTATAATTAGTAAATCATTTAAGTTAAAATCAGCCTTCTAAATTCTACAAATATTTTCAATGCAAAAACCAGTGATCAGCTAACAAGCAATTTATATTGACTGCCACACATTTGGCCCAGGTTTCTAGGACGTGCAACTGGAAAATACAATTAATAAATATAAGACGAGGCATGCTTAAGTGCATTATGTAAACGACGTTAAACCCAGATTATCAACAATTCTCTAAATGTGTACAATAATCCAAATTAAATTATTCACGATTTTAACACATTTATTTATAGTACTTGTAGCACAGTATATCTTCAGATACAAAAACAATGTATTACCCGATATGATTTAAAATAAAATATATTTAAATTTACACGTTAGTACATTCGCTCCAATTTTTAAACTTATTGTACTGGAGATATGCACAAAAGGCCACAAAAAAAGAAGTTATGCTTGGATAGAAGAATATTCCTCGTTCAAAAAAAATATATATATATATATATATATATATATATATAGAAGACCGAAATTTAGAAAACAAGGGAAACGTATTTAGGCGCAATTTTACATGGGGCTTTGAATGCCCAATGGTAATGCAAGCGCACGTACAATTAATTTTGCTTGCACAGTTCTGGACAATGTCGATTTATTGCAATAGCTTTCAAATAGGAGAACACTCATATCATTAACAATTATTCTTCACCGTTTATAGATAGGTACACATCTACTGATATAATAAAATCTGGTATTAATCTTTTAACTGTTGATAAGAAACCGGTGTATATTAATTAAGTCAAAAACGTGAAGACGCAATGAAGCTCACAAGAGATAGACTGCGTTACGCTTTTTGTTCTTGCACATTTTACAGTTGACATATTTATAGTAACATCCACCACAAAATTTCATCGATCCAGCGTGAAAGATAAGATTACACAGCAGTCTGCACCTAACGTCATCTATAATTGTAGTTGTTCCTGTGGACAACCATATATAGGCAGAAGCATTGGAAGATTTAATTCTCGCTTGACGAAGCAAATATGAAAGTGGTTGTGGAAGAATAAGATTTGTGTTGCATGTGCGTCTACAACAAAACATTTTCATGTCCTGAAATGATTGCGACATGCTCAGCGAAGAGTTTTTTAATGTCTATAATAGCAAGGGCACTGCTATGCTCCCTCATTTAGAAGCTATTTCTAATTAACTACCAGATAGAGTATGGCTGAATTAACCCAGAATAGTCTCAAAACGCATTTCGCCCGCGAAATATGTATTGAGTAACAGTAACCAGATCAAACTAAATAAATATAATTTCACTCATAAAGCCACTTACACGATTTCACAAGTCAACACCTGATTAACAGGAAACTATTTACACTTCGGTTGCTAACATATAAATAAGACTAAATAAAGTAAAAATTATAATATCATTAATTGGGTCTAAGTCAGAAGACATGTCCGATAAAAATATATTGGTACTAAGGTAGTTTATTCATTTTAATAAACCAAGAATATATTCCATTACTAAATTGCTCTCCTTAGTTCAAATAATTGATACAAATTTTCAAATGCTTATAGGGGTTACCTTTATGTATTTGGCCATCAGTAAAGCCCTCTTACCAATTGTTATAAGCAATTCTTTAAATCAAGTTTGCGAGCTTGAAGTAAACACAAATCCCATTGTTTTTAACCAGTCGTCGAACAACATAGCAAAACTACCGCCAGCCGCAACGCACTGACGCGTTTCGACCTTCCATGATCATCATCAGAGTACGACGGCAAACAGACTATCGAGGATCAAACCGCATTGAATATATATGGAAATCAAATTTAGATATGCGGCTCTCACCTCTAGCAGTCTTGCATACATTGAACTTGACTGGTTAAATACAATGGGATTGGTGTTTACTTCAAGCTCGCAAACTTGATTTAAAGAATTGTTACCACCACCCGCGCAATCAATTATTGTTAAATTGTATTGCCTATATATGTATATGTGGCGAAAGCTGCAAACAGTTAATGTTCGTGACTGCATAGAAATTGTGCAGCCGACATTTCCAGTCAAGTTCAATGTATGCAAGACTGCTAGAGGTGAGAGCCGCATATCTAAATTTGATTTCCATATATATTCAATGCGGTTTGATCCTCGATAGTCAGTTTGCCGTCGTACTCTGATGATGATCATGGAAGGTCGAAACGCGTCAGTGCGTTGCGGCTGGCGGTAATTTTGTTATGTTGTTCGACAACTGGTTAAAAACAATGGGATTTGTGTTTACTTCAAGCTCGCAAACTTGATTTAAAGAATTGTTATCATCACCCGCGCAATCAATTATTGTTAAATTGTTACAAGCAATGTAGTTCTTGTTAGTTGCACAAAATAGATTGAGCATAAATGCAGTAGTGGAAAAATGGAAAAATCCTCATCCACAAGAAAAAATGAACGTATAATTGCGTAAGGCAGTTTAACTAAATGTAGAGTGTTTAATTAGCAGGAGAATGCACATAATCCGGAAACTATTTTAATCGCCTAAACAGGATAAAAGAAGTGGAAGTAAACAACCAACACAAATTAAATGAAACAAACATCTAAGCTGTTCAGAATATGCCGCGAACAGGGCTTAAACTTGGGCACGATATTTTCAAAGTCTATAACTTTAATCGCACAGCTATCCTGCCACTCGATGCAGGCAATTTCAAATTATATACCAGCTCTTGTTTTTTTATTAGAATTTCCTTCAGGTGGAGTCAACATGGCATCTCGAAACTCTCATTATAGAACGGACATCACACTGCCTGAAAAAATGACATTGTATCGAGCAATTACATAATCAAACGATCATTGGTTATACAAGCAAGGATAAAAATTATTTAAATCAAGTTTGAGACCTTAATAGAGACACTATTCCAATTATATACACAGCATAAATTGACAGCATAAATTAAGCATATTGTTAGAAAAAAAAGACAGTTCATCCAGTTGACTGTTATCACCGAGCCATCCTGCAACATGTTACAGACTATTTTCAGTTATATGCTAGTCTATGTTTTTTTGCTTATTAATTTTTTAAAAATCTTGAATAGAAATTTGTAAGCACATTTTATTTCAGCATTCATTTATTTATAGATGTTTAGCATTTTGTTGCCTTCATTTTTTCCCGTTTTTTATTTGTGAAGTAATCTTATTAATATTTATCATTTACAAGATAGTTTTGTAAGCCCCAGTCCTGTTCACTTGTATGGAGGGGTTTTTTTCTTGAAAAACACCAATGATTGGGCTTGTGAGTACAACTTATAATTTTATTTTACCTATGTGTAGGTCATACAGAACTTCCTGTGTTCCAAATATATTTATCGAGGTAATATTGTTGAGCTTTGCTTATAATTTGTCACAATTGAAAATATACAAGCTGATATTAAAGAAACCATACTTTAGCTTTGCAGGCATAAATGTGCATAGAACTAAAATGACAAAATTAATTTTTAATTAGACACTGTGGAAGTTCTATTTGGGGATTTTGATATCCAGTGACTACAAGCAGATTTCGGACGATGTGAACCGGCATTTTTAATCGAAGTATTACCCAACAAATAGATTTATTGTTGCAAATTAGTAATTTATAAAAATACTTGGATAAAATAATTAGATTCTCCTTATTTGATAGGTGCGACAATTGCTTACTCGTGAGGTTGTCTTTACGTCTCATATTTTGCGACAAATTTTTATCTAGAACATTTATGCCCATGTTCATTAATATTAATTTTGATTTTTTTTATTTTTAAATTGTTTCAACTGCAAGGCTGGTTCGTATGGAAAACAATACACATTTTGATAAGCGAATTGTCTTAGTTCAATGTATGTAAATTTGCGAATAAGACATCAGCAATAGGCATATTAACATAGAATATACTTTTTGCGCTCCAGTAACACATTAGTTCGAATATGGCCAGAAGGATAATCCAAAGGCAGCATGAACGGAAAGTATAATCTCGTGCACAATCGTTTCGTACTTACTGGCAACTCATCAGTAGGAGCCGGTGTTGCACACATTAATCACTATATATTTTGGTGACGAATATGGGAAATAGAACGCTAACATCTCCTATACAAATGTGTAAACATGAGGTAGTGAAGCTAACATCATATAGTCTAAGACAATGCGACTTCAACGCTAACTCACACTATATAATATATATATATATATATATCGAGTCTGTAAAGGATACTAACACTATGGCTATTGTGTTAGTAACCGATACCAACATTATTGTACCGAAAGGTACATGATACTAACACTATGGTTTCCGAGTCGGAACATGGTACCAACATGATGGATATCAGTTTATGCTATAGTTTACCGAAATTGAGAATTACAATTTCTGAACACATGTTGCTCCAGTAAATCAATACATACTGGCCTTGATCGATATCAGTTATCACATTTCGCGGTAAGCATGACATCATTCAATTCAATATATAACAGTTAAATAATGTTTGTTGCGGAGAATTAATATATATGCAGATATGTATTAGGTGTTGCGAACCTAGTAACAAAATAAGACAATATGCTTCAAAGCATAACTTTTTAAATCTACACAAGCTCTGTTTGTTTGTGTTCTTGTGATTTTAGAGTGAACACCACTCCGATGTGTACTGCATTTGGCCTACTTCTTCAAGTTATGTGGTCGGGTGTTCTTAGTGTTATTACGCCATTTGATTTCAAGGTAAGTTTATGCTTAAGTTTCGTAAAGAAAATTTATTTTTGCAAAAAATTCAATCACATTCAGATAAAGAAACGTTACATCCAAACGATTATTTCACATAGAAATTTCAGCTAGTAATTAAATTTTTATGGTGGTATAATTTACAGTTTTCATTGTCAGGCATATTACAATGTATTTAAATTACAAAAATATTTTATGATCTCGACATATAATTTTAAATCAAGCCTTATTTCACTTTCAGAATCGCCATGTAATTCAGTAAATAATCTCAAGTGCTTTGAAATTTTTACATTTTAAATGGCAATAAAATCACCATTGCATACTTACGAGTAATGCTAGTCTAGTAGTGAAATACTGCAAAACAACAACCAGTTGAAATGTCGATGCGATTTGACCATTTTCGTAATCATAAAATGACGGCAAATTGACAAACAATAAGTCAACCCGTCATGTTTATGTAATGCTTTCTTTTTCAGAGACGCAGATTTTCTCATCTGAGAATCGCGCATATATTGAGAATTCCTGAAATTCGTGTGATTAATTTCGTTACGATTACCAACTTATCAATATCTACCAATGTTGTCTAATAGCTTAAGTAAAACTGGAATAATTTTTTTCTGATACACACAAAGATTATTTAAATAATTGCTGTGCTAAACCTTCAAATAATTAAATGCATCATTAATTTACCTGTAGCGAATCTGCAAAAACTTTAAGTCCTTGAATGCATTGAACTTTTGAAATCATTACCCTAATGAAGCACAATTTGGGTGACAACAGTAAGCTAAAGAGGCATTCCTAATTTGCCAAATAAATTCCACATGTCAATTTTGGTTTCTTCTTGATTGTCGGTTTGAACTCATTCTTTAATGATTACCGTGGAAGTTTGACACGCGTAACCAATTACGACGGACTTTAGTTTTGATATGTTGTGCCTCTGTCTAAATTAATCCAACCTCAACATCGTAAGCTTAACTTAAATGAGTTTGATAAATAATGTTAAAAATGACGTTTTCTTCATTATTTGAACTTCATTGAACAGCATGCTGTTATTGATCTACAGAGCAATGAAACATTACCCAAGTATATGGCCAATATTCACATTTCACGTGCGAAGGTAGAAGTTGCATCGCAGCGCAAATGAAAACCAACATATTTTATCGGGGAGGGTGGGTGTGCATATTACAAATATATATATATATATATATATATATATATATATATATATATATATATGTATACGCGGTATGCATATGGACGTATGATCGGGAATAAGCATCCACAAATATCCAATAAGTATTGTTTCTTTGTGAAGCGAGTGAGTTTACATGGAATCACAATAATTCCGCCTTTTTGGAATTATGCATATAAAAATCAAGATTGGTATCATTTTATGTGGATTCTGCAAGTATGATAAAGGTCTTATAGCTACATTATTGTGGATCGTAGCACATACATGTCTGACATAACATAGCAGTCAATAAAGTGACAATATTTTAGTGATTCAACTAAATTGTGTACTGGATTTTATTAGGTTAGTAATATATTGCAAATTGTCTAATAATTCTACAGAAATTATATTTTAAATGCTAGACTTCCATTATGGTCCCATATAGGCTTACATATTATGAAGCATAATAATTTTGTAAGTCATGAATGTTCAATAATGAAGATAAAAGATTTCAATAATTAACATTTATTTAATAATCAAGAAAAGGAAGTTTTACATATTATTGTTGAAATCACTTCTGATTTAAAGATAAATTGCACCAGGTTTATGTTTTTTACACTAATTTTTTATGTATCATACATTTTAATGAGTTTGTGCATGAAACAAAAATTCATTTTTACAAGCCTCTGCATTGTGACTTTTCTTTATCGATACCTAAAATTCAGTTTTTTCCAGCCATTTTAACTTCCTAATGGAAATTTGCTAAGGCGCATACAATGTGTACTTCTCGACTTGTTAATTTCAAATGCGTATATTTTCTTGTGATTCAAATTTATTGATTTTTTCCACATCGAAATCTTCAAATTTTGTATAGATTTACTCATAGTTCGTTTTAAACGCTCTTTCGCTATGGTTATAATCGAAAATTTTGTTATGATTTCTAAAAAGATATTGTTTGGATAATCATCACTAGAGGTTTTCACGTACTAGTTTGCAAATATAATTCATACATATTCCGGTAATGAGAAACGTTATGCATTTTATAGAATTTCATGATTAGTCGTCTTCCTCAAAATAGCCATACTCAAGGAACACTGCTTCGTGAAACAAATAAGTGTTAATTGTTTCAGTGCATTGCCTCAATGGTAATGGTTTTCGTGCGAAAAGGAAATATTGATGGTTGCAACTTAAATATTGAAGTCGAGGCGTTAAAATTATAAAACTAAATTAAATATTTTAGAAATACACAGACTCACACGTCCAAACACATTAATATATACATTCATATATGCATTATTTTTACAATATATATATATATATATATATATATATATATATATATATGTATTACCTCACAGTATATCGTAAAACTGCAGGCTAATTTCTGTTCATCAAAACCGGTGTAAACGAATAAGGATACATGCAGTAACGCTTTATTAATAGGATTTAGAGACTGTAATACGAAATTATTTTAAATAAAAGTCCCCAGACCATCTCAAAATAGGGATAATTAGTTTCCCGTAGCAAGCAATATTTAGACAGATAATTGGCTGTTTCTCGTCAATTCGTAATCCATCAACCGAACAAATTCGTTACTTGTAATGCTACTTGAAATGTTTCCGATCTACTTTAAATGTACTTGGAAATACATAGTTATGCGAATTTGATTTATATTTAAAATTTCCTACCCTAAAGAATAACGCTGAAAGCCTGCAAGAACAAACTTGGCACAAAACCGGCTTATTAAATAAAGTAGTTTGTTGTGATGTGTAACAGATTATTTCTGTACTGGGCTTTTAATATCGAGGTGAATTTTTATTCGTCAATTTTGTGGGAGATATACAGTGTCAAATTGTGCATCAAATAAATCATGGTGGAAAATAAGATTTAGGCAATGCGGATAAACTGTTTCTAAGAAATCCTATTCGAAAAATTATTATACTTCTTTTAAAGCTGAAATAAATGAGAAAAATAACATGTTTGATGACAAATGTTATAATTCGAATACGGCCACTTATACAAGTTCACGATGCTCGATCATCCTGACGAAGTTTTCGCTCTGCCTTTTAATTAGTTAAATTTTTACAAAACGCCTGACCAAACGCGCACTTTTGCGTCTGTTATCTTATCGCATAAAATAATGCAACTGAAATAACTTTGTAGTTCGCCATTATTTATAATCACTTCGTGGTAAATTGCTTTGCTTTGCATATGGTAGTCTGCTGCATATCAACTTGTAACAAAAGCTTTTAGATAGGTAATCGCTGTGAATTGTGAAATTTTGCAATTTCGATGAGCATTATTTTTATTCAATCATAAAAATTTGATCATTTTAAAGGTAACGAGAAATCCACGCTTTTTTGCTACTCTTAATGGGGACCAGGATACATTTAACGACATCACAGAATGACCGTGATATTCGTTTGATGTTTCTATATCGATAAGTTGACAAACATGAATTAATAAACACCATCTTTGTAGGCATCCACATTTGTAAAATAATTTACAAGCTAACCTAATGAAGATACCTTGCCGAAATTCCCGGTGTTTCTGTTGTAAATAGTAACCGGAATGATAAGCAGATAATTTCATTAAACATGATACCGAAAAAATACTAATATGTGATTTGAAAATTTCCGAATTGTGTACAAATACTGCTTTCAACACAAGGCAGTAATTGATCTAAAGTTTTGTATAATTAATGATTATTTTAAAGACGCCTTACAAATTGAAATTTAATTGATCATCATTCTTTAGACTAAGTTTGCGAAACTGTGATTAAAACCAATCCCATTTATTTTACTCCGTCGTACAACATGGCGCTGGCATCAATCTTTCTCCGTGATGAATTTCAATCTTCTTTGGTCATTATCAGAACACTACGTCAACTTGAGTATTTAAAATCAGTTCGCACTTCCTATTTAAGGTGAAGAAAATCAGCCATCGCCGTATTGGTGATAAACAAAGTTTAAGCTTATTTTGCATTCTTTAGATAAACAACAACTAGATTTGTCTAAAACGGTCACAAAAAATGGCAAGACTACCGTAAGTTGCACGCTCTATCGTGTTTCAGCCTTTCATGATCATCAACATCAGAACACGGCATCAATTTGAAGAACAATTGACAAACACCCAGATGCATGTAAACTGTTGTAAATAAGACAGACGACACTCACCTCTAGTTGGCTCGTCGAAATTGCATTTGATTGAAGATCTTTATTGCGCAATTTCTGTGCTGCTGAAAACATAAGTATTTCTTTGAATTTCGAACACGTACACACGTGATATAATTACGTTAAATATATTAGTATGAACTTTTATCAGATATAAGAAAATTTCTTCCGAATAGTCTTCTCAAATCTCTACTAATAAAAATATCTTTATACATAAATTGGAAAGCAAAACAAGATAGAAATATGTGAACAAAGAGTGTGTGAAAAACGGAAACAAATCAATTGCGTTCATCAACTCCAGTTCAAGCTCAATGCTTGTACGTGCTTCTTCTGCTTGCATAAATTTGGCGGCAATCTGTTTATCCATTAGGCTTCGTATGTGGCTTGCTCTCTTTTGTTTTTGCATTTAGTAATTAATTTGAATGCTAGGTCTGGTGAACATACGTGCGATGTTTCGATGATGTGTTGCGCAGTAGCAAACGTGTATTCACCATTTGATTTAAAACAGGCGTTTAAGTTGCAATGCTCTCTCATTCGACTAACCAACCTGTCAATTCTTGAAAAGCAACCACGAACTGTTGATAATTTATATTGAAAAGGCACAAAACTGCTGTAATGCAAATACTGTGCAGACCATGTTAGTTTATGGTAAATTGTTCTGTTTAATTTACCATTAGTTTCTTTCTTTAATAGTACATCTAGGAAAGGCAGACGGTCATTTTTCTCGTGCTCTGACGTGAAGCCGATATTCTTATATGTTTTGTTGAAACTTTGAAGCAATGTTCGTGATTGCGACCTGTTCTTAAGTACAAGAAATATATCATCCACGTACCGTATATATTGAGCACATTTACTTATGTCAATCTTTAATGGTGTATTCTCTAGGTGCCCTAGAAAAATCTCAGCCAACACTGGAGATAAGGAGCTTCCCATTGCCACACCATCAGTCTGTTTGTAGATGCTTCCATTAAAACGAAACCATACGTCTTTCATGCATAATAAGATAAGCTTGCGTAGAATGCGACCTGGCACCGGCGATGGTAATATGTCGTGTTCTACCGCTTTGACTATAATGTCAATGGTTTCATCAGTTGGAGCATTTTTAAACAAAGACGTAACATCAAAAGATTACATAATCTTGCTTTTAACGTTTATATCTTGAATTTCGTTTACAAACTCAGAAGAATCGGCAATCGAATAATTACCTAGTAGTTTACGTATTGGTTCAAGTAAACGAACTAGCCATTTCACTAGTGCATGAAACGGAGAATTTACCATTGATAAAATTGGCCTCGTAGGACAACCTTTTTTGGGTGTTTTTGGTAATCCGTACATTATTGGTGTAGATGATCCAACTGGCTTGAGCTTTTGTTCAATGGCCTCATCAATAAAACCGGCATCTGTCAAAATCTTATATTCATTTATTATTTTGCGCTCCACCTTGTCTATTTCATCTGCTTTATCGTCTAGATATGTTAAAATTTTATTGTCCTTTAACACGTTTTCCATCTTTTGTATGTAGTCAGATTTGTCCTTTATAACTACGCTCTTTCCTTTATCAGCGCGTAGTATTTTGATGTCTGCATTTCTGCTGACACCTTTAAGCGCATTTAGATGCTGCTTTGTCAATGCATGGTGTTCTGCGCATTTAGACGATTTCAGTTGTGAAGCCTGATCAACTAGTGTAGCCTTGAACCAATTTTTATAATCAATACTAGTAGGTTCCAAGTCAGCTGTTTGTTCAAATAGCAACTCAAATGCTGCCTCAAAATCAACATCGCATTTATTTGAACGATGTATTCCATAATTTCGGCCCATCGATTGTGCCTCCATTGTTAGCTGATCGATTGGCACTTTTGATAAGTTAAGCACACGCCTATCAAGATCGGTCGGTATTAAATCACACAAAACTCCAGGTTTTACATCTTTTTTCAATTTATTCAAAATTCTTGCTTTATCTTTCCTCATAACTGTCGGCAAGATACACACCCATTCTTGCCTGTAGCACTGCTTCATCTTCCTTCAACTGGAATACGCCAACCTTGTAAGATTTCTTCGGTTGACTCGTGGTTTTGACTTTCGTAAATTGCGCACCAAATCACCTGGGAAACGTAATTTTTTAATATACTGATAATAATGTTCTTTCCAAAATAACGTTCTTTGCGCTCTACACTTTAACGTCACTAGTTCATCTAATTTTCTGAAAGGTTCTTTTGAAATGCGAGCTTTCATAAAATTCATTGTAACCTTCCTGCGTGCAAAAACAAAAAGAAATTTTATCAGATATAAGAAACATTTCTTTCGCGTCGTCTTGTGTTGATGGAAAATACAAAATTCACACATCTAGACGATAAATCAGATGAAATAGACAAGGTGGAGCGCAAAATAATAAATGAAGAAAAGATTTTGCCAGATACCGGTTTTATTGATGGGGCCATTGAACAGAGGCTCAAGCCAGTTGGATCATTTACACCAATAATGTACGGATTACCAAAAACACAAAAAAAAGGTTTTCCTACGAGGCCAATGGAAAATTCTCTGTTTCATGCACTAGCTAAATGGCTAGTTCGTTTACTTGAACCATTACGTAAACTACTAGGTAATAATTCGGTTGCCGATTCTTTTGACTATGTAAACAAAATTAAAGATTAAACATTAAAAACAAGATTATGTTATCTTTTGATGTTATTTCTTTGTTTAAAAATGCTCCAATTTATGAAACCATTGACATTATAGTTAAAGCGGTAGAACACGACATATTACCATCACCGGTGCCAGGTCACATTCTGCGCAAGCTTATCTTATTATGCATGAAAGACGTATGGTTTCGGTTTAATGGAAGCATCTACAAACATACCGATGATGTGGCAATTGGAAGCTCTTTATCTCCAGTGTTGGCTGAGATTTTTCTAGGGCACCTAGAGAATACATCATTAAAGATTGACATAAGTAAATGTGCTCTATGTATACGGTACGTGGATGATATATTTCTTGTACATAAGAACAGGTCGCAATCAAGAACATTGCTTCAAAGTTTCAACAAATCATATAAGATTATCGGCTTCACGTCAGAGCTCGAGAAAGATGACTGTCTGCCTTTCCTAGATGTACTTTTAAAGAAAGAAACTAATTGTAAATTAAACAGATCAATGTACCATAAACCAACATGGTCTGCATAGTGGTTGCACTACAGCAGTTTTGTGCCATTTCAATACAAATTATGAACAGTTCGTGGTTGCTTTTCAAGAATTGACAGGTTGGTTAGTCAAGGTTCTAAAGAAAATGAATATAATAAACAATTAACGATTTAATGTCTAATGGCTATCCCAGACAATTAATTGAATCAATGATTAAAAGGGGAATTAAACAGAAACAGACGTATTATGGGCCAGAAAAGAAAACAGTCTACCTAAACATCTCATTTAGAGGGGATGCAGTTTCCCGAATGGCACAAAATAAATTTGAAGCAGCATAAACACGCACATTTAATGCAGTTAAACTATGAGTGTTATTTAGGGTAACACACTTGCCGTTACCAGCAATCAAAGAGAAACAGCTGTTAATGTCGATATCAAATTTTATTTACCAATACGCAGGAGCAAATTGTCGGTCAACATACGTGAGCCGATCGACCAGGCAGTTAATTTCACGAATGAGAGAGCATTGCAACTTAAACGCCTGTTTTAAATCAAATGGTGAATACACGTTTGCTACTGCGCAACACATCATCGAAACATCGCACGTATGTTCACCAGACCTAGCATTCAAATTAATTACTAAATGCAAAAACAAAAGAGAGCAAGCCACATACGAAGCCTAATGGATAAACAGATTGCCGCCAAATTTATGCAAGCAGAAGAAGCACGTACAAGCATTGAGCTTGAACTGGAGGTGATGCACGAAATTGATTGGTTTCCGTTTTTCACACTCTCTTTGTTCACATATTTCTATCTTGTTTTCCTTTCCAATTTATATATAGAGATATGTTCATTAGTAGATATTTAAGAAGACTATGCGGAAGAAACTTTTCTTATAACTTATAAAATTTCTTTTTTTATTTGAACAAAGGAAGGATATGATGAATTTTATTAAAGCGCGCATTTCAAAGGAATACTAGTATGAGGCAATGACTTTCTTCATTTGTCCACGTTTAGGACAAATTTCGATGAACTCTTCTACGCTTTTAATGTTAAAAAACAATCAGATGGTTTTTAGCGAGATTGCTTCTATTTGTAAAGAAGAATTTTTATAAATTAACTGAGTAAAGAGCACCTAATTACGTGTTACTTCAGAAGATTATATTTACATAAATCTTTCAAATATCATGCAGCATATTCTATCTTCTTTTTTTTCCTGGCAAGAATATCATTTTAGGACGAGATTGGCAAAAAAGAATATCAACAAATTATCAGTTTATGACTTAAAAACTAATAATTAGCCTTAGGGAAATTTAACGAGAAATCTAATTTGTAAAAATTAGATATGTTTAAAATAATTTTATAATATCAGCTCATGAAAATCTAGATGGCATTACCAACATATATGATGTTGTCATGCTTTTTTCAGTGTTAGGTTACAAGGAAGTCCATTTGGGACGAAAATTTATGTCAGAAACTGGCAGAAAATAATATTTTATTTACAAGCTCAGATACGAGTAACCAAGTAGAGGCAATATATTTTCTAAAACTAAATTCTGTATAGGATTTTAAAACGTAGGATAAAAGGAAAACGTTATAGAACATTATTTGCATATATTATCATATTGTATTGAAATGAAAAGTAAGTATTCGCAAAGAAAACTCACCTAAAACAATTTAGTATATTTAGGATTTTAGTTCGTAACGCAAAAGTATACGGACCAAATATAATTAAAGTAAGTCCCACGTAATCCTCCTGATTTCCGTTTACAAATATGCCACAGAAATCAACTTACCCATTGCAAGTAAGCTCGTCTTCAGAACATTTAAAAATATTTTATGATTGCATCAAAATAATAAATATTTTATAATGACGCGCATTTATCTGGTGAAACGTCATTTTAGTAGAAATAGTTAAATTAAATTTCCCAGTTGTAAATTTTTAGATTTTTCCCTATGATTTGTGATGAATCGTTGAGCGATTAAGGATACCAGCAAATGTAAGTGAGATATATCAAACCGAAATACAATGAACTGAAAACAACGTAGGCCGGTTAATTAAATAATACACCAGATTACGATTTGTTTCATTTAATTAATTAATTCATTTTAGCGCAGAAATTTTTGTTTAAATTGTTTTAAATATAATCAGTAAATGTTTGATTCAACTAAACTTTCTAAAAATAGTTTAAACGACATTTTCTGCATGACAAGAAATTTCAAAATTAACTGAGCTTTGGTTTCAACAAAGCCTGTGTTATTCCCATCAATTGTTTTGTTGCCACTTAATGGGAATACCGAGGCATTTGTGAAAAGTAAAACTCATATAATAGAATACTCTAAGCGCAAAATTATTTTTCCCTTATAAATTATAAGTTATGTTTTATTTTACTTTGTATCTTACTATGTCAACCGGAATAATCGACGTCACCGCTATGAATTGGTACTTGTCAATATGTTCTGCTGGAGCCTGTTGCTGACGTATCATTATATCTTTCGTAGACTAAATCATTTAAGTTTGATATTATTGATTTTTTCATCAATCTCCTGTTTTTCAAGCTACTTTACAAATTTTTTACTGGGAACGCTATTGCCATAATGCTCGAATGCACAGTATTGCCTGATATTCACTAAAGATGTACGTTCTTCCGTAACATACTCTTTTTTATAATTTTGGGGACAAAATTTGCCTTCGATTCGCCAATGACTTGATTGTGATAGGCGGAATAATCCTAAATTAATATCTACTGCTACGTTTCCTTGTTTGCGGTTTTATACTTTCACCATTGTCTTGACTTATTTACAATAAGATAGTTCTTCTTATATTTCGCAGACTATGTAAAGATGACATCGCACGTACAAAAAACGTTCATTTCGTCAATACTCGAGAAAAAATGAGAGAGACATGCTTATTGTATTTACAAAAGATGAATGCACCAACATATCAATATTCCTTAATTAACGGGGTTTCCATAATGTAACAAACAATACACCTGAAATCGTAAGGTAAAACGAAAATAAAGTAAAGTATAATAAAATGCGTTTCTGCTATACAATGAAGAAAATAAAATTAGAGTTACGGATCATGTTTGGGTGAAAACTTCGATTGTTTCGTATTGAATGCGCACACGTGTCTATATATTAAGACGCAATTTTTGTATGCGCTCTTCCCAATAAATAATTAGCAATACATAGCAAAAGGAACAAATTACACTTGCGTTTAACTTGATCGACATATTATATCTCACTGCATTGTTAACATCTTCATTAATTATATTGCTAAGATATAGACTTCATTTACAAACGTTAAATATTTCATAAAAACTAAAATAACTTTTTGATAACACATGAAGCAATCTTGGTTAAGCTTCCTTGTAGAAATTAATATAGAATATTTAGATATTAATAAACAGATATTGATGCATGCAGAATTAGCCTATTTCCAAATATCAAAAAATAGCACAGCTTCAGGTCGTTTAAGTATCACATGTCTAGCAGGTATATTGTGCTATAAATTATTAAGTATTCAATGTCCTTTCAGTCTGATTTGCCAGTGCAGATAAAATTTGACAGTAAAATATTCACAATGCCAGTGTATTTGCCCATTTAACTCTTTGTTCCCCGTTGTGTATTTAATAACAGGTTACATAAAAGAAAACAAAATTTCAATCCATTCAAATGATAATTTTGAAAGGATATACATTTCAAATATCGGTCCAACTTGTGTAGGTAAGACAGTGAACTGAAATTCCCTGTTTTAAATAAAAAATCTGAGTTCTTTTCAAACAATAAGAATCCACCAGGCAAATTATTTCTCGTTATACTGCTATTGACAAAAGACTATTTTAGGAAATTTCTTTCTGAATACATTTGCTCAATATCTTGGCTTTCCATGATATTTAACGCGTAGTAATAAGTCATTTATTGCAGTATCTAGATACCAAGTAATACATTTATAGATGAAACATCGTGCAATAGGAAAATCTAATTCATCCACTAAACCGGTTTCGTCCATATTCGGAGCTCATCACGTTTGGGCCAAAATTTGCCGCGGATAGGGCTCGAACATGGGCACGCTTGTTTCGGAATCTTGTGCCCTAACCACTGAACCACCCTGCCGCACACTATACACAAGTTTCATTTATATGCTAACTAATGTTAATCGGTTAGTCCTTTTTCTGTTTGGTGGAACTCTTAAGGCCTTGCTAACCATCCACAATCTGTCATTATTGAACAGACACCACGTTACATAGGGAAGTGTTATTTACATGAAAATTTCTATAATTAAACGAAATTGGTTACACGGGCAGTGATAACAATTACTATAATCAAGTTTGCTCTCTTCATTTATGCACATAAATTTATCAGTATAAGCCAAAATTTGTATAATATAGAAAAGGAAATCTATCCAGATTACCGGATTCGTCCTTATTTGAAACTCGAAATGTACTTTCCAGAATTTTCCGCGGGCAGTACTCGAACCTGGGCACGTCTGCTTCGGAGACTGTCATCTAACCCGTGAGCCACCCGGCGCTATGCTGAATACAATTTTCAGTTATTCACAAACGAATGTTTCTTGGTTATCTTTTCCTTCAAGTGGACGCTATATAGCATCTCTGTCGACATAAAGTTCAAACCAGCCACCTACAATCATGCATCACAGAACAGACAACACCCTAGCTGGAAAAATGTTATTGATTTGAACATTAATTTAGCTTAAGGATTATAATTTTTGCGGTTGGTTATAACAATTATATAATGGAGATTGCGAATTTGATATTTACGCCAATCACATTAAATAAAAGCGTGAGTATAAATTAATCACCATATAATGTTGAAAACAAAATTCATCCGCTAGACATGTTTTGATCTTAAAAGGTACTCTTTATGGTATAAAATTTGAAGGAGTCATATCTAGGAAGAAAATCATCCATATAGAATGAAAATTCGTATGTTTAAATCGATGACTATTAGAATCTTGAGACCAACATATAAAAACATAGGGAGATTGAGTTTGGAAGAATGTGAAAAATATTCACTGCTAATGTATACCCTCTAAAGTTAATTAAAGCAATTATCATGAGCGTCATACATACATTTAGTCATACTTGGTGATACATGAAGGCAAGTGGGGCAAATTATAATCGCAACGGATATGGTAACACCTGACTCTGTAGAGGAATATATTTCCTCCGACAAAATAAAGTAAAAATTATTTATAAATATAATCACTGTGGCGGATTGGTACGAATATCATTTAAAAAAATATTCAGTTAATTTCTTAAACATTCTTCTTTTAAATCCATTCGAGTATATATACTTTTGAATTGTGCGGAATTTGAGCTTTTGCATTTTGTACCTGACGAGCGTGTTTTTCTCCGTCAATTTGAACTTGCCATTTTAATTCCCGGTTAAATTTTCCAAGTTTTGATCGTCACTATAAGTTCCTGTTAAAATGAATTTTCATTCTTATTTGTGCATATTGGGATCGTTCAGGAACAGGTAATTTAGTTATTATTATAATCAATGTTGCGACCTTGACATAAACACCTGACCCATTAATTACTTACATATGTCAGTATACACTAAGAATTGTATGGTGTAGAAAGGGCAATTCATCCAGTAGTCCGGTTTCGTCCTTATTGAGAACTCATCATGTACTGACCATAATTTGCCGCGGACAGGACTCGAACCTGGGAACGTCTGCTTCGGAATCTGGTGCTCTAACCATTGAGCCATCCTGCCGCACACTACACTGCACACAATTTTCAGTTATATATTAACTAATGTAACTTGGTTAGTATATTTTTCCTTTAGGTGGATCTCATATGTTACCACCACCCGCGCAACCAATGTTCCTTTTAATTATATAAAGGTAATTTAGTTGTTCTGTTTTTGAGTTTTTATTTCTTTCCAGGTTAAGAATTCAGGGTGCAGTCTTGCGTAAGAAGTACACAGTCCTTCGCCTATTACTTGATAATTATATATATATATATATATATATATATATATATATATATATATATATATATATGTAGGTGTGATTAATATGGAGGCTAATCTTAAATTTTAGTATACTTATAGCATGATACAGGGAATCTTTAGCATGAACTTATTAGATATAGAAGAGAAATTAGTACTATCAGACTCCTATAAGCTCACCAAGACTGATTCTGACTTGGCATCTATGGAACTTTTATTAGCTTATAGGACTAGAGCATCACCAATTCCAACCTAATCAGTAAATTAAAAGCGGTAGCTTTGAAATACATTATTCTTAACATTTTAAAACATTCTTTCCCTAAGCATCCAGCTTCCCAACCATAAAAGGAAAATTAAACCACAAAACACATCAGATGTTTATAAAATTCCATTTATGGAATGCAACCTCATGTGTGTGGGCGAAATAGTGTGGCCGATTAAGGTAAGAAGAGAAAGACGTATGCAAATATAGGCATACTAATAACTCAAATATTCCACATTATATAATGGAGACAGAACAACTAACTGGGACGTTTTGAGACGCGTGTCAGTATATAGTCGAAAGAGACCAATTAGTTTGATTAGAGAATTGAATGAAATTGAATTGAGGAATAAATAAATTTCCGTAGAAAAATCACTTGCCTCGATTTAGTATACAACACTAAATAATCGCAGGACATGAAGGTTGCAGAAATCAGAATCGGAATCTCTATCAAGCAAATGAGTAAGAACGTTGAATTACTATTAACTTACAGACGGCGGTGAATGATTAATAAACGTGTTTTTAACTTTTAAAAGATGAATTTCGTTGCGCAGTGCTCTCCCTCTTCTTGTGGATTTGACCGCATTTTTCTTGTGCGGGACAATTGATAGCACTCATAGGTCGGTAAAATCTTGAATTTTCATCATTTTCAGGTGATGTTATTTTTGGCCTCAATTGATGGGTTCTCACTTGTCCCTTCTTTTTTAAGCCTTCAATTAGCTGATTGTCTGAAAATGACGTTAGAACAAGATTTTCCATTGTTCTTCTTCCGAATTTTCGAGACCGAATTTTCAGTCTCATCATCAGGGTTGACACAATACGCACAGGAATGAAACACAACTTATTTTTTTATTATCCTATATGTTAATCTGTTGTTACTTGTTTGTCACTGTATCTATCAACCTAGATACTTTATGGTTTGAAGCATTTTTCAATAAACATTTTCGCTAAAAATTCATCTTATCGTTACAATAATTCTGTAATATTCTTTTGAATAAAAGGTTTTATTATTTCTTTCGGGCCAACCTTCCTTTTTACTAATTATCTTAATTAAACTCATTATACCAAGGTCAGAGAATATGGATTTCCTGGAGGTATTGGTGTTCACAAGTAGGTACAATTATACAAATTAGTGTAATTTACCCTACCGTTAAATTCAGTGTGTTAGAACCAATTACCGACTTCGTAACCATAGTTTAAGTGTCGTTTACAGGCTCGCTACATATTATATATTGTGATTTGCCTTTGAAGTCATATTGTCGAAGACTGGCTGAATACCGTTCGTATAGGAGGTTGTACCGTCCATCTATCCCACATTTCCGCACCCAAATATTTAGTGGGTATATGGCGTAGTACTAGCTTCTACGGACTGATCGAAAGAGAGAATGAAACGAACGCGTACAGAAAAGTATACCTTTCGTTCATGCTGACTTTGTTTTAATCTTCTAGTCCTATTTGAACTAAGTTTTACTAGGCACACCATCCTAATATACAATTATTTTTTTAACAATAACTGATTGCGCGGGTGGTAGTAACAATTCTTTAAATTAAATATGTCAGCTTGAAGTAAACACCAGCACCATTTTATTTAAGCCGTCGCCGAACAACATAACAAAACTACCGCCAGCCGCAACGCACTGACGCGTTTCGACCTTCCATGATCATCATCAGAGTACGACGGCAAACTGACTATCGAGGATCAAACCGCATTGAATATATATGGAAATCAAATTTAGATATGCGGCTCTCACCTCTAGCAGTCTCGCATACATTGAACTTGACTGGAAATGTCGGCTGCACAATTTCTATGCAGTCACGAACATTAACTGTTTGCAGCTTTCGCCACATATACATATATACGCAATACAATTTAACAATAATTGATTGCGCGGGTGGTGGTAACAATTCTTTAAATCAAGTTTGCGAGCTTGAAGTGAACACCAATCCCATTGTATTTAACCAGTCATCGAACAACATAACAAAACTACCGCCAGCTGCAACGCACTGACGCGTTTCGACCTTCCATGATCATCCTCAGAGTACGACGGCAAACTGACGATCGAGGATCAAACCGCATTGAATATATATGGAAATCAAATTTAGATAGGCGGCTCTCACATCTAGCAGTCTCGCATACATTGAACTTGACTGGAAATGTCGACTGCACAATTTCTATGCAGTCACTAAAATTAACTGTTTGCAGCTTTCGCCACATATACATATATACGCAATACAATTTAACAATAATTGGTTGCGCGGGTGGTGGTAACAATTCTTTGAATCAAGTTTGTGAGCTTGAAGTAAACACCAACCCCGTTGTATTTAACCAGCCGTCGTACAACATAACTTGTATCTACCATGTCTTTTGTTGTAGCGAATACTCAAACGCTCTTATTGGAACTTGATTTCATTAGAAAATGGATCAAAACGATAGACTGTCAAAATAAGCGTATATGCATATCGAGTCCTGAAAGCATTGTCGGGAGATTCATTTCGCGATCACTGAGCTTATATTGAGGCAATGCGGGTATGTTTTCTTTTAGTTGCCTTTACTATCGTTAGTGTAAATGCCGATTGGGATGTCTGCTGTTGTGATTACTGGTCGACAAATGTTAAAAATTGAATTTCTTTTATTAGGAGTCATTGTTGTTTATGAATCGTAAATTTATAATTATTTTGTCATGTGCTAGATTGACCGGACATTTTCAAAAGCACATCACGTCTACTTTTAAACGAACAAATTATCAAATTTCCTATTCCTGATGGTGCATCATACCATCAATAAAAGTGAGACACTTGAATGGCTACACATCGGTAAAAATAAAGAAAACGGAATTCACAAACGGGCTGATTAAAACTGACTTATTGGCATAGACGTTTTTTGAAACCGCCATTTGGGGATCTCTTATTCATGCATTCATATATAGTCGAAATTTTGTTCTATTAGAGACGAGATTTTTTAATATTTTTTATTATTAATCTAGTTTAGAAAATATTTGCTTAGTTGGGCTTAGGATTATTTACGATCTTCTTGAATAGACTATAAACTGAAGACTAATTATTTACAGAATTTATTAGTACAACTTGTATTGTTAAAGTTTAATTAGTAAGTGAAGTTTTTCAAATTATTAAAATTATGTGCCTAGGCACCTAAGAGTCACTGAAACAATATTTTGCTAGTATAAACTGAAAATTGCATAAAGAAGGATAGGCAATTTATCCCGTAAACCGGCATCGTCATTAACGGAAACTTTTCAAGTAATGTCAAGAATTTGCTGCGGACGGGCCTCGAACCAGAGCACATTCGTTTTTGAGTCGGAGACTAACCCCTGAGCCACTCGTACCGCGTTCTAAACAAAAATGTGCCTAGGCACCTTAGAGTCACTGAAACAATAATTTGCCAGTATAAACTGAAAATTGCATAAAGTAGGATGGGCAATTTAACCCGTAAACCGGCATCGTCATTAACGGAATCTTTTCAAGTAATGTCAAGAATTTGCTGCGGACGGGTCTCGAACCAGAGCACATTCGTTTTTGAGTCGGAGACTATCCCCTGAGCCACTCGTACCGCGTTCTACACAAAAATGTGCCTAAACACCTAAGAGTCATTGAACAATAATTTGCCAGTATAAACTGAAATTGCATAAAGTAGGATGGGCAATTTAACCCGTAAACCGGCATCGTCATTAACGGAAACCATTCAAGTAATGTCAAGAATTTACTGCGGACGGGTCTCGAACCAGAGCACATTCGTTTTTGAGTCGAAATCTATCCCCGGAGCCACTCGTACCGCGTTCTACACAAAAATGTGCCTAAACACCTAAGAGTCATTGAAAGAATATTTTGCCAGTATAAACTGAAAATTGCATAAAGTAGGATGAGCAATTTATCCCGTAAACCGGCATCGTCATTAACGGAAACTTTTCAAGTAATGTCAAGAATTTGCTGCGGACGGGTCTCGAACCAGAGCACATTCGTTTTTGAGTCGGAGACTAACCCCTGAGCCACTCGTACCGCGTTCTACACAAAAATGTGCTTATGCACCTAAGAGTCATTGAAAGAATATTTTGCCAGTATAAACTGAAAATTGCATAAAGTAGGATGGGCAATTTATCCCGTAAACCGGCATCGTCATTAACGGAATCTTTTCAAGTAATGTCAAGAATTTGCTGCGGACGGGTCTCGAACCAGAGCACATTCGTTTTTGAGTCGGAGACTAACCCCTGAGCCACTCGTACCGCGTTCTAAACAAAAATGTGCTCATGCACCTAAGAGTCATTGAAAGAATATTTTGCCAGTATAAACTGAAAATTGCATAAAGAAGGATGGGCAATTTAACCCGTAGACCGGCATCGTCATTAATGGAATCTTTTCAAGTAATGTCAAGAATTTGCTGCGGACGGGTCTCGAACCAGAGCACATTCATTTTTGAGTCGGAGACTATCCCCTGAGCCACTCGTACCGCGTTCTACACAAAAATGTGCCTAAACACCTAAGAGTCATTGAAAGAATATTTTGCCAGTATAAACTGAAAATTGCATAAAGTAGGATGGGCAATTTAACCCGTAAACCGGCATCGTCATTAACGGAAACCTTTCAAGTAATGTCAAGAATTTGCTGCGGACGGGTCTCCAACCAGAGCACATTCGTTTTTGAGTCGAAAACTATCCCCGGAGCCACTCGTACCGCGTTCTACACAAAAATGTGCCTAAACACCTAAGAGTCATTGAAAGAATATTTTGCCAGTATAAATCTGGTACCTGCATGATGAAAATTTATATCGTAAACTGCATCGTCATTAACGGAAACTTTTCAAGTAATGTCAGAATTTACAGACGGGTCTCGAACCAGAGAGCACGTTCGTTTTTGAGTCTTGAAATCATCCACTGAGCCACCGCATTTACAACTTGTGCTCACCACCCTCGATCATTCATTATACATCAGAGACCATGCCAGACTTTAAATTTAATTTATCGATTTTAATTCTTATGTATGTTGCCAGTAAAAGTAAAGTAAACTCTGAATTAGGTAGCAAAGGCTGTTCATCGTGTAGACCGGTCTCATCTGTATCGAAAACTTCAAACACTTGCTAGAAATTGCTGCGATCGGAGCCCGAACACGTGCATATTTGCTTCGTGGTCTTGCGCTCATTCATGGTGCCAATCCTGATGCACACGTAATGCAGCTCTCAGATACATACCACCTGTTTCTCTTTGTTTAGCATTTCTTTCAGAGGAAACCTAATTTTAGTGAATGGTGCAGGATGGTTTCTGTATATAAATGTTCTTTTGGTCACTATCCGTGATGATGATAAGGGTGTTGACGTTGATGATGATGATGATGATGATGATGATGATCATCATCATCATCATTATTGTTGTGTCCACCTATTTTGTTTGGGTCGTTTATTCGTATTCCATCAGAATTTATTATTAATCTATCACCTGGTCGAGATTTAATTATGCATAATTCTGCAGTCAAATTGTTCACTTGTGCGGTCAGTCCTTTAATCCACTTTTCCAACTCATCTGAAGCCATTTGTAAATTTCACACACATGCTTTATTTTTGATCAAGTAAATATAGGCATTTGCTCGGATAAAGGGAATCAATTTAGTAAAACAAATTTACAAATATTAATTATTTTATGTTTACTTCAGCTCCAAGTCCATCATTGTGCTGACTGCTTCATCTTAATACGGGCGCTTCTGCGAGGAATTTCTGTTCAATTATTGTCAGCCCTATATAGGATCCTTGGTGCGTTCTTAGTCTTAAAGGTGGCCATTGCTACATCTTACCCCTCCCCTCTCAGGAATCGACATTGGCACCCTGCTTAAATGATCAAGTGTGACAGCTCGTGGTCCATCAGGCATGTTAACGATAACTGTATTTTGCTCTGAGTCCACCTTTTCCACGCAGCCTGCAGTGTTCTGGACTCGACCTTCGCGACCATGACATAGTCGCCGACCCTTAAGTGAGTACGTGTCGGTCGCCTTGCATAGCCCTGTCGCTGTGTGGCGCCTACATATTCAGTTAACTGTTTTAGGCACTCCTGAATATCCGCAATGTTGCAGTGGTCATGAGATCCAGAGATTACAGGTTTACCTGGCAGTATAATATGCCCTCCATAGAGCATGGTCGTTGGAGCAAATCCTGTAGCTGTTGCCCCACTGATTAAATTATCTCGACTCGAATTGTGCACCTTGGTCGGTAACAATAACTTGTGGTGAACCAAAATCAACTGAGCCATCGTTTTTCTAAGCACATTATAATTTTTATCTGTTGTGATTTTATTCAGTGGTACAAACTCGATCCATCGGATAAAATATCGAACATGGAAAAAACATAACACCCTGCCACGAGCTACCGGCAGTGGACCTACGAGGTCGATATGCAGAAACTCGGTCCGTGCAGTGGCATTGAAATCAGTCGGAGTGACATTTTCTCTTTTTGGTGGCTTACAAAGTTGACATGTAGTGCACTGTTGACAATAGCTACGAATTTCTTTTGACATGCCAGGCCAATACAATTGTGACTGCAATGTCTCAATGAGTCGCCCGGAGCCGGGATGTCAAAACAAACCACTGCACTGTTTGTCCTTCTTTCCGCACCAACAAGCCGCTTTGCAGGCTCAACGTTCTATATGGTGCGGACACCACTGTGTTGTTTTATAACTGATTGACTATTTCCTGGCATTTGACATCCTTTCCCTGTTCTTCAGCGACTTTCAAAGTGGCAAAACCCGCACAGCGGAAATTCTGTTGAGCGAATCGGCTGTCACATTCTCGATTCCGGCTATATGATGAGTTGATACATCGAATTCTTCCAGCCCTTCAATGGCTCGGTGTACTAGTTTTTTCTCAATACTCAGTGATCTCCAATGTACTAGTGCTTTGTGGTTAGTAAAGACGTCTGTTTGTCTACCGATGGCAAAATGCCTTAACTTCCGTAGCGCCCATTGTACGGCAAGTAATTCCTTTTCTGTGATGGTATAGTTTTGTTTCGCCTTAGTGAGTGTGCAACTTATATATTGCACAGGTCATCCGTCGGCTTGTAACATCGCTCCTATCCCATTATCTGACGCGTCTGTAACAATTGACATATTACCTACCAGAAAAGTCAAAATAGTTGCATCTATTAATTTCTGCTTGCATAGCATAAACGCCTCTTGAGCCTCATCCATCCAACGAAACGGTTTCTTGGCACTAGTTAACTTAGACAAGGGTTGCTGCCTAACGGCCATCCCTGCGAGATATGGTCTATAGAAATTCACCATACCAATAAACCGGCGTATTTGTTTTCTAGTAGTAGGCACCGGTTTATCCTCGATACATTCGAATCTAATGGCATACATCCCGCCGCTGAGACTGAGTGACCCAGGAACCGCACTTGCCGACCTATCTGAACTTTTTCCGGATTAAAATGTAATCATCATTCTACAGCTTTGGCCAACATCTTCTGCAACCTTAAACGTAATTCGTGTTCAGTAGTGGGCCATATAATAACATCGTCCACGTAAGCTGTTGCACACACTAAGTCAGACACGAAAGAGTCCATCATTCTTTGTAACCCTTTCGTTGCGTTTTAAAGACCAAATGAAAACCGAGTGAATTTGAAAAGGCCTTAGGGTACCTGCACCGTTAACTTCCATCAGTCTTCGGGCCGCACGCCTATTTGTCAAATACCCTGTTTAAGATCAAGCACGACAAACCATTTGCCTTCCGCTAGCTGTAGGAACAGATCACGCAGAACCGGCATGGATACGGGTCTGGTTTAGTCACCGATTTTAATGTCAGGAAATCAGCCGCCAGACGGAGCGAACAGGTGAAGTTGGTTCAAGAACGCCGGCTTCTATCATTTCTTGGATTGCTCGAGTCTCTGCTGATAATTTCTTTGGGGAAGCACCATATAATTTTGGTGTTTCATAAACTTCGTTTAGTTCTAGCCAAAGTTTAAAGTGGTTGATCGTCGGCCCTGGACATTCACTGTAATCAGAAAGTTTGAATATAAGGTTGCGTTCGGTTTGAAGATTTTTCCCCAAGCCGGGCAGACCACTGGTTTCCTCCTGCCCTTAGGGGTACATGTAGATTTTAATGAATTTATGCTTTCAGGACTTGATATGCATATCGTCTTAACCCATTTTCTAATGAAATCAAGTCCCAATAGGAGCGTTTGAGTATTCGCTACAACAAAAGACATGATAGATACTAAAGTATTTTTTGAAATTTGATTGCCGAGTGCCAGCTTCATATTTTACAATGCGGCGTTTTGCGTACGCGGGTAGTAGCCTTTCATGGACAGTTTCAAAAGGATCCGATTGATCACAATTTCCAATTTCGTTTTGTCTTTGATCGGGCTGAGTTTGTATGCGTCCCAATGGAAATGTGGTTCTATCACATCTTTGTTTACTGGCCAGTAAACAAAGATGATAGATACTAGTTATGTTGTTCGACGACTGGTTAAAACAATGGGGTTGGTGTTTACTTCAAGCTGGCAAACTTGATTTAAAGAATTGTTACCACCACCCACGCAATCAATTATTGTTAAATTTTATTGCCTATATATGTATATTTGGCGAAAGCTGCAAACAGTTAATGTACGTTAAATACTGTGTGTTGCGGAGAACTAATATATATGCAAGTATGTATTAGGTGTTGCGAAACTAGTAACAAATTAGTTCAGTTGTGACCAGAAGGATAAACCAAAGGCCTTTTAACCACTATATATTTTGATAAAAAATGTGGGATAATAGGACGGTACTATCTCCTAAATTGTTGTAATTCTCAATTTCAGTGAAATATAGCATAAATTGATATCCATCATGTTGGTACCATGTTCCGACTCGGAAACCATAGTGTTAGTACCATGTACCTTTTCGGTACAATAATGTTGGTATCGGTTACTAACACAATAGCCAAAGTGTTAGTATCCTTTACAGACGCGGTATATATATTATATAGTGTGAGTTAGCGTTGAAGTCGCAATGTCATAGACTTTAGATGATGTTAGCTTCACTATTGCAGATTTACAAATTTGTTTAGGAGATTTTACCGTCCTATTATCCCACATTCTTGAACAAAATTTATAGTGGTTAAAGGGCGTAATACCGGCTCCTACTGATGAGTCGCCAGTAAGCACGAAGCGAATGTGCATGAGATTATACTTTCCGTTCATCCAGTCTTCGGTTTATCCTTCTGGTCAAAACTGAGTTAATGTACGTTACTGCATAGAAATTGTGCAGCCGACATTTACAGTCAAGTTCAATGTATGCAAGACTGCTAGAGGTAAGAGCCGCATATCTTAATTTGATTTCCAAATATATTCAATGCGGTTTGGTCCTCGTTAGTCAGTTTCCCGTCGTATTCTGATGATGATCATAGAAAGTCCAAACGCGTCTGGGCGTTGCGGCTGGAGGTTGCTATCTTATGTTGTTCGACGACTGATTAAACACAATTGGGTCGGTGTTTACTTCAAGCTAACAAACTTGATTTAAAGAATTATTTATTTAGTGGTCTTAATTTGCTCCAATCAGCTGACAAAATTTTTATTACTACAATTGTACTTTAGTTAAACCTGCTGTACAATAAAATTTGGGATAACCTATATTCTAGCTATAGTTTATGGGTAAAATGTTCCCGAAGAAGTTAAAGCAACTCCGTATTAGATACTCCTGGTTCTGAACGCTGGCATTAATATTTTGCTAATCAAGTGTGCTCTAAAGAATATTAAGCCTGTTAGCCCTAATTGCGTTTTTCTCTACGCGGTTACGTACTACTTTATGACGTGTTATAAAATCGCGCTACATTGTCTTGTTAATTAAAATAACTTTTTTTCGTCAGCAGATAATTTGCATAAATTTTTCGCGTTATTCTAACTTAATTATTTTGATATTCGCCAGTGCTAATTAAGTTCGAATAGACTTACGCCGTAGAAAATTGTCAGCGCACTCACTTGTTTTTATTCATCATTTCTAATCAAAATGCAAATTAAATTTAAGCGTGAGACAATTTACAGTAAAAACATCTTTACTTCAGTTGATATTTGACTGTTGTTGTCGGTTGCTGCATATTTAAACTCGCGAAGTAATATTAAACTTGTCTTTTCCGAAAATCTACGCCTGTTTGACGAAGACGTTCATTCTTGTAAGCACAAGCAATACGCGAAATATAATGATGCGAAACCAGGTGGTGAAACATTTGAACAGCCATAAATTTAGATTAAATGCCAATTAAAATTTGCGAAGGGCGATTAATGTGCTTAGCTATAATTTATTTGTATTTGCTTGTAATTTAAAACCAGCCAATTTTGTAAAATTAAAGTAGTCTTGTTTTATGACAAAATGCATTTACGGCGTAGAAATCAGACTGGTAGACACTTAGCGTAAAAAGTTGAATGGTATGATTGTTTTCTTTTCTTACTTTTACCATGCTTTTTGATAATAAAACGCATAGGCTTATTGTTTTCTATCATGGTATATTATCTTCTTATCTTCACTTTCCGACCAGTTAAGTCGAAGCTAGTTTTATAGCAATCTATTTTTTTCGTAAAAAAGTGACTTCACAGATGCAGCGCGGTATCCTGTGTTTTGTTATGAAATATGTCGGGTAGATTCTATTTATGACGCTGTGTGTGTGTACGTGAATATTTTTGTGATAAGAAGAAAGTCAGCCTGCTTGTGTGGGAAAATCATCAACAGTGCGCGAAAAAACTTGTAATCATTGAGTATAGTGTTCAATTCTTCTAATTAGATGAAGAATTAGACTAATAATACATTAAACAAATTAAAACGTACAAAAACGTCGACATAAGGAATAAATCCTTTTTAATTCTAATTAATATACAGGTGAAATTTAAGTTAGTTTAGATAAGTTTGCTGTATTTTCAAAAAACTTGAGTTACTTTGAATTTTTTGGCTTTCGGAAGAACAATTTTTGTTCTCCGCAGCAAATATATATATTAACCATGTATAAAATGTATACCGCGCCGCTGAACGGTCTTTGAGAATCAGGTTTGGGGCAGAAGCCATTGAATATAATAGCCTGTTACTCAGTCTAAGATGTTTAGATTTACACGATTATTATTTGAGGTAACTATTCCATCATTCAATGAAATGAAATAATATATATATATATATATATATATATATTTCATTGAATGAGGGAATGATTGCCTCAAATTTGATAATTGATGTCGATCTAGGCCAGAGATCTTGGATTTGTTGGAGTGACAGATGTTAACAATTTGTTGCTGTTCCCAATTTTGGTGAAAAACCATTGGTTTGGTGCCCTTTACAGGCCTGGCTTCTCAAAGACCGTTCAGCGGCGCGGTATACATTTTATACATGGTTAATTGACTTGAATGTCACCTTTCTGATGACTTTCTATCTAATTAACCCTATTTTTAATTAAATAGATACTTATATGGGGGTTTGTACCGTCAAAGTTACACACATTCCTTGACGAAATATATAATGGTGAAAGTGCGTAGTACCAGCAGCAACTAACGATTTGCAGTTAAGCAAGAAATGTATGTTTAAATGAGATTATGCCTTTATTTATGTTGGCTTTGATATATTTTTCTTGTCTTATTTAAACCAATTTGCTACTAGATACGGATGACATAATACAAATTTGCATACATGCATGTGAATATATATATATATATATATATATATATATATATATATATATATATATATTACGTGTACGAATGTTATTTTCTCGAGTGGTGTCTTTCATTTAGCCTTGTTATTCAATTATGTTCTGCCCACTTGGTAACTGAGCAGGGTGTGCGGATTGCAGTGTTGAAAGCTCATATTGTTTTGAAATTTCTGTCGTCGTATGTACAGTTATTTTTTTGCTTCAGTTTGTTTCGAATCCGACCGAATTTATGTTGAGTCTAGTCGAGGGGGTGTTTGGCCTTGCCTAGATGCTATAAATTTTTTGTTGGATTTTGGGATTAGTGGCTAGTCAATTAGAATATCATGTTGATGAAACATTTGAATGTTTAGACCAGGTGTTTATTGTTTTATGTAAATGACTTCATAAATATATAATACGTTTTCTGATTTTGCTTAATAGAGAATTGAGAAATTGGTCAAATTGTCCCGTTGCCTCATTTCCAATATATGATCGAAAATAACGGAGCTTTCTGACGGGTTCAAGCTATTTCAAATGAATTTCTGCAGTAAATGTTTCTGGATTCTTTTGATGAATTGATTCTTCGTACGTCTAATATATATGCTAACGCACATAAATGTGAATTTGTAGACTAGGATTTATTTGGAGTGAATTGGAAATTGATCGTTGGGGACCATTTACATGATTCTTTGTGGGCTAAATGTGATATTAACATTAAAACGGAAATTTCTGCATAGTAATTCCATTCAACCGCCGTGAAATTATAGAGGCCGGTATTTCACCGCTAAATAGTATGTATAGGAAAACCTGCTGGATGGTATCCTCTCTAGTACGTATCTGACGGGGTCTGATGTTGACATCAATGAAACGCTCTGGGTAGTTTTACATTAAGAAATTTTTTCTCGAGTAGCCCAGTTATTCCTCGATTTTGCGTTCAGAGCAGATCTTCCTGATTCTGTTTGCTAGGTGTTTAACTAAATTTCTTTTCTGGCACACTGCTGTTTTAGTGAATGTATTGCCTGGTGAATATGGATTTTCTATTTGTAGCTTGTGTCAAATCACAATTTTCATGTCTAGTCAGTTGGATGCCAAGGAAGGGAAAATTCTAGTCTTTCTCTACCTCGTGAGTGAATCTGATGGCTGAATCGGCTTCACTAGATTGCTTGAGGACTTCGGATGTGTCTGCTGCGTCTGGGATGAACAATAATATATCATCAACATAACTTTTATAGAGTGCGCACTGGTCAATCACACATTTTAGGCTCGTTTGGTCAAGATGATGCATGTTTGTATCTTCCAGAATTGGATCAATGCAGCTTCTCATGCATAAACCATAGATCTAGCAGTAGTTTTCCATTCAAATGTAAATTTCACGTTTTATGTACATGCTAATTTAAGGTCTGTTATAACATTGGTGTCTATAGGAAATCGTAAAACCCCTTTTTAAACAATTAAACGAACATTGGTTGCGCGGGTGGTGATAACAATTATTATAATCAAAGTTTCGGACTGACCCATTAATTACTTATATATGCCAGTATAAAATAAGAATTGTATAGTGTAGAAAAGGCAATTAACCCAGTAGACGGTTTCGTCCTTATTGGGAACTCATCCTGTAATGGCCAGAATTTGCCGCGGATAGGACTCGAACCTGGGCACGTCTGCTTCGGAATCTGGTGCTCTAACCACTGATTCATCCTTTTTTAGCAGTTTACACAAGGTCATCATTGTCTTATCAATTGGAATATTCGTAAGTAAGGGTGAAACATCAATCGAGAGCATTTTATTTTGTAGGATATTTTTCCCTTTCAGTGCATCTGCGACCTCGAAATAGTCCTTGATGGTGTTTGTGTTTATTATATTCCGAATTGTTGAAGAAGTTTGCAGAGAAACTTGGCTGGCTTATGTTGCGGTGCACTGATCATTGACATAATAAGTCGCATCGGAGGAGCTCCTGAGGCTGTCAAGGCTTTATGCATCTTTGGTTTGCCATACCATCTTTCGGTGTTTGTTCCGACGGGCTTCGCTTTTTGGATTTCTCCTATGATATTTGATCTATTATCAGAATCAGCCATTTATGATAAGACTTTTTTCCATCTTTTTCACAATTGCAATTTTTCTTGATTCGATACTAGTTGAATCACATTTTTGTATGTTATCTGGTTTTAATTTCGATTTATCATTTGTTATCTCGTTTATGGACCCTCTATAAGGGTCGGAATAAATTATAACTTCTGGTCCTTTTGTGTGTAGAGTTCGTTTAGATTTATCTTATTCTATTTTCCGTAGTTCGTCTATGTGCTTCTGTGTAATGCTCTAACTGTCTTCGAAATTCTTTTTGTTTTGTTCTAATGCGCTAAATATCTCTATATGAACAAAAAGTACCCGGCCTAAATATTCACAAGTTGTATCAACATGATATTCTTATCCACTGGCCACGAATCTCAAGATCCGGCAACAATTAAATTGCATTCAGTCATGGCCAATTACCTCCTCGATCAGACTTATCAAACATTTAAACGGATTGGCAATAAACCACAGAGGAAACACATACGGTGACTTAAATTTTAAAAAATATGGGAATTCAGATGTGACGACAAGGATAAACCAAAGGCAGCATGAACGGAAAGTATAACCTCATGCACATTCGTTTCGTGCTTACTGGCGACTCATCAGTAGGAGCCGGTATTACGCCCTTTAACCACTATATATTTGGTCAAAGAATGTGGAATAATAGGACGGTACAATCTCCTAGACGAATATGTAAACCTGCAGTAGTGAAGCTAACATTATATAAAGTCTCGACAATGCAAATCCAACGCTAACTCACTCTATATATTATATATACCGAGTCTGTAAAGGATACTAACACTATGGCGATTGTGTTAGTAACCGATACCAACATTATTGTACCGAAAAAGTACCTGGTACTAACAACTATGGATTCCGAGTTGGTACATGGTACCAAGCATGATGGATATCAATGTATGCTATAGTTCACCGGAATTGAGAATTACAACTATATCTGAACTCATGTTACTCCAGAAAATCCATACACTCTGGCCTCGATCGATATCATTCGTATTGGAGGTTGTACCATCCTACTATCCCACATTCTTGACCAAATTATATATTAGTTAAAGGGTGTAATACCGGCTCCTACTGATGAGTCGCCAGTAAGCACGAAACGAATGTGAATGAGATTATACTTTCCGTTCATGCTGCTTTTGGTTTTTCCTTCTGGTCGCAACTAAACTAATTTGTTACTAGGTTCGCAACACCTATTACATACTTGCATATATATTATATCTCCGCAACAAACAGTATTTAAAATAGGAATTCAACACAGCAATCCGCATATCTTGCGCTGTTATCAAGTGAACAGAACAAAATTGAAGAATAAGGCGAAAATTAAGACAACACTCTGGAAAATAACACGTACACGTAACAGCCAACATGATTAAATTGTTCTTTATCAACGAATGCAGAATAAAATGTTGTTAAACGTTGTATTGGAGATCCTTTTAGATAAAAAACAATTTAAGATTTTCAACGCATGGCCCATCCACTGTGCAATTTTATGCTAATTTTTTTTCTTTTTGACTATGAATCTGAAACGTTTATAAAAAAATTATGATCTTAGAAGATATCGCCTTCCAGTCTAAACAATTTTTATCACGGCGAATAAAATAAATTATTCGTTGCAGTAAATTTATCCTACTAACTTTTTCATACGCTAAATGACTAGTTTACAAATGGATTACTTTATTCCAAATAGTCATTTAACGGTCTATTTATACTTTGACATTCTTAGTTAATTCCATGCCAGTAATACGGTATCAGTCTTTTTCCATATTTATAAATTGCGTCATTTTGAAAGTTCTTCATGTCTCCCTCGTCTTTTATTCTAATGTATTTAAAATAAAATATATATTCTTGCCGTATGAAATGCATAAATGATAATTTGGGACGCTACAAACAAATCAGAGAGGATGACTGTCGAGGGAAATGTGGTTTTAGGGCTAGTAAATCACTGAGATCAAATACTTCCTTCGTTGTAATAAATGTTATCAATAATATACGTAAGTATTCGTGAAATTCTTACAAATTACGTTTATTTGCCAATCGCAATATAAATACGACAATAAAAATCTGCTAACGTGATTATTTATTTTTAAATTTTTTTCGGGATGACATATAAATATTATTAAAGCTGATATGATTTCAACGAAAGAATAAATCATAATCCTTATTTTAAATGATTTGCACTTTAATTAAAAGGACGGTTGTTGGAAATTGGAGATTATGAAATATAATTTATCCTTAAAACATTTTCCCAGATCGGGTGACTTATTAAGGCGTGAAATTGACAGTTACACCTCTATTTGTTTTCAATCTGTCGCTTATAAGTGTGAGAAATTTTTACCATTGCTGACTTTATTGCTGCTTGCATTGTGCCATTTCCCAGGAGATTGCGTTTAAATATTAAAAGCATATTTGCATAGGGAATTAAAAGCCAATCAACAAAAGCGGATTTCTCTAAATAGTTGAAAAGCCTAATTTACACTCTATTGTTTCTTATTTGCCTACAGGGGGAAACTCGTTTCATGTTATTTTGATGGATATTGCCAAAAAAATCGTTGAACGTATGCTAGTAATTTAATTTGTGAAAGAAAAAGCTCGAAATCAAAACAACGTCATATAATATTTTATTGCAAACACACGGAAGATAGAAAATACTATGACATCCGGATTTGTTTTCATAATGCATCATTTATTATTATTCCGTTAAAATTAATATTATATTTCGTGTATAACAAAACGTCATTCAGCGCACCTAGTTTTGATTTATTTTTTAACAAAGACAATCAGGCGTTATCTAAGAAAAATATGACGTGGTTAAAAAAAGCATGTCGTGAACGTGTTTCACTAAATTAATGCGAATTTAACGTAGGAAGTAACCGATTTAAACGATTTCCCTTCATTTATCTTACAATAGAGTAAAATAAGCAAGGGTATAGCGTCTAAGGTCATACTTTAAATAAATATAGCTTCATCGAGGCAGAGAGTGTCAGGTAAGGCCGTGGATTTATCTCCAATATTATTTTTTTACGCACATATCATGGTTAAACAATTTATGTCTGCATGTAATTGCATACAATTTCAAATAAAGCTCGTCTAAATAGTTCTTCGTTCTCCCTTTTAAACTTTAATTAAATGGATTTTACTGTTATTTGGAGCTCGGAATTTAACTATCCACTCAAATTATTTGAAAAGCATTACACTTATTATTTTTTTTTCTATTATGCTTTCACATCTAATTTAAAATTATAGCTAATTGCTTTTTGCGCTTTTGCATTACGAGAGAGGAAGGTTTTGACATGGAGTTTTTATAAATTTGACCTTTGCAATGTCATTTAAAATGTATTCCTATTTCGCCTGTTGAATATTCTTAGCAGTGAAACTGTATTGTTCGACATATTAGTCGGTATTTATTGCAAGCATGTCATGTTCTTATTTGGATACAGTTCAAATCCGATAAATAGATGGTCGATTAAATATGACTGGATGCGCGAAAACAAGAAGATTGCCATGACTAGAGAATAGATGAATTAGTGACACAGAGTGGTAAACGTAAAATAGAGCAGTCGCCGTAGATAGTCAGTGCAGCAGAAAAGGTGACGGCAATCACAGTTACCAGGCGGAGCATAATTTGTTGCGTGGAAATTGTATCGCGCTTATATAATTGGTCATCGATAGTTTAAGCGTTCTCATTAGTCCAGCGTAGTAATTGATGAATTTATATTTAACAAAATGTCTACCTCAATTTCGTTTCTGAGTAAAATAAGAAATAATAAAAATTCCTCTTGGCGAGGCTCGATAATTACTGTAAGGCAGAGTTGGAAACCAGTTAAGAAACTGATTATTATGCTGCCCTTATTTTAACCAAAAATGTATGGTACTGTGCTGATGCTAGGCTAGTGCATTAATTTTTTTACCTTTATGTGAACTGGCTAGTTAGAGATGGGCAAGTATTACCGGCGCACTGTTTGAATGTTCATGTGAGAATAAATGGTTAAGATCTATTGATAGTATAATTTTAGGCAAATAGTAAAAAAACTTTGAGAACCGGACATGAAATTTACAAAATTACTTTCTCAAGTCCTTGTTTAAGGGACACATTAAGATAACGAAAATTCAAGGATGTACTATGCTGGGCATTAATTAATTTGTTGCGCGTGTGGTAACAACGGCTATCTAGATACTGTTTGTAAGCTTGAGATAAAAACCAATCCCGTTGTATCAAACAAGTTGCAAAACGTCGAGCAAATACCGTCAGTCGCACGTACTGTTTCGTTATGGCTTTCCATGATCATCGTTGGAACACGACGGTAAACTGTCTTAAAAAGAACACTGGAATTCACATATAAGTCATATAAACCCTTATATAAAGGATGTTGCTCCAAATGATCATAAACGTGATAAATAAACCATTGATCAATAAAGTAAAACACATTTGAATCATCTAAATACTCTACTATTCATATACAGTCTTGATTATGGGTGATACGCGTAAAATGTTTGGCAATTTAGTGACGAATAAATTTATGAAAATGTTAGATATCCATGGTATTTTGCAGTTTCCGACAACTGTGGATTCAATTATTTCAATTTGAAATAAATTATAGACGGCGTGGTTGTATCCATGTCTGTTGCTCGGTTTGCACTAAATGTGTCGAATAGAATCATGCAATTATCTGTTGTACATTTTCCCTGCCATTCTATGGAAACTAGACAAGTGCAAAACCTGATATACACGTAAGCAACCTCGAAGATTCGACCTTCCAACAAAAGGAATGGATCATCTTTAAAGTCGATGCTGACTGGTTTTGATGTTTAAAATTCCAATTCTCTGTGGATGACGACAGAATCCTCTGTAGTATCCTTTTCCATGTGTAAAAATAAAATAAAATTTTATCAAATACAGGAAACACTTCTTTATCATTTTCTCCTCAAGTATCTACAAATGAACATATATTTATATTTAATTTAGAGGGCAAAACAAGATAGAAATATGTAAACATAGAGAGTGTGTGAAACAAATGAATCCAATCAATTGCGTGCGTCATCTCCAGTTGAAGCTGAATGCCTGAACATGCTTCTTCTGCTTGCATAAATACGGCTGCAATTTGTTTATCCATAAGACTACGTATGAGGCTAGCTCCCTTTTGTTATTGCGTTTAGTAATTATTATAAATGCTACGTCTGGAGAACATACGTTTGATGTTTCAACGATGTGTTGCGCAATAGCAGACGCGTATTCACCATTTGATTTAAAACTGGCTTTTAAGTTACAATGTTCTCTCATTCGAGTAAATAACCGTCTGGTCGATCGGTCTACGTAATTTGATCGACAACTTGCGCATGTATATTGGTAAATAATATTTGATATCGACATTAACGGCTGTTTCTATTTGATTGCTGGTAAAGGCCAGTGTGTTACCCTAAATAACACTCTTAGTTTGGCTGCATTAAATGTGCGTGTTAATGCTGCTTGAAATTTCTTTTGTGCCATTCGGGAAACTGCACCCTCCTTAAATGGGATGTTTAGGTAGACTGTTTTCTTTTCTGGCCCATAATACGTCTGTTTCTTTTTAATTCCCCTTTTAAATAAATGATTCAATTAATTGTCTAGGATAGCTATAAGGTATTAAATCGTTCATTGCTTTATTATATTCTTTTTCTTTTGAGTCTTGATTAACAAACCTATCAATTCTTGAAAAGCAGCCACGAACTGTTGATAATTTATATCAAAACGGCACAAAACTTCTATAATGCAAATACTGTGCAGATCAGATTGGTTTATGGTAAATTGTTCTGTTTAATTTCCCATTATTTTTTTCTTTAATATTACATCTAAGAAAAGCAGATGATCATCTTTATCGTGCTCTGACGTGAGGCCGATATTCTTATGTGCTTTGTTGAAACTTTGAAGCAATGTTCGTGATTGCGACTTGTTCTTAAGAAAATTAAAAATATCCATCATTTTTTTAATAAATTCTTCCATTAAAACGATATCGTACGTCTTTCGTGCTTAATAACAAAATAAGCTTGCGTAGAGTGTGACCTGAAATCGGCGATGGTAACATGTCGTGTTAGGAACATTCGTAAACAAAGACGTAACATCATAAGATACCATATTCTTGTTTTTAACATTTATATCTTGACTTGTTTTTACAAACTCAAACGAATCGGCAATCGAAAAATTACCTGGTAGTTTGTGTAATGGTTCATGTACACGAACTAACCATTTTGCTAATGCATTAAACGGGGAATTGACATTTGATTAAAGAAGCCTCATAGAAAAACCTCTTAGGTGTGTTTTTGGTAATTCGTGTTGGTGCAGATGATCCAACTGGCTTGAGCTTCTGTGCAGTGGCCTCATCAGTTAAACCGGCATCTGTCATGATCATCATTTCATTTATTACTTTGCGCTTCATTTTGTCTATTTCATCTGATTCAACGTCTAGACGCGTGAATTTTGTGTTGTCATTCAGCACGTTTTCCATCCTTTGTCGTCTGATTTATCGTCTAGACGCGTGAATTTTGTATTTTCCTTCAACTCGTTTTCCATCTTTCAGATTTGCTCAATTTAAACTGTACGTGAATGATATTTTTCTTGTCCTTAAGAACAGGTTGCAGTCAGGAACACTGCTACAAAGTTTCAACAAAGCACATAAGAATATCGGCATCACGTCAGAGCACGGGAAAGATGATCGTCTGCATTTCTTAGATGTACTATAAAAGAAAGAAACTAATTTAAAATTAAACAGAACAATTAACCATAAACCAACCTGGTCTTCACAGTATTTGTATTACAGTAATTTTGTACCGTTTCAATATAAATTATCAACAGTTCGTGGCTGCTTTTCAAGAATTGACGGGTTTTTTAATGAAGGCTCAAAAGAAAAAGAATATAATAAAGCAATTAACAATTTAATGTCTAATGGCTATCCTCGACAATGAATTGAGTCAATTAAAAAAAAGAGAATTAAACAGAAGCAGACGTATTACGGACCAGAAAGGAAAACATTCTACATGAACATCCCATTTAAGGGGATGCAGTTTCCCGAATAGCGCGAAAGAAAGTTGAGGCGTCATTAACACACACATTTAATACCGCTGAAATACGAGTGTTATTTAGGGTAACACACTTGTCTTTACCAGGAATCAAAGAGAAACAGCCATTTATATCGATAACAAATATTTTTTACCAATATACATGCGCAAGTTGTCGATCAACTTACGTAGGCCAAACGACCAGACGGTCAATTACCCGAATGAGAAAACTTTGTTACTTAAACGCCTGTTTTAAATCAAATGGTGAATACACGTCTTCTATTGCGCAACACATCTTTGAAACACTAAACGTATGTTCTCTGGACGTAGCATGTAAAATAATTACTAAGCGCAATAACAAAAGGGGCTACCCACATATGAAGCTTTATAGATAAACAAATTGCAGCCGGATTTATGAAAGCAGAAAAAGCATGTTCAGGCATTGAGCTTCAACTGGAAATGACGCATGCAATTGATTGGTTTCGATTCTTTCACCCTCCCTCTATGTTTACATATATATAACTTCTTTTTTATTCCAATCTATATATATAATTTATACATAATGATATGTTCATTTGTAGATACTTCAGAAGAAAATGAGAAAGAAGCGTTTCTTGTATCTGATAAAATTTCTTTTTATTTTTGCACATAGAAAAGGTATGATGAATTTTATTAAGGTTCGTATTTCGAAAGAATATTTTCCTTTAATTGTCGTCATTTATGCAGATACATGCGCGCCTCGAAATTTTATAAAGGTCTTGTGTAAAATATATCGTTACATGCAGTTATGTTATGCGCAATTGATTCTTGGTCCTTTATAGTCGAATAATGTAGACGCTTGCTGACATTCCATCTCCGCAGTTTGTAAAGCATAGCCCGCTTTTGTTGCAACAAACAAATGAGATTCTGGCATACTTCGACGGATTTCTGTTTACGACATGGAATACTTCTCCTTCTAACAATAAATAAAGCTCCGTCAATAGCGTTGATTCATTCACTTTTTACGTATGCCTTGAATTCGATTGCCCAACATGGCGTTATTCTGTGACCCAGAACCAGATTGATGCAAGAAATGAGATGTTAACAATCTTACAGGGAAGAAATACTTAGTGTTAACTTTCAAATAGTGGTATATTATATAATCAGTTCATCTACCAGGTGAGGATCCACGTGTTTATCACAGTTATTAATTGGAAAACCCGTGCCATATGGCATCGAACCGAGCTCAGTGGCCAGCCTGTTACAATTCTCTAGTAAAATCATCTTTTTTGTCTGGAATATCTTTTTATCTTTTCAATTGAGCAAAGTTAACTGCGAACTTTGGTCGTGTTTGAGAACCGATACAGTGGAACTCGCACTGAAGCTGTATTACCGGTGCCGCCTTACCTTAAAGCTGACGAATGTAGATGACCTTTGGTCACTATCATAGGAGAGCCTCTGAGACGCCAGGCTTGGATAACCCATATATACGGAATAATCACCTAACTTGTAACAGCTAAATTCCTCAGCACTTTCTCTTAAAATATTTTTTTAACTCCAGTCAATTTCACTGTATCCTCGCATTTATTGCTGACATCCAATATGTTTAATTAAAATTTACTATAATATATTTGTTATAACAATGCATATGGGCTAATCGTCCCATTGATTGCCATCAAGTACTGAAGCGAATTTGAGATCCTTCCCGTAATATCAATAAAAATAATAATTTGTAGTTAACTTCAATAATTTATGGTCAAAATATCGCATCGTTAAACGTCTTTCAAGAAACTAATAATGTCAAGCTAGAAACATGCAGCATGCTTACCACGCAAATCAAAATCTTAAGATAATTCAATCATAAAAGCACCAATCACAAATCAAAGTCTTCGACAATATGCACAATGAGAAATTCCAAAAAAATACAATATTTGTTTTAGAAAAAAAACATTCACTGTTTTATGAAACTAGCGGTAACATCAAATTTCCAAAGACAAAATTTGATTTATTTATATATGAGGAGCTAATGAATCTCCAACAAGTTATTTAGCCTCCACTCTAGGTCATAATCGCTGTAAGTTGCTCAGAATGTCCATTCGCACTAGAGCCTTCCCTTTACCAATCAATCGCCCTTAATAACATTTTTGTCGATATTTCTTATTTTCGTCATATCCTTTCTCAAGTTTTATGAAATTCATTTCATTATTAGTTTTACCTACTTTTATTTTTTATTTGCTCTAATTTTCCCTTTCAATTGCATATTACCGTGAAGAATCAGATAAAAATCGTTTTTACATTTTGACAATAATGATGATAATGATGATGATGATGATGATGATGATGATGATGATGATTTGGATGATGATTTGGATGATGATTATGAAGAAATTAATCGAAATTGAACATTATTAATCTTTTACTTCGCTCCCTACCATTCAAAATTGCTGTGTTTGAAATTGAGACTGGATTTTCTATCCTCTTTTCATTCATTACGTCATATCATTATTTAATTCCAAAAAAACTCTATAGTCGATCTTGTCTGTTTAATACTTTTGCATATCGAAATACGTAGACTACATCCTAATTAATTTTATGTCTTGTCTGCACTGTATGACGTGCAAAATCTAATTTATTGACGTGTAAATATTTGCCTGCAGTGCTATATATCCCTTATCTTAACTTAATTAGACAAACAGTTTCACCCACATGCATGAAGATACAGCCCTTGCGTGGAATTTCATACCTTTCTGATGTGTTTAACTGCTCAGTTTTAACTCTAGTGTACATGATAATGGATGGCTTTAGAATAATTCATATGCTGCATGTTTATGCTACTTAGTTTATTTCCACACTAAGCTCAGAGACCAGTATTGCCATAAAATTTCGATCCATTTTATATCTATGGAATTTAAGATACTCCAAACTATAAATATACTTCCTCATTAAATTGATTCTCATCGTTTATAAATAAAGATGGTACTCATTAGCACTGTTTATTTCTCCCAGTCTTCCAACTTCCGTATGACCATGTTTTTTTCTGTTATTTCACGGCTTATTGATTGTAATATACAAATTTTTACGCTATACAGATGGTTTGATTAGAGATTAATAAATATACCTGAGCATATACGATTTCTTTAAGCATCTCTTTTTTAATCTTTGCTGAACGTTTATAAAATTGACACAAAAAATCGATAATTCACTCAACCGTGAACTGAATTTCATTCTACTGCTTAGCAGAATTTAAAAAAATCATCGCAAATTCTTAAATTTTACAAATTAGGATTATGTCCTCCGTATATCGTGCATAAAATTTAACTGAAGTATTTTTACTAGAAAGTGTCGAGGAGTTTCCTTATCACTCACTGGAACTCCTCTATTTTGTTTTTAAAAAATCCTTCCAAAATATAAAATTTGGTCGAAAACATAGGTTTATTTGTCATCAGTATTTTCCTTCCCATTTATATTAACGAGGGATCAACCTGGATACGCTAAAAACACTCCAATTCATTGGTTACCGTTACTTTGTTTTACCTGCCTACCATTTCCAAGTTTTTCAATCTATTTCTGTCACCTAGCGCGTATTTATCGAGAATATTAAATAAATTATACGAATTCATCAATAAATTATCTTTGCGGTTTACATATTTGATTATTCATAGACAGATAGGCGTGGACATTCTATATATCATTGAGTGCTTGCAATTTACAAAAATTCTCAAAGGGTTAGTTAGGTTATTTAAATTTACCACAAAATACACTCTGATTGGACCTGCCTCTATTTGCATTAATGTTTTAACCTGTGCTAGATGTGATGCTTCATTAGCAATCAAATTATTTATCCATAGGTTAATTTCTACTTGTCATTTATCGATCGGTTCTTTATTTATTTTCTGCATGTTTCAGTATTATGTAGTTACTTAAAATTCTTTCCGTTTTAATCCAAATGATTAATGAGAATTTTTGCTTCTCTTTTATTTGAATTCAAGCAAATAATCTTGTTTGTCGTTAACTCACACATGCCAACGGATGATACGAATTTAACCTTATTTTCATCTGAAAGGAATTGTTCCGTTTTAACAGTATCATCAATTATCGAATTACTTGGTGATTTCTCAATTTGAATATCCATAAGCAAATTCCCATTAAGCATTTGCGTATGATTCCAATTAAATTTCATTTTATAATGATATGTTTCACGTTTGGTTAGTGTTTAATTTATTGATCCCTTGGTGTTCTATCAATGCCAAGATTCTTTAACTTTTTATTATGTCTATTCCTTAACTTTTTAATATGCTAATTGCATGCTATTTCAAAAAAATTCTCCAAATAATTAAGATTATCATTATTTATTGTGTACAGTGGCATATGTCGCATTTTAAATTTATTTAAAATAAGTTCAGATTTTTTATTTCCTGAATCATGAACTAATTTAATCATTAATTTTAAACATAAATCACGATAATCACACACCTTAGGCGTATAAATGAGTCTAAATTATAAATCTTAAGCTGCTGGTTATTAAATATTATTTTAAATAAAGTTTATTAAACGAAATATGAGCTACTAGTCTTACCATTTTTTGTGGTGTGACTGAATCAACTTTTCATGCCTAACTATTTTTTTCATTCAGTGGTCCTCGTGAAAGGTCATTGGTCAATAATGTGATTCTTGCTCGTTATTCTTTGCAAAATGTCTTCTACATCCTTCGTTCACAGATATTTTTTGAAGTTCCTCCCAATTCTCTTGTCAACTCATGAACCTACATCACTAACAAACAGTAAAATAATTGTATATTTTCGTTGAAACATCTTCGTTAAAAATTAGTGACAGATCTCTTAATAATTACTGGTGTTTCACTAGATAAGTGTGTGACAATTATCTGTGTTTATGCTCATAATTGTGATGAGTTCAGTTTTATATATTTTACTGTACGTGATCAATCATTCAAGTAAATCTGCAGTATATAAACTTATATAGAAGTTGCATGCTTCAGCATTATTCATTTACTCTTAATTTGCAATCACGAGTGACATAACTAAATAGAAAGGAGTATAATAATGTAGATACATCAGTCGAAAATTCCCCCAGAGTGAAGGATCAAGCGTTCGTTCATAAATAAGCCTAGTCATGATAATAATTTAAGACAAATGAAAGTTATAAATAAACATTTAGATGATATTTAACTGAAAGAAACATTATTCTGAGGTTGCAAGGACAGGTGATAATTGACGTAAAAATTCATTAATACGGTTTACACTCTATAAGGAATTTAAGTTAAAGACAGAAAGGTCAAAAGAAGAAATAAAGGATAAATGTCTGTGCTATACGTAAAATTAATTCCAACCTCGTTAATGTTTTATCATATATAATCCAAGCTTTATTTATTGTTCTGTTATATTAGTGGAGTGAGATTCCTCTCCCATTCGTGAAATCTTCGCTTTCTATAATAACTATGGGATTTGTTCCAAATCGAGCTTATTGATGCCAACTTCATTTAATTCCAATAAGCTTTGTATCAATCTGATGGACACTTGATTACGAAATGTCGACGTTCCTGGCAATGAACTTTGTTTCTGTACCTATTAAATGATATGCAAGGTCAAATGCAAAAAAACATATCCATATTTACATACGATTGGATGTTCTTCATTTTTTACCTTAATTGTGCGCAGGGTTTCACTTAGATATATAAATTTGCAGTCCTTACTATTTAGAATGAAGTAAAATCTCGATTATATATATTTTGAAGATGAAGAACATATGCATGGCTCTCTTTTATTTTTTAATTAGGAAGGTATTATAAAGCAAATTATATGTGTCTCCATGGGCCAAACATTGTCTGATCTGATAGATAATATCTTAATGTATTGGTTGCAAAAATATTGTTTTAAAGTGACGCCCCTACAGCCTAATTGTATGTAGGATACTTGACTAACTTTTATGTTATTTAAAATTATGGAGAGGGTGATATTTTTATTTTTTAAACGTTGTTACTCATTCGATTGAAATTCTAAATTAATATTGAGAAGTCATTCTATGATTTTCCATTGCTGAATATGGAATCAATCATTGATGATCAAAAATTAAATTGGGATGTTTTTCGGAAGAATGCTCATTTGAGTATCTATTTAATTTCAAGTTACATCGTCCGTATGGGACGTAAATTTACATTTTAATTTCAATGATCTTCGTAAGCATTCGAATAACTGACATGAAGCAAATATAGACCGGATAAGGTAGACCTCAAGAAATATCCAGGGTAAAACGATACAGTCTTAAGTTGATAAAAAACGATGACGAATTTCTTGTATATGTAATAAGTAGGTTTAAAATTCTGATGGAACTCAAGAAGACCATATGTTCATAGCAATGCTGGAATCCAAAAAAGCATGAAAAAATTGATATCATCGAAACACGAGATAAGTACAATGCACTTAATTGCTAAATGAAAAAAATTAAATCATTAAGCAGAATATGATTATTTGAGATTCTACGAAATGACTGTAGCTTTACGCATGTAGTGAAAAAAAACAGATGACGCTGTGAATGAAATAGCGTGTAAAAAGTTAATGTACTCGTTTTGGACTACAGCAATAATTTATGGTAGGCAGTGCATCAGAATTGAAAATTGGCTTGAATGAAAGATTAAGAACATTAGACTAAGACCAGCTTATGTGTGGCTGAAAATACTGAAAGATTTTATTAATTTGAGGGTAATTTAATAATTTCCAAATTTATTTCAAATATTTATTAACATCAGAAATCCAGATTTGTCTAACGCTGAATTTTGGCGATTTGATTTGAGAAAAGAAAGCGATGTTTTCCTTGTTCATTTTTAATGTCATGTCACAACGTGATGTATAAATATGATTACTTTTTTTCATTTTGCTGACTGGTATGTCCTTATCCTACTTCTCGTATACATATATATATATATATATACATATGTATATAAACACAAATATGTATATATATATATATATATATATATATATATATATATATATATATATATATATATATATATATATATAGTTTTTGGTTTAAACGTTAAGAAATATGCTATTTTCGACGAACAAGTTATATAAATTCATTACCTCTCTTAATCTTATTAAGTCATTTAAGAACTACATAAAAATGTGCAAATAATTCGTTTAGCTTTATTAGTGGCAAATATAACGCAATTTGTATAAAATATTTATTATCTTTTACGTAATTAGAAATCTAACTAAAACACATAAGCGCTACTTTCTGATACGCCTGCCGAATTTGATAAATGTCACGTAGGTTTCTCGCTTTTCCTACTTGTAAAATTCTATTTTTTTGCGTTCGTCACGATGATTCTTAAAATATATTGATATTTATTCGTGCTCATTTTGGATTCCAGTTCAAGTAGACACATTCCGGTTTTTTGATAATTATTAATGCTTTTTTCAGAAATCCTGAGAAGTAAAGCATAAATCAGGAAAAAGAACATTTTTGCCATTTAAATAGGCATTTTTATCTGTCTAAAGATACTGTTTAAATAACTTTACGTAAAATTGAATATATTAATAAGTTTCGTGAATATAAATCTAAAGTACATCTGTTAAATCTTTTATATACATGAGTTATCCACATTTTGAACTGACCATAGAAATGAATTTTATAATTATTCCATAGTACTCTATATAAATATACATTTGGTATGTGCTTATTATAATTTATTACTAACTTAAAACACTATTGTTTACTTTTAGCGAACACTTGACATGTGCTGCGAACAATTTCGGCTATTCCACCAGGAGGATGCACAGGAATTCCTAGTAGTTCTTTTGGACGTTCTGCATCGTGAGCTTTCTACAAGACCTCAACCAGTAATTTCAAATACTGATAGCAGACACGAAAAGGAGAAAAACTCTCCGTGCATTCAGGTAAGTAAGTTAAATTCTAGTTTGTTTGTCTAGGTAAATGTGGCAAACCCTTCTAGTGAATGAATTGGACAGTTGTCACTTTACAGATTTTTATATGTTCTTAAATGATTTACTTTGAAAAATCAAACTGATCCATAATGATCGGTGTACAGTAGACATGAAAACCCATAAAACATTGCGGTAGATTGACTATTTAAATTTACGAAAGTGCGCGTTAATAATTTCTAATTTAACTCAGTAGATTAACTTTCGCATCTTTTTATTTAAAAATTGTGTAATTTTAATTTGTTTTAAATTTCAAAATTATTTTGCGATATTTGAATTTGCACGCTTATTTTTATAGCAAATTCGATGTTTAGTTAAAAAAAGTTTTTTTTTAATTAGGAAAGTTTTGTTTTTTTTGAAAAACTCCTATGGTTTAAAGCTTTATTGTAAAGTAATGTTCCAATATGTAAATTACAACAACTACTACAAAAAAATAAAGGAAATAAAATTCAACACAATTAATTATTGGTCGGTAATACTATTTAGGATTAGCCATCAGATCAAAAATAATGTCATTCGGCTTCGAATTCTTTCACTTGAATCTCTGGACTACCAGAGTGGCAATCAGCGCTTTCGTATCGATTACTTCAAATGCAAAAAGCAAGATGAAATTCTCGCAATATAATGTTGGTATTTGACTGATAAGTTATTTAGTAAAGACCAGTAACATTCCTCAAAATGGGGAATAAACTTTAAAACTGCCCTTCTGTAAATTCAGACCCCTCCGAACAAAAATTGAAATAAAGTTAGCGAACTTGTGGTTAAAACATTCTTTTAAAATCAGGCCAGTCGGATTACATCGAAACACTACCGCTAGTCAAATTTACTGACGCGTATTGACCTTATTTCGTAAATGTCATTGCACCTCGACGTCAGACTAGCGAGGATCGAACCATAATACGTATATATATATATATATATATATATATATATATATATATATATATATATATATATATATATATATATATATATCAATAGTATAATTTTTATTTTAATTTCCAGAATCACTTGATTTGATATTGCATATCGTAAATTTACTATAACCCGCAAAATACATTTCGACTTCAAGGTTCGGTCACATTTGGCAGTCTGCGTAACATTTTTTCAATTCAGTTTTTATTAAGTTCTATTTAGAATCAATGCCAAATATATTTAGGATTTTAATTCATTAGTGCATATCTACAGTATAATGTTTTTCAAACTGCACAAAACTTCAAGTTTCTGCTAGACGCTACGCATTTTGGTAAGAAATACGTTACCAAATTCTAATGGAACTGCCTAAAGCACACGATATTAAACTTCTCTATAACATCGTTAAATTAAAAGTATTGGTAAATGAAGGCATACTATACAAAAGCTCATTTATTTTATAAAATTATCTTTAATAACTAAAACAACAACATAAACAACATCAACACACTTATTTTACTACTACTAATAATAATAATATTCGTATAAAAAACTAATAATGATTATTGTTTTAACAAAAATATGAGTACTAATAATATTATGAAGAATAGTGAGAGTTATAATAAAAATTATATTAAAAATATTTTTTTCACTAAAATAACAATTCAGTTCCACATTTGAAAATATCAAGATACACGTTATAAGTAGGTTTATGAATGGGTGATTCGACAGTAATGTGTACGTGTACTGTGGTGATAATTCTAATAAGTATGAAATGTCTGAGAATCCATGCATCATTCTTAAATCAAGCAGTATACAATTGTCTTCATGAAAATAGGTAAACAAAGATATCATCAATTAAAACATGCAGAAAATGAAGATTCGCTTTTCTTCTAATTAAAATTAAGATTACAGTAATAAACAAATAAATCGACATCTAAATGAAATATCTGGGTAAAAGCAGCGAAGGTTAAATGTTATACTTAGCAAAAGAACTGGCAACACTAAGATAAGAAGCATATGAAAAGAAACGGGAAATCAGTCTAAGAGTCAACGCGAGAGTGTGTGGTTAGAAAATTTGTGTTCGAAGAAACATAAAGCCATTTAATTAGAGGCTTACGGAAGTTTTAGAAGCACTAGAATGGCATCAATATAAAAAAAACTTTCAGCTTGCAATTAGGTGATTTTGCTATGAAAAATCTCTAGGAAAAACAAACTATGCCTACGCTTATATGTTCAATTAAAGTCAATGAGAATTGAATTATCATTGTGGCGTAAATTTTTTTCTACTTATGGCACGTATGTGTCTGATAACCGAGCCTTTCAAAATAGTAATTTTTACTTATCTATCATCATTTAATGCGAGAATTTTAATAATGATTTTTATAAACTTACGCGTCTCCAATTGGTGTCAACTGAAAACAAGCGTGTGTCACGGTTTTTTAGAAAAAATGGTCCACAGAGCAGTTAAATACTCATGACACATTTTAGTATCCCAGTTACTCTCAGGGTTTAATAATACAACGCTTCTATAGGATATAGAAATACATTTCGTCTTGTAGCAAAATCACGCATCTATGCTTAAGCTAGTTATAAAGAATTGATTAAAAGTTCTTAATAATTGGGGCATCATCTAACACGTATATTTATTGACAAACTATTATAACAAATTGTTGTTCCTCAAATGTATGTTGTATTACTATCCCACACAATTAGAAATAGTTTTCACTTTTTCTTAACAGACAGAAATTCTTGCCTTATTCGTCTTACATAATTTTATACGCAGCATTAAATATTCCATTTTCCTGAGAATTTGATACGAAAACTTTCTAGCACACACCTAGGTACATATTATATGATTTACCCAAAATAGCTGAAATGTTATCTGTCTATTATGAGAAGTTCGCTTGGACTGAACAGTTAATGTATATTCTGTGTGACGTATTTTAATTCAATCCATCAAGTGGAATTGACAGGTGTGCAGCTTTCAATATTTTAGCCTAATGTAAATTAACCAAGAATGAATTCTTTTTTTGGCCGATCAACTAACCTAGCAATGTTGATGTAGATATGCAGAAAGCAGCTGTGCATTTGATCGAGCAAGCTACTCGCAGTAAGCTGGCAAAATTAAACTTTTTCAAAAAAAATTACCTTAAGGTTTAATGGAAGGAATAGCTATGCCAAGCTGGATTTCTATAGCATTTTCTTAAGTTGCCGCTGAAGAACATGCTCCGATAATTGCAATAATAGTATAGATAAATTTCATGAAATATTTCAGGATATCCTCAGCCTAATATCGTCAAATTCGTGTCCGAGAAACACTTACCATAGCGTGGTTTCGTACGCCACCATCAATTAAAGTCTAAATTTTGTGATTTAATCAGCTATCATACATATAAAATTATCGATCTTAATCAACTTATTAACAGCCTGAAATAAGACAGTCAAGTAAAGCATTTAATGTCCAATTTAGATTACAATCTAAAAAAATAAATAACGTGTTTTCTTGTGCAACCAGAATAAAACCTGATTAAATCAACTTTTCACATTCGATTTAAACAATTTTTATCGCCGTCCGCTCATTGAATAATTGCTTGAAAACAACAAAAACATATTGCAAAACATTCATAGTGCATTAGCTTATTATACCACCAAATAGACTGTTAAGATTTACCTGAAAAAATGTCAAATAGAGTACATTTACCGACTAAGAACTGCCTTTTATTTATTTTTTTCTTGTCTGTTGGTGGAAGTGCGCTCAGGTGATTGCTGAAAAACCTGTAGAGTTGTTTAGTAAGCCATATAAAATGAAACAAACGCTAACTCGAGTATGTCAAAAAGAAACAAATGATGCACAATTTAATCATGTTGCTCAATAAATTATAAATTTCTTGTTAAATAATTCAATAGATAGCGCATGGAAAATATCGTTTTTGTTGGTACAGATTTCGTTCTTCTTTCTGCACAAATGTCCCAATGCTTAATTTACCACTTCGTCAATTGGAGACATAACGCCAATTTTAAATTTTCAATTCATTAGTTTTCATTTACAAGCGAAATATGACATATTCTGCTCTGTTTTGATTCTAGTTAAAAAAATTATCCTCCGCTCCTGCTCTAACTCCTGGAACAGAATTTACTTCGATCATTAGGCTCGGCTTAATTGGTCAAATTTGTGTCATAAAAATACACACCTGCAGTCACATTTACCAGTCCTACCACGTAGTCAGAGAATAGAATAGTTCAAATACTAAACAGGGATATATTCTTGACTTGATTTAAAGAAATAAATCGTGCAATGAACACTTATTTATTATTTAATAGGCGCATGCAACACAGTTAAGCAAACGCCATTTCCGTTTAGCTATAACTAAAATCGTCTGCAATATCTGATACTTTACATCGTCTCATTTTTAGAAATCAACTATCATTAGGTTGTATTAAATATGAACATTACACATTACCACCTTTGTTGCATATTCCTTTTATAAAATAAAAAAAATGCTTGATATTTTAATTCATGTCGCGATTAAAACTGCCGTATAACGTTTTTTTGTGCCTCAAATTCCATTCAAAATTCGAATCAAACGGAAGTCTTAAAAGAAGAGAATTAGGAATCACATAATAGTGTGTAGTATGTGCATCATACCTCGTTCAAAAACGAATCAAACGCAACTTTTGTAGGAGAGACAGTGTGACAGAATAAAATAAGGAATTATATAATAATGTGGAAATTGTGCGAAACAGCACATTCAAAAAGAAAATAAACCAAACAAATGTGAAAATAATTGTGCAAGAGAATAAAATTAAGACTAGCTTTGTAGTATTTAATCTGTGCGTAGGATCAAAATCAAATTGCTAATAAAGCTGGAATTTTATGCGAGACAGATTGAAAGTATAAAATTAATAATCAAAAATTTTTGTCATATATAAATGTTAGCTAAGAAATTTTCATACGTTTTTTGTTTGAAATAACAAATGCACAGTGTATTAAGGAATAAAGTTATGACAAAGCAAGTATATGTTGAATCTCCGCGATTTGCGTTCGCAGGTTGTCGCTTTGCACTATCAGTTTCGCAAATATCTGATTGATTCTCATTCTCGAGCTTGCATCGTTTTTGTCTTCGTGTAGGCTGGGTGCGGATTCGTCCCTTTCTCTCGAAAGTTTCAACATTGTTCATAACAACCACTGCAAATGAGTTACAATCAAATCTAATAACCCGCGAACGCAATCCGTGGAGATTCATCATTTGAAACTGGCAATCCGCAAACATTCCAAGGATACACGTCAAAGAATGTATATTTAGCATAGTTAAACCAGGTCATTTCCATTTCTCCAGAACTCAATTTTACGGTAAGATTGGGTCGATTATCGAGAGCAAGTGAGAAATAGTTTAATTAAATGCATAAAATGTAGGACAAAGCAGGAAGCGAGAAACGTACTTACTGAGGCAAATCATCCGTTTATATTTCAATAGCATTCGAAATTCTTTTGTGCATTCAGCTCAGAAATAAGTACGTCGCATAAAACACCTTAGTTTGTGCGCAAATCTTTCGTGTCTTTGCCTTTGAAAAACATTCACTAATCCGCCTGATGTGAATCATGGTTTTCACAAACAATGTGATCTACTAATACAAAAATGTTCTCCATTTGCTACATGTATTTAATTGAAATTGTTCTTCAATTCGTTTCTTTAATAAATGGAAGTTTCAATGCACTATTTCCCTATTCAATTTTTTAAAATGTGAATATGTTCACCTCTTTCCGCTAAACGAGAACCACGTTTTAATTAACAATAACTGATAGGGCTTCTGCGTTGCCTAATATTATTTTTATTTCAGCACAGGTTTATTACTATGAATAAGCGTTTCTTACTTTTCCTCGGAACTGTTACAAATGAGAACCAAATTTATATACGACATTTCCTGGTAATTAAAAGAAATTAAAATTATTTCAAAACCAATTTTTATATCATATAAAAAACGTCGCTCGATCCAAAATTCGTTAAACGAATTAAAAAGCCAATTTGACATTATTTGGCTAGGTTTATAGAAGGAAATTCTACTATCATTGTTGTTTTTATTGTAGTAATAGCTTCAGTTCCAATCTGTGTATTTGCTCATATTGGCGCGGTCATAATATTTTAGATTTTAGTTATTCTCATCCACACTCACAAATAAATTGCTGAGGTGTATACAAACGCCGCTACCTTTACGCCTAAAAATAACTCTTTACTAAATCTTTAAAAGATAATGACTTATACTTTATCCCCAATGTTTTGGTTGATAAGACGTATAATGGCGTACAAAACGAGGACATCTGCCGATACATTTGATTAGAAAACTTGCCGAAAATAATTTTATGGCTACAAAATCTCTTTTAATATTGACCTTTATTAAACATGTTTCTCTTTGTAAAATAATACATCCTGGATTCATTGTAAAACTAACGGCATAAGTTTATGTTCATGCGCACTGTGAGTTTTGCAGCAAATAAAATGAAAAATTTAAATGAAGCACTTCAGTATAATAGTAGATAAATTCACAAGCTACTTGACAGCTAGAAGAATCAGCACAACACAGCTAGATCGCAATGTTATTCAGTTTAGCGACGACAGCGAATACTTTAAGAGTAGCCCTTGGTATAATCTGAAAGATTGGAAAAGATTATAAAATTAATGTGACCGCTAATTCGATACTGCTAAAAATTTAAAGCTTCTAATGTACTGTTTTTTTTGCGAAATTTTGAATCTTCCAGCGCAATGTTTTGTTGTTACAAATCGTGCATTCCCACCTCCGGCTAAATGTTTTATGGTATATCTGTAATACACATTTTTTATCTTTCTATCAATTTCCAATTTTATGCGAATTTTCTTTGGAAATTATCTATTTAATGTATGCAAGTGTAAAACATAGTAAGGTTATAATTTTCTCTTATGTTTCAACTTGATGTTAAGGCTGTCTGATCATCAATTTGGACGAATGCTCTATAGAGGGTTATTTCGTTTTCCATATTAAAATTGTTTTAAATCGTCAGATTGTTGGTGCGAAAAATAAAGCAGAGGAATAGAATACGTTGAACGATCACTAAGGGCGCACATAATGGATATTTCAACACAATGCGTACTTAAGTATAACTTTGTGTTCACTTTGTTTTTCTTCAAGTATCTAAATTGCTTAGTTTATTACTCCCATAACAATCTCTGCCTAACCTGTGATTTATTTTAGCAGAAAAAATACATTACCTTAACTGACGCTAAAAACCAGTCTTAATATAAATGTTCAGGACACTAAATGTGACAGATCATAAATTTACAGACCGCATATTTTTCAAAAAATTGATGGAATGGCATATAATTTATGTACGATGTGAAATCATACCGTATAAATGTACGGCCAGAATGTTATTTTTGCAACTCTGTTGGTCTAGGCCTATTTTAGGTTCACTTATTAATCAAACTGGTATAGTTAGCCAGAACAATACAGTTACGTAACAAATATTACTTTAACTCGGTTTTTGCTATTTGCTAGTTTTTATATTTTTAAATATTTACTTACTCTACGAAAATCTATCGAGGGACTTACGTAAGCAGGGCCGTGTTACATTATCCACGGATTTCGATTGTATTGTCAACAGCTGAATAAACCAAAGGCAGCATGAACGGAAAGTATCATCTCATGCTGCCTTTGGTTTATCCTTCTGGTCACAACTGAACTAATTTGTTACTAGGTTCGCAACACCTAATACATACTTGCATATATATTAGTTCTCTGCAAGAAACAGTATTTAACAGCTGAATAGTTGTTGACGGCCACACGTTCATTTGGGAAACACCTGATGACGCATTAAATTAGGAGTGCTGAAAAACATATGTTGGGTTAACCACGCTTTGGCTTGAAATGCATTTGTCTTTAAACTTTCGTCATGCTCGAAAAGCCGATTGTAAAAGTATAAATTACGAGCAAAATATATCGCTTTCTGTTAGAGATACCAGCAAATAAAATCAAGTTACATATGGCATTATAACATAATGATATTTATTAAATTGTGCGTTCCTAGATGTTAATACGTTACGCCACCTGCCCTTTTGTAATAATGCAACTATGAAGGTAATGTAGGTCAAACATTTAGATTTAAGCAGTACTATAATCCAGTTATACAACTGGTTGAAAAACATTCATTGTTTAATAAAAATAAAGCTGAAAAATTGTACGTGCTATTCTGAAAAATTTCATGCTTAAATTGCTACGACACAGCCGATTATTGAGTCTACTTCAATGCAAGGCCGTATATATATTAATAAATTTTCACCGTATCACTAAATGTAAAACGTTCGTAGTATGTTAAATAAAAGTTAGACGGCGTCTGTAAATTATGTATGATATTGAGCAATTAATATGCCGTTTCATGCTCATGCTAAGCAAAGAGGTTAAGGTTTTCCGAGTTATTTGATCCTTATTACATATATATATATATATATATATATATATATATATATTCAGTGTACCCTTCTTATGTGCAAAAACAAAAAGAAATTTTATCAGATATAAGAAAATTTTCTTTCTCATGGTCTTCTCAAATATCTACTCACGAACATATCTTTATATATAAATTGGAAAGCAAGAACAAGATAGAAATATGTGAACAAAGCGAGTGTGAAAAATAGAAACCAATCAAATTGCGTGCGTCACATCCAGTTCAAGCTCAATGCTACCGTCTACCTAAACATCCCATTTGTCGGATTATTGATTTTTATCCACTGTGCCCCCTGGCATACTCAATTTTTATTTATATACTACCTAATGTTTTTGCTTGGCCTTTCCTTCAAGTACAGTCCATATAGCATCTCTTCGCTTAAATTTTTAACTAGCCAACCCAATTCTATCATTATAATACAGACGAAAAGCTATCTGTAAAAGTCGTATTGAATTGAAAATTATAGTTTTTATTTTTTAACTAAGCATTGTATAATGTAGAAAATGTATTTCACTCAGAAGGACGGTTTCGTACTTACTGGCTATTCTTCAGATATTGTCAGCATTTCTTTAATTGCTAGTCAAACACCACAGTATTTCCAAAGTACTATTATTAACATCTCGAATATACTGACTGACCTCGGATTGTACTATAATTGTATTCTAGAATGCGCCATGTTTCCAAGTCCATTTTTCACTGTCATTTTTCAACAAGCACTTCATTATATGATCGATTATCGATTTTCGCCAATAATCCTTTTCGAATTTGCTAACAAATATGTGTATGCTTCAACAATTGGGAGTACAAGTTTCCCATACATCTGCTATCTATATCTAGACATTAATTGCCTTTAAAAATATAACATTTTAAAACGGAAGTATACATTATTTGCAGAGTGGCTCCTTTATAAACTTACAGCTATATTTTAATTATGTCAATCTTGGTAACTGATTAAGCTGCTTCTCTGTCCGTGAGAACTTGCATTTATTTATGCAAAATGTAGCTATTATTATTATAATTGCATATATATTATTATTATCATCGGAATTTTCATCTTGTATTTTTATTAAGCATTTAAGTCTGAAACTTTTTTAGATAATGTTAAAAGTTAAATATTTTCTAATCAACAACATTCTTAGCTGATAAATAGAAGACAACGCAAAACATTACTTGAAATTTTGCAACATGTCCTTTTTGTAAAATATCAAGAACCTGTGAAGATTCTCTACAGTTTAGACAGTTTAATATTAATCGAATTTGTTTTACAACAAGCTGTTTGATTAATATCGACATTTAAATCCATTACGGAGTTTTTTCTATTTTACCCTTAGACGCTATGCGACCGCATCTAAATACAAATTTTCTGTAACGTACCATCACCTGTGAAATCAAAAACACGGGCATTCCAAACTGGCATGATTATGTTTCATGTAATTTTCAGTCAAAAAATGGAAGTCTTATAAATATTTTAAAATTGTGATATTCAGTGCACGTTTGTTGGCGAGGGAAAGGATTCAAATAATCAAAATGAAATAAATGCAATTGAAATGCATGATTTTTCCACAAATTAATTGTTATGATAAATAAATCCCTAATAGAATCAATCGTGCCTAGTAAATCATACAGAAGCCACAAACTTGCATTTAAGCTCATTCCACTTATCATTATGCAATGCTCTGCTTTTATTTTGTTTTATTTAGGCATGGAAAAGGTATTGGAATGGAAACAAGTCTTTGATCGTGGATCTATTTCATGGGCTACTTCGATCCACACTCACGTGTTTAAACTGTTCTCATATGTCAATCAATTATGAATCGTTTTCTGTACTCACATTACCAATGCTCTATGCGGATCAAGTTCGGCTGGAGTTAAACGGTAAGTTTGAATTTGGAAAATTGATCAGAAGATAAATTGCATGCCATCGTATGGTAGTCTATGAACATGAACTGGTGTGCTAATGTGAGAATTGACTGGTCGTATGGCTAGTGTTTTATCCAAATCTAAATGCTTAAGCGTGAAAATGCCTCAATACATGTGTACGAGAAAACAATTTTCAGTTAAGCAATTCAGAAACTAACAATTTATTTGATTACACGATCATTCGTTTCGCGAATGGTGATAAAAATTACATTTGAAATGTTTGCGTACGTGATATGTCTACCAATGCCATTCTATTTAACGAGTCGAAAAGGAAATAAATAACCGTTAGCCTAAAATAACTGGCAGATCTCGAACGTACATAATCATCTACATAATTAAGCGAACGTTGGTTTCGCGGGCTGTGATAACATTTATTTTAATCAAGGTTGCGAACTTGATATGAAAATCAGACCCACTAAGTACATACATTTGTCAGGATAAACTAAGAGTTGCGTATTGTAGAGGAGACAATTCATCCAGTAGACGGGTTTCGGCATTATTGGGAACTCATCACGTAGTGGCCAGAATTTTTTGCGAACAGGACTCGAACCTGGGCACGTCTGCTTCGAAACCTTGTGCTCTAAAAACTCAGTCTGACTGCCGCACACTACGCGCAATTTCTTATCATATACTAACTAATGTAACTCGGTTAGTTTTTTTTATCTTTTAGGCGGAGCTCATATGGCATCCATGTAGATACAAAGCTGCAACTAACAATCCACATCTTGTTATTATTATTTAACAGCCACCACACTAGATGGGAAAGTGGTATTGAAATGAACATTTTTATAATTAAACGAACAGTGGGTGTGTACGCGGTGATAACATTTATAATTAAGGTTGCGATTTTGATGTAAACACCAGCCTCATTAAGTGCATACATATGACAGGATAAACTAAGAATCGTTACACAATACCGTTGATAACACTGTAATTTAAAAGAAAAACGTAGAAAATCTTATATAGTTCTTTCGTCCCATGTCAGCTGCAAACTCTCTTGTACATAATTTTTAGTTTTGCTAATACTATGCACTTGTTATGTTAATTGGAAAATAAACAATGCATGGGGGTATACATTTATTCTAAAGCAGGTACATATAACAAAGTTAAAAAAGACCATTTTCTTTTTGACAGAACTTATCGAGAATGTAAAATCGCATAGTTTATGCAGTCTCTTTTAGATCAAGGGACAAAAATTTTGGATTGAACACATAAAACACGATAAAGAGGAAACGGGAAATTTACATGCTGCGAAATGCGCGTATAGACACAATTACCAATTAATATATTTAAAACATGTTCACACATCTACATAATTCAACGAACATTGATTGTGCGGGCGGTGATAACATTTACTATGATCAAGTTTGCGAACTTGATATAAGCATGTACATAATGGGTCAGGTGTTTATATCAAGTTTGCAACCTTGATTATAGTAAATGGTCAAACATCTTTTGTTTTTATAGTTGATGATTGAGAATGTTGCGTACAACATCCTCCCCTGTACGCAATTCCCATTCATTTTTAGCATTGAAGACAAATGGGATATCCGCCTGATTCCAGGTAATAGTTTTATGAAAAAAGGGCTCAGCCACCACCGAACCTTCTTACTTATGCCGGCTGTGCGTAATTTAAAATATTCCTGAATTCGCTACCTCAATAATCGGCTGTTTAGACCTAAGTTGCGCAATTAGCAACTATGTCATTTGTATAAATGAACGCTATTGGATTATTTGATTGCAGTGAGCTTAATCTTCACTTGTGCGCGTGTGCGCACAAGTTTTGCTGGTTTGAGGCGACGTGTGATTTTATTGATTTCATTAGAACTTGTATCAAAGGTTCTTTGCATAATCGATACACATATATTTTTGGTCGCACGCCATATTAAATGCTCGGTAGTTTCCGATTAGCGTTTATTTACTTCGCATGGTTAAAAATTTTTACGGCATCAATATTGTTGATAATTGGATTAACATATTCATTGGTATTTTTCAATAGACATCTGGATGTTGGTCTAACTTCCCTAATCTAATTTCTTCTTTGAGCCGCAATTCTTTGACTCGTTCTATGTGCTCCATTTTATATAATTAAATCGCTTGTATCTCACTTTAAAATCTTCTTAGGTGTTAAAAAGTGAACTAAATTCATCTTCCTGTCAAATAAGAAATGTAACATTTTCGTATAGACCCACAATTGCGGCTTTTTCCTATATCTTCTTCACGTTCTTATTTGACAATAGTTAAAAATTTGTTATAAACTATAAAACTTCCTTCTGTTTTTTTATAGGATTAAACACGTAAAGTTGAAAATAAACGCGTCGATTTCCTCTGGAAATGCGTTTCACTGTTGTCCATTATAAAATAAATAATTGGGTAGCTTATTATTTTGAATGTCGACTGCATTCATAACCAAATGATTAAGAGCACTCGTGAACATAACAAGCTCACGTGATAAATTCCTATTAAGACAGGAAGATGGCAGTCCAATTAAGACAACATGTCGAAAGCGGACATGGACTGGACGGTAAATCTATTTCCACAGTGCTGACTCAATTTTACAAATGAGAAATTTGATATGGAAATAAACCGGCAGAATGCAGAAAATCAAGTTTGATGAATTTCAATCTCTAGAAATAGCAGCATTCGAAACAATTATTAGAAAATGAGTGCCCCGAAAATTCCGTTAGAGCAATTATGAAACATAAAAAACGACAAAAATGTAATGCCGACGTACCCAAACGAATGATAATATTCATCATTATAGTTTTTGAAGGGGACACACCATCAAATGTTGTAATTCGACGATTTAACAAAATATTAAATTCTCGCATACCTAACAAACAAATGATGATTTTTTTACGCTACAAAGAACCTGCTAAATTTAAATGCAAAAGATAGGCTCCTCGAAATCCAACAGTCTAATATAGTTAATTTAAAGAAAAGCAATAGCTGCTCAGCTCGCTATGAAGGCCGGGCTAGTTGATAAATAAGGAAAATTGCCTTTTTGTGCGGCAGGATGGTTCAGTAGTTAGAGCATCAGATTCCGAAGCAGACGTGCCCAGGTTCGATTCCTGTCTGCGGCAAATTCTGGCCAGTACATAATGAGTTCCCAATAAGGACGAAACCGGTTTACTGGATGAATTTCCTTTTCTACACTATACAATTCTTAGTTTATACTGACAGATGTAAGTAATTAATGGGTCAGGTGTTTATATCAAGACCGCAACCTTGATTTTAATAATTGTTATCACCACCCGCGCAACCAATGTTTGTTAAAAAGAATTTAGAACTACACACATCTGGCAAAGACGAGGATGTTTCCACAATAGCTGAACACACTTTTTCTGTTAATATTACGGCCAAAATGTTCATTGGGGCTAAAATCGACAAGTAATTCCGTACGGCGTTGTAACATGTAACATGTTACAACGCCAACTAAATAAACACAAGAAGTTCGTACCCTTTTTGAGTATAACCTGGTAATCGTTTTTGCGTGTGTGTATTTCTCGCTTGCGGTTTGGCATGTTTCTTGTGTGTATAATCAAACTTTACCCCCATTGCTTGCAACAAGCGAATACAAATATGTACCTGGTTTTACAGTGGAGTTGATTTCGGGACATAAGATCGTGGCCTTAATAACTGTGATTTGCATACCTGATTTAAAATAACCATACATTTTCACAAATGGTTTATTTCTCAGTTAGAATTACAAATACAAAATTATTATTTATCTGGATGCATAAAATGTTTGCAGCCAAATCTATAACATCAATTCTATTAAGCAGTTATTAATCGCCTTGTTTGTAATAACAATTATTAAGATCGGGGATCCGGACGTAGTGATATATCAATTTCATTTTTGTCTACAGTGAGAGTCACATTTCCATTTTTAATTCGTCAACTATGCACAAAGGTTTAACCACCGTGCTCTTATAATGATTGTGGAAGATATTAACGCATCAGTACATGTTACTAATGACAAGTATACTTTGAGTAGAGCTTTATTAAATAAGAATTTGTCTTCATTTACCTTTACAAATTATTTGGAATTTATATTATAAGCTTCAAATGATTTACTACACAAAATCGCCTAAATGTGTTCATGGTGCTACTCTTGCAGTAAAAACAATTTTTTGATTAGCACTTATTTTTCAAATGCTTTGTGTTGGTAATCTTTACAAACCATTCAAAAACTCTGTGAAATGATCTGGCTTTAAAGTCAGATTTCCAAAGAGTTTACATGAAGTTAACTACTTTACTGTTTAAAAACACATTCTTTCAGAAGATAGTGCCGTCTACGTGCTCCACATAGTTTGAAAAAATATATAACGGGTTTAAGTCGTAGTTACGGCATTGAGCGATTAGTTGCTAACAAGCACAGAGCGTGTGTACATGACGACTCGTATATCATTGTGGTCATATTTAAATTAGTTTGCTACAACGTATGCAATACTTAATACATAATTAGTTATTTTGCTTAAGCTCCATTTATTAATCTGTGACTTGCAACATCATCGAAACAGTTTATCTCAAGTTATCAAACCTACTTCCATATATTTAAACTTATATAATTTAACTTCTTTAACTTCATTTTAAATCACAACAATGTGGTTGCCGAGTAGGTGCATGTCACCAAAAAAATGGATTTCAAGATGTTCTAGGTTTCATTAAAATTGAGAAATAAAACTACTTCAGAAAAAATTTTACTCAGGCAAATTCATTCTATCTAGCCTTGATCGATGCCAATTTTCAAATATCGTGATAATCATGACATCAATCAATGAAGTACCTATTATTTATATACTGTTTTCTGAATAGAACTAATATATATGCAGATTTGTCAGGCGAGTTGCGCACGAAACGCATGTGTACATGACATTATACATTTCGTGCATACTTACTTTGGTTCATTCTTCTGGTCCTGTTTAAACTAATTTTCTACCAGGTATGTGACGCCTAATAAGCAATTGGACATATATTAGACTGTGTAATCCCTTCTCTTACTGATAAGTCGCCTGTAAGAACAAAATGAATGTGCATGAGATTAGACTTTCCGTTCGTGCAGTTTTTGGTTTTTCATTCTGGTCATATTTGAACTAATTTGTTACTAGGTTCGCAAAACCTAATACATAATTGTAGATCGTGTCCGAAGAGTTCTATCCCATAGGGTAATAAAAGTTAACCAACGAGCTTGTGTTTTGGTAACATATAATAATTCTTATACACTGACACACACACACACATATATATATATATATAAGGAGTATATATATATATATATATGTGTGTTCTCCGGACACAGTATCTAACAGTGGCATAACTGTCATAGCGAGCAAAGTTCCAATTTTTTAGTCATAAAATATCATGCCTGTACATATTATGCTTTTGATTTCTTTTTTCGAGCTTATCGAACTATCATTGCTAAAATAATGAAGTGTTCTTGATGTTGATATTTTGTAACATTATTGAAAATCTTGTAGTGTTCTTCGGGTCATTTTATATTGTCGGATTCTTCAAAATGTTCCATGAGTAGTTCTGATATATATTCTGATTATTTTTATGAAGTCCACTAAAAGGTCATATTTCGTTTGTACTAAGGTCCAACAATCTTGTGAAAAAGAAACGAATAACACGTATTACAATATTTTTTGTTTATTAATAATTCGAATTTGGTCAGGATACTAATACAATATACAAATTTGTATTTATTTAGTTTGTTAACGTCTTTGAAAGGTATAAATTATTGTTCAAGTGATATATCATTTTCGAATGCGTAAACAATTTCAAAAATAATTAATGCCACAAACCGGAATAGGAATGAACATTGCATAGATTTGAGATAACAAAGAGTAAATATATATTCTCATTGTTGCCTCAATTTAACAAAAAAAAAATTTTATTCAGAGGGACGTATTACATCTCGTGCGCTAATACAGAGCTTATTTTGAAATCTAGATAACAGCCTTTCTGTTAAATTTTTTGAATAGATTTATAATCTGTTAATAGAGTTAAAGTCTGAACAAAATTATTTTTAATAAGACGTCTTAGATTATGCGATTTTAATTGTTTTAATTGATATATTATGATGCATCAAATTTAATATTCTTTTATTTTTTAATTAAAGATACGCTGCAAAATGGCATTAAATAATTGCACATTCAAAAAACAGCATTTGAAATATAGCAGTGGAATTTTTTAGAAAGACAGAAACACAACTTTCCTGAAACACGCGTGTAAAATCATGCACAATCCATCATCTCATCAAACAACGTGCTCTATGATACTTGGATATTTTATTCCTATTTCCCATCTGAAGTGTAAAGTACTTTAAATATTTGTATTTTTATTTCAATATAGCTTGCGATCTTGAAATAAAAAATTGTCCTATTATACAAATACATTTGACAGTATATAATGAGACTGGAGTTGGCATAAAAATCGCAACCTTGATTTAAATAATTTGTGACACTACAACCAATGTTCATTTGAATATATGTAAGTTTCTTTTGGAATGCGAACTTAAATAAAATTCATAGTACCCTTTCGATATCCAAAAAAATGTCATGATATACAATAACCTTTTCTTTCTCATGTTTTTCTTAAGTATCTGCAAATCAACATAACTTAATATCTAAATTAAAAGGTAAAACAAGATAGAAAAATGTAAACATGGAGAGAGCATGAAATAAGGAAAAAATTAATCAATTGCATGCCTCAACTCTAGTTCAAGCTCAATGTCTGAACATGCTTCTTCTGCTTGCATAAATCCGGCTGCAATTTGTTTATCTATAAATCTTCGAATGTAGCTAACTCCATTTTGCATATAGTAATTATCTTAAATGTTATGAGTGGAGAACATACGTGTGAAATTTCAATAATGTGTTGCGCAATTGCAAACGTGTATTCACCATTTGATTAAAAACGCGTTTAAGCTGCATTGTAATCTCTTCTTGGAGTAATTAATTGCTTGGTCGATCGGCCTAGGTAAGTTGATCGACAACTTGCGCATGCATATTGGTAAATAAGATTTTATGTCGATTTGTATCTGCTAAAATTTCTTTTTATTTTTGAACATGAAAAGGAACCTATAAATTTATAAGTCTGTTCGAACGAAGGTAAAATGAAATCTCAGCAAATTAATGATTTTGAATTTTATGATGTGTAATTAATCAGATGAATTTTGTGCGTACATTAATCGGTCACTTTATGACGCTCACTCATTTCTGTACCTGGATTGATTAATTACCTTTATGCACATAAGCAGTAAACATGCCCGTCAAGATATAAAAATGCGCCGCGCAAATTCTAACGTCTAGTCATAATTTTATTTAGCACTCACGTGTGTGCTGAAATATTCTTAAACTTACAGGGTTGCGTTTGATGTCGTTCATCGTTGTTTAGGCGTTGTCGCACTGGCGCGAATATATTATAAAAATGTTTTAAGTAGAAAATAACTATTTCACTGCTGCAATAATAATTTTTTCTTTCTCCCTTTAAACTATCGCTTCAATCAATTGCTCAGGATATCCTTTATATGAAAAACATTTTCTTACTTTGTTATACTAGTTACATTTCACACCTGGAATGACCAAATTTTCAAATTTAAAAAAAAATCGCGATCCGTTGCTGATATCCTATTACATCGCACAAAACTACTTAGATGTACATACCATGCAGACCAGGTTGGTCTCTTATAAGTTGTGCATGTTACGTCTCCGTTAATAGCTTTTGTAAATAACGTTTACAAGGACAGTAGGCAGTCGCATTTTTCTTTTTCTAAAATGAGATTGATAGTTTTCGGAGCATTGGGGAAAACTTAATACTGTTCTCTTGAATGTGATAGTTTCTACGAAGAGAAAAAAATGATAAACGTAATGTGGATACTCAAAGCACTTATTGATGACGACTCTGAGAGACGCGTCCTCGAGATGGCGGCCGGATATCTCTGATTATGCTATCTAAAGGGGGCATTTCACTGCTATAGTATGCAATTATATATAAATGCTTAATCTAGAAGAAAATAGTCCTATTTTTTAGCATAAAAATGTAAATTTGTGTGGAGTTTGATCTGAATTCAGCAAGGTTTAATTATGTTCATTTTCTACACGAACTTAAATTTTATAAGTTCATCCAAAGTGGAATTGTAAACAATGAGAAATCATTAAAGGATATCATAACCGAGCTATCAATATGTATACATAAGTAGATCGATAGACAAGATAGCTAGCAACTAAAGTCAATGTAAGTTTAATTTGCGAGGCAATGTGTCTCATCAAACTAATAAAGACACGGTACTGCATAAAAATGCCAAACATTCGCCCACGTGATTCTGAGTTAGATTTTTGAATAATTAGTAAATGCTGGAGCATATACGATATATCAGCTTACAAATTGATGTCGGTTAGATGTTTGGTGTCCGCTTATTTTGGAAAGACTTCCATACGCGGATATTGAGCCTGAATTCAAGTTGATTGTTAAAAATGATTGGAGTACTACCTATCTGAAATTCACTATTTGTTTCAATTTTCTGTTTGATTCACTTTGTGAAGTTTAAAAATACTTGTTTACCGTTGCACATGAAAAATATTCAATGAATCAAATTAATGCTTTCTTTTTATAATAATTAAAATGCCGAAAAAAAAGGATCACCTTTGCGAAACTATTTCTTACGTTATCAGTCACTTTTGCTCTACTATTATCTTTAATTCGCTTATTAATATGACAAGAAAGTTTTATCGGTAACCCGATGGGCGAAATTATTAATTATTTTGTTATCGTAAAGCACAATTCTTCCGAAAAAGCGAACAAATTAAGGTACGTGTTTACCGAAAAAGCAAAATTTAATTGCCAATTTCCGAAGCAATAAAGCAAGACGTTGCCTCTCCTCAAGTCAATAAAGAAATAACTGTTTGCATCAACATATCCCAGTCGGGTAAATTTTGCAAATGAGCTGGCGTTCGAAATTGTGTTCCTTGCTTCTGTTATTTTGATTCCAAATCTTTTTTCGCTTCTTTCGCTTTTTTATTAAAAATTAATCTAAATTAGGAAGAAAGTTTAATAAACTAATGCTCTATAAACTATGTTTACGTAAATAATTTTATTGACGATATTGCTATATTATTTTGCCAATTTAGCAATTTCGCTGGTTTTGTGGAGTTTTTTTTGACGCCAATGACTATATTTTAGTCAAATATATAGTTTATTGCTTCCTTTGTTGCTTTCATTTCTTCTTCGAATTATCGAACAGATAAATAGAAACATTTGAAGCAGAAATAATCAAGTCGAGGTTAGTTCTATAGGAAAAATTTTGGAGTAATCTGTATTTTTACAAAGTAAAAAATGGTACAAAATGTTCCTCCCTGTTAATTTGTACTAGGCTTATGTCTAATAACAGTGACAGGCGTAAAATAAATTCAAAATATTTTAATATATCATAGACCAATACTTTATAATATTCTTTGAAAATTGAAAATATTTTTCGTTCTGGCACTGAACAATTCCACAGCCTTCTGAAAAATGAGACATATTTTAATAAATTGAATTGCAGAGTTTGAAATGATTTCTTATAAAAGGAAAAATTCTAATTAAATCAAAGCCAGAAAAAATGTGTCCAGCTTATTAAATGGAAATTAATCTGTGGAAGGAAGGAATAAATAAGTATACAATACTAAGACATAAATTTAAAACGAAAATATCCTTAGTCCCGTGATTTGGAAAATAATTTATCCAAATGAATTGTTGTATACAATCTATTTGGACTAGATTAAAAATAATTAATTTTAAATGAAAGGAATATTAAAAATTAACTTGTTGGTAAGTATGTACAAGTTGTTATTAACATCATTCCGACAAGCGTATGACGTGTATAGTGTCCACGGTATTCTTCCGCGGGTGGTAGACATCTAGATGGTTTTTAACAAAACCTTAAATTTCCGAAACATCACGTGACGCGTCAATCGTGATTATCATTTAAATATGTTCAATCAGCTTTGTAACTATTGTTAGCGAATTAGTATTATTTTCTTTTAAAAAGCAATTTATATGCTATTTGAAGTCAATAAAATAATAATCAAAGCTCAAATGTACTGTGAAAAATATATTAAACATTACATCGCAAAACCCATGCGCAATTCAACTGGTGTGCCATAATCAGGAAGCTTATATACCAGTATTTGATTTTGCAGGTGGTGATAAAAAATAAATTGATGTTGCGAGTTGGATAATAACTGGAATTCCATTACATATATGTATAAATATATATATATATATATATATAAAGAGAGTATATATATATATATATATATATATATATATATATATATAAATTTGCCATTATGAACTAAGCTGTGTAAAAAGTAGCGAAGAATTTTTTTCCAGTAAACCATTTTCGCACTTATTGGGAAGTTTTCAACAATTCGGTAGAATTTTGCGGCAGAAAGATTCCAAAATAGAGAACATTTGCTTCGAGTTTGTGACCCAATTCACTACGCCACGCTGTCGCATAAAAACACAACTATCTGTTATTTACTAATTTCAATTTCAGTTTGAGTTTATGTGGCATCTTTCAAACAACGTTCAAACGAAATACCCCAAATAGGTCATTGAATAACCTACACAACGCAACCTGGTGAAGCGTAATTTAATTTAAAATATACATTTTAGCTATTATCGATTGCTTATCTTTGAAACCATCCAAGATCTATATATGCGCGTTTGTGCGTAAGAGTTCATTTCTATGAGTTACAGGAATCACCCCAAGCAATGTTAACTTAACTATTTTAGATATCTGTTATTGTAGTCAAAGAAGAGCTCTGCAATTTTTCTACGAACAACTGCCTTCGTCTTCAATAAAAACGCATGTACTATTCAAATATATTTTTTGAATCAAGTAAGATCTTCAAAGTCTAGTTTAAATAAGTAAACTTCGAATATTTTTACTGTTTGTAATTTCATTTGTTAACGATTTCATCGTGCATCCTATAATTGCCTTTTATTTTTGAATCATGATCAGAGTACAACGGCAAACTGACTAGCGAGGATCAAACCATAATGCATATACATGTATAGCAAAATTAGATATGCGCTCTCATTTATAGAAGTCTCGCATAAACTGTATTTGACTGGAAAGATCGGCCGGTAATGGATTTTTATATACGGTCAGGAACTGATTATATATATATATATATATATATATATGTGTATATATGTATATATATATGAGAGTATATATATATATATATATATATATATATATGTGTGTGTGTGTATGCACTCGGCCTCGATTCCGCGTCAGGTTTGTTGTCGTATTCTGATGATGACCATGCAAGGTCGAAACATGTCAATACGTGTAACTGACGATGATTTTTTGTTGGTCCACCACTGGTTAAATATAATTCGATTTGTGTTTACATTGATTTAAAGAATTGTTACCACCACCCACGAAATCAATGATTGTTTAACAGTTGCTCTTAACAACGCAATCATTTATCGGTCAGATAGAGAAATTCTGTGATTTTGCATTCACAAACGCAGATACCTGCGATCTGCTTTGTAAAATTTATTTTGTTTACCATGTAAATTCTCTATTCATAGAATAAATTAAACCGATATTTCCAAATTATTAATGAGTGTAGAAATAAACGTAAATTTCATAGCACTTACGCTCTAGAGAACGTTTATTTTCCCGGCAAACTAAGGCTATTCAATATAAAACAAGAAACCACTGTATATATTTATATATGGCAGCAGGTATAGGTATATATGTTGGAGAGCATATAAGGTTAGGTTATATATATATATACAGTAATCTCGATTGAATGATAAGCAGGCTATTATTGCTTATAATGATATCGAATTTGTTATTATTGCCCCACAAAAGTTTAAATATCATTAAAATGTCATTTATGAGAATAATGTGGAAATGCTAGAATGTGTCTATACAGAAGGTTGTAAAATTTAAAAAATGGGATAGACAAGATTTGTAAAACAATGTACTATTCTTTTAAATAACGCCATATATAGAAAGAAAGGTATATATATATAGGTTACAAGGCAGCAGTATATATATATATATATATATATATATATATATATATATATACCGAAGTAAAGTATAGTGATACGATCTGGACAATATATAATAAAAATTGCCTTTGGTAACGAAGACAATTCATTCAGTAAACTTGTTTCCTGCTTATTAGAACCTCGAAAAATTATTGCCAAAATTTGTATAATATTGGACTTGAGTTTTCAATTACACTATACTTATATATATATATATATATATATATAAATGAATGTCCAGATGCTCCAAATGAAAAGAAGATAAAATTGCTATTTATCAGCTATATCGTATTTTGTCCTTATTGTGTACTTCACAGCAATATGCACACGTGATATGCCATGAAATAGTATTTCGGGAACATTTCGTAAAGAGTAATGCACACAGGCTGTGATTTCCTTGATTTTTATAATTTCAAACAAATCACTTCATTTGTAAGTCGTTAAGTCAAGCGAATTTGTGTTTGCATGGCTTTTGACCGAATCAACATCTAATTTTCCTTCAAAGTGCCTTAATATTAAAGACACCATGATTATAAATATATTATCAGAATAGATTGAAGTTTGCAAAAATGGTAAATTCATTTCGCCTCTTGAAGCAAACAGAGTGACTTTGGGTGCAGATCGATACCAAAATTAAAAATTGCGCTTAAAAATTTTATAATATTATACGATTTTTGCGGTAAATATTGCTTATGATAAGGTGTGATAATAAGGGAGGAAACGATGATGGAAAAATACATTCATTATCTAATTTTGATTCGTGTTAACATCGACTTAATCTTTTAAAGGAAAAAACAATTAGCAGAAAAAACGGGTTCAAAAACTCATAATCACATTACAAATGTGTCGCTTCTGAGAACTTGAGGATAAGTTGTACGACTCCAAACACAATGCTCCAGAAATCGACTCTTGTCTTCAGAAACTGTGACTAAAACCAAGGAGGGATAATAAGGAAAAATGGTCAACTAAAGAGAATATCTTTCTAATCCTATTTAAAATTATTTTTACAATGAATACATAAATAAAAAGAAAAACTACTTTTTCCAAGCTTTATGATTTCAAAGCGATTTACGGCCTTCTTTAACGTTTGGAATGAGTTTTAGATTCCAATTCTACTGCTCACGGAACCGATTCCTGTTAGCAGTAATTATGCGGACAGTTGACGAATGCCTACAAAGGAAAATCCTGGAAAAAAAATAGCATTTATTCTTCATTCTGTAAAGGATTATATTTTAACTGTTAAATTATACACAACATTTCCTGTCCCAACAGTAATATACACACATGCATATATATATATATATATATATATATATATATATATAGAAGGCAGAAAGAAAGAGTATATATATATATATATATATATATATATATGTGTGTGTGTGTGTGTGTGCGTGAGAGAGAGTGTGTATAGATACGCTGAAAATTTGTTATATGCAAAGAAATTTTGGTCCAATTATCTGATCAAAAAACTAAATATTAAAATTTTCAAATATATTAATTTGGAAGTGAACAAACTTTAAATTAAAGCGAGGAGCGTCAAAGTGAAATAATAGAATGTTTAATTACTTACTTGTACTTTACGATTCGAAGACGTTCCCCTTATTAACATTCTAGTTTCATTTAAAAATTAAGCACGTTCGTTTCTAGAAAATTACATAAATATGCCCATTTGTTGATAATTAATGAGTAGGAATGGTATTGTTATCTGAACAGGTGCAAGTTTACTTGGATTCTTCATTCATCCACTGCGCCAATCCTGCCGAACTCTGCACACAATTTAAAGATACATGCCAACTTACATATAAGTATATATAAGTATATATTTATACAAATAATGAAGTACACCCAGCAAACTGTCTACGTAGGCATGTTGTCGTGCACATAATCAATGCTGGCAGGATGTAGGTTGAGATAGAATATACCGTTATGTGTATTTACTGGTGGCAAAAGCTTTTTTGGGCGTGGCTGGCACATGTTTGCATGAATAAAAAACTGATCGTTTTAACTGGACTGCAAAGACGAGTTTTTGTGGCTTGTGGGGTGCGATGTAATTTTCAATACCAACTCATCGTTGGATCGATTACTGTCTTCAGATATTCTGTATATAACTTATGAATTGCCCGATAATGACTAAACCTTTTTCTGTTATGCCTATTGCCTTTCCGATTGATCGCTTATTTCAATATAAATTATACATATGTATTCAAATTCTGTCAAAAAATATATATTCCTAATGAAACATGTGGGGTTATTCGATAACCTATCGTATACTTATATATATATACATACATACATATATATATATATATATATATATATATATATATATATATATATATATATATATATATGTATATGTATATATATATGGGTGTTTGTATGTATTTGGGGTATAAGTTAAACTTTGCAAAAATCAGCAAATTAAATAGCAAGATTGCATATCCTCCACTGATGTTTTAGGTCCTAATAAGAACGCAACTAGTCTAATGTAAGAATATTTCTTAAATTGCCACATGCTTGATTTGCGCCGTGAAAAAGAATATATGTTCAACACATGCCACCACACTTAAATCAATATTTCCTAATCTGGTAGCGCTGTGTCAATTTTATAATATCATATAAGGGGCAACTGTTTGGAAATTTATTTATAAAAATATATCAAAATGGATACAGCTGAAGCAAAAACTGGTAACAAACATAAGAATGTATAACCTGACAGTGTTTGGAATGTGTGGTCTGCTTAGGTAGTTCATACGTTCTATGAGAAGGAAATGCCCCTTCTATCAACAACTTAATAATTTCCGAAAACGGAGAAATACCGTTCTAGCAAATAGATTTTACTTGCTTTCTTGTACAACAAGAATTATAAAGCAACAAATATATTTAATCACATCCGTTCATAGCGTTTATTACAAAATATAAATGTGTTCAGTTAGGCAGACGAAACTTGTCGCAAAATTTTTGTACAAAAACAATTTAACCGTATTGTTAAGCCCAGGGGATATGTAAAAAATATTTTGTGCAAAGGCCTAGTTCATTGTTTATTTGTGTATTATAGAGAAATTACTCTAGAAATTCGAAAAGAGAAATTTAATAGAACGTAAATTAAATTTAAATTTTGTTCTACAATAAAGTCCCATAGAGTGGCTTCAACTGCCTATACACAAGTATAAAAAAATGTTTTAGAAATATACATTTATACACAGAGAATTATATATGAAATATCTTTTTTGCAAAAATGTAATAACATGAATAAAAGCAATAAATAAACACATTTGTATTTATGCAGGATTGAGAACGAGATAAAAATGAAATATACATCGAACTTGGAAGGATATTATATATCAAATTGGCGATTAAAAAACAACAACTATGATTAGAATTGTTAATTGTATTAAAAGTTTTCCCATAAAAGTTTATTACATTCAGTGGGATAAAATCATAGTTTCTGGTGGACATGTTAGTGATTCCACAGAAATTGTGAAGCTGATGCTTCCGGTTAAGAAAACATTTTGCACGACTACTAGATGTGAAAGAAACGTGTGTGCTTTTCCATACTATCCAAACTAAAGTTTCCGCATGGTTAGACAGTTTACCGTCATGCTATTAGTATGATATGACATTGTGGGACTTTTAAAATACAACGGGATTGGTGATAATGTCAGGCTTTAAAATATGATTTAAATAAATTTTATCTTTAACTTGACTTCAATGATATTGAAATAGTTCTAAACACTAGTTACCATTAAATGTGGAACTCATCACAAGGTTCGAAAATCTATTTTAGCTTTTCTTAATTTTTTGGTTATAATATTATTTAGTTTAAAATGGCATACCATACTTCATAAATGGATGTTTTATTGTGTAACATTTGTCTTAGTTACACCGACAATAACTTCTGCAAAAAATGTTTTATATGTGCATATAAGCATAGAAATTAGAAATTCCTTTTGCAGTAAAAAAATTACATTTTTTGTATATATATATATATATATATATATTGACTACGAGGGTGGTTACATAAAACGTCATTGGTTTGATAAAAATTGCAAAACATATTTTAGGAAACGCTATCAGCACCGGCGAAATCATTTGTTTATCAATTATAAAAAAAAATCAAGTAATGTTGAAATAAAGAGAATGAGGATATCCTGTTGATTTGAATTTGTGTGCTTAGATAAATCACATTTATACAAAATAGGCCTTGTTAACTACATGTTCTCGTAACTATGACCTGACCTAATTTAGAAACTGAAATGTCCTTTAGTACAATAAATGTGAGAACGCTTTAAGGTAAAAATGTTAATTACCATCTATGTGTTTATACACCGTATAAGTATAATTGTGATTAATTGGGGTAGGGCAATTTCCTAGGTAAAATGGATACAAATATAATAATTATTAAGTAAACCAATTTGAGCAACCATCTATGTATATACGTATGATCTGTTGACTAGAAATAAATCTAGATTCAGAGTTAGCCTTCGATCTATAATATGTTCTTACACTTCAAGAACAAAGTTTTGCGGTTCTCTAACTGAATCAGTTTTAAAATTTTGGTTCTGTCTTTGGACGTACCTATTTATGCTGAATCCTTCGAAATTCGGATAGATTATTAGAAATCTATTAATTTTTAAATGAAATTTAACTCATTTTTTCAGTACTTATTCCTGAAAATCGTCATCCAATCAAACACATCTACGTTGTTGACAGCAAATCAACGTTCAAGATTCTGAGGAAGAATTTGGCGGAAGATCTCAATTTGCGGGCTAGACAAATACTTTTAATATCAATTTATCGTGGCAGAGTTTTTGTAAGCTTTCGGATCATTTTAAAATTTAATTAAATTGACTTTAATTTTCTAACTTTATCAACATCTAATGATTGTTTGGACATATACTCGAAGAAGCATAATATTCCCATTTCGGCATTGATGAACAAATAGCTACCGTTCCAATAGTGGAGACCACACTTTAAAATAACGAAGTATATTTATTGATACATCTGTATATTTTGACAAATAATTGCTTATCTTAAAAGAACAAGCATAGTTTACCCGAAAAGTAAGCCTTTTGAACAAAATGAATGCAATTTTGCTTAAACGCGTTTTATTTTCAATGAAATGGGTCATTTAATTTAAGAATAGTTAGTTCTCAGTTTCAAAGGTGGCCACTGCTATGTGCTGTTTTAGGACAAAAACGTATTTAATTGAAAAAAATTAAGTTTCAACCGCCAAATAATGCTTTGTTGCTGAAGATGCAGACCAAAAGTTCGTCATGTTAATTGTTTTGCTATGTGATAACTTTCAGTAAAACCTTGCATTACATAAAGTATTTAATAAAACTTTATAATGCTTCAGGCCGTCTAATGTTTACACTTGGTGCACATGGAGATTTGTAGTTAATTTTGCAATGACAATAGTTTTATTTATGTTTGGCAACTCGATAAATTTAAGTCAATTAAACATTAATTGTGGCCAGAAATACTCTGCTGTTAAATACTGTTTGTTGCGGAGAACTAATATATATATATATATATATATATATATATATATATATATATATATATATATATATATATATATAATTTATGCAAGTATGTATTAGGTGTTGCGAACCTAGTAACAGTCGCCAGTAAGCACGAGACGAATGTGCATGAGATTATACTTTCCGTTCATTCTGTCTTTGGTTTATCCTTCTGGTCACAACTGAACAAATTTGTTACTAGGTTCGCAACACCTAATAAATACTTGCATGCTCTGCTGTTGTCTGCGTTTTTAAAAAGTATCGTGAATGCGAAATTAAAGTTTTCTAGCTAGATATAAATTAGGTTAATCTGGATCTGCAAGCATTTTTAATTTTAGGCCTGAATACAGATTAAATTATACTGGTCGGTGTGATAAATTTATCTACTAAAAATAAGTTTATTTTATTGCAGGCAGACGTTTAGCTAGTACTAATACCTGATTTTCTTAGCAGACTAGTGCATATTTAGATCTTGGAGCCGGTAACTTGTTCAAAAAAAAGTTGATATAAAATTCGAAATGAAGATTTATCATAGATGAATATTTGCACATTGGTCGTTAATGAAAATATTTTAAATTTAAATGGAGGCGTAACTAATTCATTCATTAGAGCATTATGCGTTATATTCAATAAATTATTCGATTTAAATTTTGGCATTTTTATAAGCATTAACTGGGCAATGTTTCTAAATCTTTACATAAACAAATTCGATATTATGTAACTTTGATAAAAATATAACTCATCTTCATTCAGGTGTTTTAATTTAAAACATTTTTTCTCAATTTGGTGTCTTCAATATTGCTATCGACGTGAAATAACGCATTAATGAAGTAAACTTTCACGGGCATGTCATCAACACTTTTTACTGGTTTGCCTTCTTCAGCTAATGTCCCAGCAAGGTTTGAAAGTGAGATATGCAATAGTTAATCGCGTGATGAATGAAACTATATAGTTAAATCGAGTTTACCAATAAAAATATAAACAATCCAACTTGCCAACCAGTTGGCAATTGTTACATTACCGCTATCAATTACGCCTTACCGTTTGGCCATCTATTTTATTACATAATTTTCGTTAATTTCACATCCACGTGCGTGATTATGATAAAGCGCATCATCATCTGCTCGTCCATTCAAAGTTTGGTTTAATGGCTTATAAGAACGTAGGGGGGGGGGTTGCAGGGACTTCATAATCTTGAACGCATAGCATTTGTGCAGCTCACTTTGTAGGAAAAAATGAATGTGTGACTACGGGGCCGAGAATCCTACATTTGATTTTACGCACACAAACACGCACACACACACACACACACACACACACACACACTACGCATTACATCTGAGTTTGATCCTCTTTAGTCCGGTTGCCGACGTGTTCTTGCGGTTACCATGAAGGTACAAACCACATGGAATGCGCGACTTAAATTTTATGCGAATTAAAACGCCTGCGGTAATTCTAGTTCTCGCACTATTTTATAGGCTGAGGATCGCCTTATTTAATTAGCAGAACGGGCCTTTTTAATCAGGAGTAGATCAAATTAATGGGAATGCTTACAAATTATGAAAATGCATAACTTGAAGGAGCACAGACTCAATTTCAGTTTCATCTGTCTTGAGAATGAATTAAATAGCATCTACATTTGCATAATTCGTGGAAGTTTTCTTAAACTCGCTGATCTCGCGGAAACTGTATCCTGTGCCAGAAAATGCAATCATTTTCAATCAATTCTATTCAGGACATTTTCTTGGCAACTGTTCTCTAGTTTACGCACAAGCAATGGTATATTCTTCTTTATTTATTATTTATTCATCTTGGGAAATGTGAAAAATTATTGGTGTGCGCACATACTATACTTCGCAGCCAATGCTTATTTTCCTGTGAAGAAAAATTAAAAGCAAAAACGCTAAAAATGAGATACTTAGAAATAAAGAATTTTAACGGAAAAAAGTTAATTGTTGAATCAAAATACCTTTATATGTGTGCATCCTATCTGTAACTTCCTTAATTTCCACATATGCCTTAAACACTGATTAAATCAGCTGTGATTCATAGATTTAATACCGCTAATTAGATACAAATTGCGCTTTCTAGTGTTCATTTTTGTTTAAACTTGATTCAATTTCAGCGAGACATTGGCCTGATTTCTTAAAAAATGCAGCACATGTTTTCAATATGTGAAGCATATAAATGTTGTTCAAAAGATTGCGGAAGTAAATAGTCTATCAGTATTCTAAGATTCTGTAAATATTTTTTTTGATTTTGGATGTTCCAATACAATTGAATTTATCCACCAGTCATCATATTGCGGCAACAAATTTGTGAAAAAACCGGCCTAACTCTGTTTTCTCTATGACAGAGAAGCATTATTTTGTGTCTTTATACGTTTGCTACTAATCGAGTTCTTCTGCGAGCATCTTTATGTTGATTATGAATATATACTTGTGGAACTCTTTCCTATCCCCTATCAAATCACACACACAAATTTTAAACATAGTTACAAATGAAATATAATATTATCGCTGGATATGATTATATTTATATTATCCGTAAAGACAAAATTTTATGAAAAATGCCAAGTAAATTTAATCTGCTAACCATTTTTAAGTTGACGAAAAAATAGATGTAATGCTGGGCAAAATCTGGTAAAATTTGATTCAGAGTCATTCCTCTGATTCTGCACCTATGATAAATTACTTTCATTCGTAACCTTATACAATATGCAGCGTACATTTGAACTATATATATATATATATATATATATATATATATATATATATATATATATTATACATGTATATATATCCCGAGTAAAAATCCCGTCATAATAACTAAATTCAGCATTTCATTTACAATTGGCGTACTATTTCTCTTACTGTAACAGGCTGCAAATAATTGGCGGAAGTTATAGGTCATAGCGTTATTTATGAGCATCACCTAAAGAACTGAAATGTGAATGCAATGTATGGCTTTGGTCGCTTCAGGAATTTGTTTATTCGACTCTGAATGAAATTCCGATTCCGGCAATTCTCGCAATTAGCATAGCTTTCTCAATAAGGAAGAAATCCATTTACGTTGATGAATTGTGATTGGTATATCGTTCATTTTTTAACTTGGCATGACTACATACCTACCCGTCATTACACTTTAAAGTATATAATATATGTTAACAGATTAATTTTATTTATTCTACATTATTTTTTCTTTTGATTTACTGGCCAACTTATTTCAGAAACTCTTTAAAATATACCTAAGTTTCGTCAATTCTGCATTTCAGTGTATTCAACTTTACTATAAATCAGATATAATAATAATAATAATAATAATAATAATAATAATAATAATAATAATAATAATAATAATAATTAAAGTGCTTCGATTATTCTTTTTCGACAGTGTTACGTGTGTTCGCATTTAATTAACTGTTGACTTTTGGGCAAGTGTTGGTGTTTTTATCTTTGCGCAGTTAGGAGACATTCTCACACATTAAAATAGTTAACGGTTTCGAAATTTCAGTGATGTTGTTATAGAAAGCTGCATTGCACCTCATCTAACTGTTGTTCAAAAGAGAAATTTTAAGCGATCATTTTCTAAAAATATAACTGAATTGTACAAGATTTAAAAAATATTTTAGTGTCATCTACCGTTCTTCATTTTATGAAATTTTAATAGTAGCATAGGAAGCTTTTACTTGCATCAAAGTCATCATCAGTATAGAGCAAGACACCAATCTTCTCTTTTGAGCTATTCAACTACATTAAACAAAAAAATGCAGATTTATGGGTGACAAAACTCCATATTCACCGCGCAGTACATACGCTAACGCACAGGTGTGAAAAATTTCGCTGGTTTACCTTAGCCAGCGAGCAGGCAAACACAGTCACCAAGATTAGCACAAAGGACATAAGATCGATTAAGAGCTTAGCTACATCAGAAAAGTTTTTCCTAATGAGAGGTATATAAAAGTGTGCTTCAGATAGCCTTCAGAACTCGTGCAATATAAAAATGCCACCGTAAAATTATCCATAGAGCCCAACTAAAAGCTTCAATAATTGCTCACATGGGGCAGAGGAAAGCAATTGGCCAACCGAATCTCGTAGAATGTGCTTTAAAAATATACTAATCAATAATTAACACCATCCAAATTATTAGCACCTTAGGAAAAATGTATTTATTAATGGGATAGGCAGTATAATTTACAATTTTCTTAGTTCTACCGACAAAAGTGTTAAAAATAATGACAAACTCCAAGAACATTACATTAAACAACAAGCTGTTGGGGAATAATGACGTAATTTCCAACAACAGAATAATGTAATCAACTGGCTGCGAATCACTAAAAGCAAAAAAACTACTCTAGAATGCAACCTAGCCCGACAACCCTTTGTACCACTATAAACGGGAATGTTAATGCAGAAAATCGGACTACTTTCTTCAACAGCGTCCGAAACAGCACACCTCAATGAATGGGAAATATTGTATTTCACCTCATCTGCAATGCTATCAACTGGCGGCAATGCAGTTCACAGATGCTGTGCCAAGAAAAACAAATTGCGGGCGAAAAACAATTATACATGCTACGGCAAAATGAAAAGTTCTCGCGCAAACCTAATCGAACAACAAAAGGGAACAAAAACATTCTCGTATGACTTAGTTTGACAGTACGAGTGGAACTTATACATAGGCAGTCACACACGCCTAAACTCAAATGCAAGTCAAAACACAATCGAGTGCAAAGACACCAGCGACTGCAGTTTGGTAACTACACTTGGTCTTGATACTTAATTACTTTTTCAGGCAAATATTACGATTTTAATAGGGTTAGTAGCATTTATTTGCACTTATAAATCTCACGTTTAACTAAGTATAATTCGTGTTTGTTAAATTTTCACGTCAATTAACAGAAAACCGAGAGAAAATTTATGTATCATCAATTATTTAAATTTACTGTTTTAAACTTTTTGATAGATACCGTAACCGAGAAAGGCTATGTGGAGCAATATATTTATTAAGAAGACTGGTCAAATGAAATTGTAGTTTTTTGGTTATGCACCTATTGAGTGGTTCGACAAATTAGTTTCAACTCACCAATAAATTGGTTAACGTGCACTTAAAAAATAATTGGCCATTTTGAATCGTTTTTGATTTAATCCGGAAGATTTGGTGCACTTACACAACCGTTAAGCAATTGCTATTTGTACAAGCTTTTTCTTGTGTTGCAAATGAGTGGGCAAATTTAATTAAAATGGTAGAAAATTGCGAGATAAATTTCAGTCGAAACGTCGCCATTTGGCTATTCCGCGCGTTTAATAGTGCTTGACCGTGAAGTCAATGTTTAATATTTAACTGAAAATCAATTATGCCTTAAGTAGCTTGAAGGTTTTTTAATCATAGAAAAATACGCAGGATTTTTCAACCTGCGTTAATTTTAGTAAAGCAATAGAATTTGGACTAAGTGTGTTACTGAAATATAAAACTTCCAATATTGTTTCAAAACCTTATTTTTCTTACGGAGGCTTTATGCTCTATTCCATGTTTCTACTGACATTTCAACGACAATATATAATTATTTTTAGACCGACGCATTTATATATATATATATATATATATATATATATATATATATATATATATATAATATTTTATATATTTTAGTATTTACCTGAAATAGTTATTCTTTTAATAATGGAAAACATTTTGACATTCTTTATCACAATTTATTAGACAAAATAATGATTGCATTAATTTTTTTATTTTCTAACATAAATTAGAAAGTTATAAAAACCAAGTAAACAAGACAGCAGTCATATTAGGTGCATATAGTTATATTCTAATTTTTGAGAAATGTTTCACATTTTAAAACAGAACTATTCTTATTCCCATATTAGGCATTTTGTTAGCAGGACAGTTCGAGTGAAGTATTCAGCAGCAAAAATAGGATTAAAATTGCTTTACAACTGAGATAATTTAAGATAAATTAGTAAAAGGAAATTTATTACGCTACATATTCACGTTAAAATTTTATTTTGATCGAAAGGATTTAGAGAGTTCAACAGCGATTTTAATTTTCAATAAAAATTTAAGATTTCAAACGACGCTTTTATCTAACTTCGTTTTGGTGCATCCTAGAGATATACTTACGTTTATTTTGCTGAGTAAAATTGCACCATGCCTGCCGATGTCATTTATTTTTGAGAATAATTAATTAATCCGAGATCATTTATTACACAAAAGGCATTTAGGCCACAACTGATGTTGTAACCGGTCTGCACTTTTATGTGAGTGCCTTAAAACCAAGTAGAAATCCTCATCACATTTTGCGAATATGCTTGAATTTAATCACTTGAAACTGTTCGAAATGTATGTTTGTACATTTACGTCGATTTATGAAATATGATAAGAGGAATATGTGTTTGCTCTTCATTGTTAAAATTATCTTGACAACAAATTCTTCAAAAAATTACTGATTGAATGAAAAAATATGTTTATGGATGTCGAACAGAAATATCGTATCGAATAAGAAACCACACTTTATTCTCATAAAAATAACAAGTAACAGTGGAACATACTCAGTACAACATCATTCTTTTCATCATTTAAATTAGTTGGCTAGTTCGCATTTCTGGACAGTAATAAACCTGTGACCAATTTCATTTCGCACAAGATAATTGTACCAAATAGACAGAGAGAGAGAAACCATTCAAAAAATTATTCGGTAAAAATATGCACGACAATATACGATCATAAAACAGATGATTATTTGACTTCGCTAACATTTTCGATTTAAAATAAAATTATTTTTCATTCAAACAGAATGTTCACTAATTAAATCAGGCTAACCCAATAGCTCCATGGCATTTTTGCTCGAATATTTCAAATTTATCATTTACAATATATTCACGGTTGCGGTCTTGATAGGAATGCTTGAACCTTTATTTACATATATTTTATCAGTGTAATCTAAGCATTGCACAGTGTTTCAAAGGCTATTCATCCAGTCTCGTCCTTATTGGCTCGAACTTGGATATGTCTCCTTTGTAATCTGGTGCTCTAACCACTGAGCAACCCTACCACACACAACACATAATTTTCAGTTATATACTCACTTATATTGCTCGGTTAGTCTTTCCTTATGTTGGAGCTTATACAGCATCCATTCAGACCAAAAGTACCAACTAACCATCCCTAATCTGTCCGTTCTATAAATTTATTACAAGATTAATTTTTTAAAACATTGTATTTTGCATTAAATATTCGACACCTAATTAATTCAAATTTTATTGGCGTTTTAGATTTTTATATTTATCAATAACTGAATATATATATATATATATATATATATATATATATATATATATAACAAAATGATGTAAAATACATAACGTAGTAATCCTGATGCAGTCGCAAGTCTAACAGACCTTTTCTAGCTAGAAGTTTGTCAGCAATTCAAGCAAGCCTTTCCTAGCCGGAAGGATACTGCCGTCGTTACTTTAGTCAATAGCATTAAGTTTTATAAAACTATCTAGATAAATCAGATTACAAAATATATCGTACACAAATGTTCATTGTGCATGGTATAATTAACTGAACGTGCTTACTCGAGACACGACATAAATTACTTCATTGATTATGTCACACAAAATATGCTTGCACTATAGGAGAGTGAAAATTCTCAGAAATAGGCTGCTTGTGATTTGCTAAGCGCGGTTGGTAGGTTTAAATTTTGCGCATGATGAAACTTACGCTAAATAGGGCGCAGCAATTGGTTGTGTGTTTTATCCATTAACATTTAACTATGCCATGATAGCACACTGTATAAAAAGTCATCATTTTTGTGTTTGTTTTTTGTCAAGCAAGAGTTTGTCAGCACAGAGTATAATGAGGCATCAATTTTCTATATTTGTGATTAGCAACAAAGAGATCTAGATAAAAAGCAAAAGTCTACCCTCTGATGTAATAGAAAATAAGCTTGATTGACTGTGTGTGCATCAAAACACATATGAATTAACATAAATAAATGTTGTTCATACCTTCACAAAACAAGCACGAATAAATTGTAATGATACACTCAAATATAGTCCTATAAAAGAGGAAATAGAAATTCCTCAAATAAGAGTCAATTATATATATATATATATATATATATATATATATATATATACAATAAGAACTTCGTATGTCTCTTGCATTATTCTTAACAATAATTATAATCAATCTTGCAAAACAGTAGGCAATGTTCTTAATTATGTATTTAATAGTACCTTAATAAAGTGTTTAAAATACCTCTTTAAATATAATTTCCAATAATAAAAAATTCATTTTAGTACAAAGGAAACATAAATCAAACATGCTTTTGATATGATAAAAAGCCTTGAATTATAAAACATCTTAAAGAATAAAACTGAATATTTTATATATTTCACAGAATCTGGTTGCAAATCAACTATTTATTTTAAAAAAACATACTGTCGATTTAGAGTCATAAAATTTCCAAAAATCTGCATAAACATTTGCATCCAATTTCAGCGTTTGAAACATTTAAAAATGAAACATTGCTAGTAGTTCAACCGAATTTATTTATATCTTTATTCCATTAGCGATTAAATTTATTAATATTTATAGAAAATTTGAATCTTTATTCTTGATTTGTGTTTTAATATTTGCGTAACAACTTTTCATTTAAACTTTTGGGAAAGGTAAAACTGTCAATTTAAATGGGATGAAAATTCATTTCAAAATAACAAAATTGTTGAAAAAATTTGAACCATTACGACACAAAGAAAAATGTCAAAATTTTGATACATTATTAATTATAAGCGATTCTGAAATTCTCTTATATAATTTTCGTTTCACTTGTATTTCAACTATACACTTATGGTTTGATAAGAGACTTTAAATCTAACATGTTTGGTCATTATTACTACTGATATGTAAAATAGTTATACAAATTTGTCCATAAACATGCAAAAAGAACATTTTTTATCATTCAACTATGCATAAAAAATTTTATTTCTGTGCTTGACATATATTTAATAATTCAAAAAATGGGATGATTTATTTTTCAATTAATAAAAAAAAAATGTTACTTTAGTCATTATTTTTATTGGTTTCCAGTTGTTACAATGAGTTAGTAGTCTTTCGATAAATTATGCACTGAAATTGTGTGTGTGTGTGTGTGTGTGTGTATTCGTGTGTGTGTAGGGAATGGTGTTTGTGTGCCTATCTATGAGAGTCTTAAATTACAACGAATGAATGCACCAGATCAGGCTAATTCTCTTTAGTTAGGTCATGAATTAGGCAGGCATTTAACTTTGGTTATTGGAAATATCAAAGATTATGTCGGGTATTTTATTATTACTTTAATGTTCGTCCTGAATTATTCCGATTTTCCCCCCGATACAGCGTAGGATATTTTGATTATAGAATTACTGACATTTTTTGTTGTTCAATGTCAAGAGTTAATAAATATACAATTTATGATGTTTATTTAGCTACTTCCAATCATGTATGTTTTGTGCATCACATCTCGACTGTGAATTTATTGTTTGTTGCGGACGAAGCTGAGACAAGCCATCCCATTTTGTTTCTAATTAAAAGTGTATCAACTAAACTTATTTATCTACGTGTGAAAATATCAGTCAGGAATGGTGCCTATAGGGTACCTAAAGCTACATTATTGACTTATGGCTACATTTAATTGTTTGACGTTAATTTGAATTTTTAATGCTTAAATGAAATCTTTGAAATAATTAAATTTTAATGCAAAATATATGATTAGAGGCCTCAGAAGACAACCATAGGTGAAAAGAAAAAAGACAACAACGAGACATCAAGTGAGGACATCTTGATGCCACATTTTCATCCATCATTTTGTTTGTCTGCGAGTATGAAAGATTACCAACTGTCTCCATGCTTGCAATGCGGTTTGATCCTCGCTATTCATTTTGCCGTCGTACTCTGATGATGATCATGGAAGGTCGAAACGCATCAATACGAGCGACTGCCGGTAGTTTTGCTATGCTGTTCGACGACTGGCTCCTGTCGCTCTGCAATGATTATTGGCATTGTTGTTCGGATCAGAATTTTTCTTCTATGTAGTGTATCTATAGTTGAACGGGGAGATTATCAGGCATGTTTGCTGTGTTTTGACTATTGACATTGTAGGCCCTGCCAGAAGTGTCCTAGTGTGCAGTTTAGTTATATTTGACGAAGGGGCTTAGCTGGCTTGTTTTTCACTGTATTGATTATTGGCAATGTAGGCCATATTCAATAAGTACAAGTGAGTAGTGTAGCTACAGTTTATAGAGAATTATAGTTAAACGAACATTGGTTGCGCGGGTGGTGATAACAATTATTATAATCAAGGGTGCGATTTTGATATAACCACCTTACCTATTAATTACTTACATATTTCAGTATAAACTAATAATTGCATAGTGTAGAAATAACAATTCATCCAGTAGACCGGTTTCGTACTTATTAGGAACTCCTCACATACTGGCCAGAATTTGCTGCGGACCGGGCTCGAACCTGGGCACGTCTGCTTTGGAATCTAGTGCTCTAACTACTGAGCCATCCTGCAACACACTTTTGTTTATCGTTTAATTATATAAATGTTCGTTTCAATACTACTTCCCAATGTAACGTAGTATCTGTTCGATAATGACAGGTTGGGATGGTTAGTTGGACATTTTTTGCTAAATGAATGCTTTATAGGCTCTATTATAAGGAAAGGCTAACCAAGACACATAAGTTGGTATATAACTGAAAATTGTGTGTAGTGTGCTGCAGGGTGGCTGAGTGGTTAGAGCACCAGATTCCAAAGCAGACGTGCCCAGTTTCGAGCCCTGTCCGCGGCAAATTCTGGCCAGTACATGATGAGTTCCCAATAAGGACAGAAACGGTCTACTGGATGATTTGCCTTTTCCACACTATACAATAATTAGTTTATACCAACATATGTAAGTAATAATTGAGTAAGGTGCTTACATATAGAAGATTACATCAGGCTCGTACTTTTATGTATTGATAATTGACATTTTTGGCCGCAGTAGAAGAGATTTATTGTGAATGGTAGCGATTGATGATCAAGGTGCTCAGTAGTCTTGTGTTCCTGTGTTTTCATTATTGACATACAATGGCCGTGCCAGATGAACTCTAGTGGGTATTTTAAAAATAGTTGATCGAAGAACATATGAGGTATTGTTAAGTAAACAATAATTGATTTCGCGGGTGGTTGTAACAATTTTTTAAAATCAAGTTTGCGAGCTTGAAGTAAACAACAATCCCGCTGTATTTAGGCAGTCGTCGAACAACTTAGCAAAACTACCTCCAGCCGCAACGCACTGACGCGTTTTAACATTCCATGATCATCATCAGAGTACGACGGAAAACTGACTAGAGAGGATCAAACCGCATTGCATATATATTGAAGCAAAATTAGACATGCGGATCTCATCTCTAGTAGTCTCGCATATATTGTACTTGACTTGTGCTAAATTTGCTAAGTTGTTCGACGACTGGTTAAATACAATTGGATTGGTTTTTCTTCAAGCTCGCAAACTTGATATTAAGAATAGGAAGATTTTTTGTTCTGTAAAGATAACTGGCATTGCATAATGTATCAATTGAGTCCAACTATGTTGTGTTGTTATATTTCGCCGAGGAGCCTGGCAGGCTTTTGTAGCTAGATATTGATCATTGCCGTTATGCGACCAATTTGAAGAATTCTATCTTGTAATTTAGCTAAAGGTGACCGAGGGGTTTTGCAGGCTCGCGTTCCTGTGTATTAATTATTTTAATTGCTGGTTTGTTCAAAAGATTTCTAATCTCAAATGTAACAATATTTGATTGAGAATCGCAACAGACTTGTTTTGCTGTGTAAAGATTATTAGTAATATAGGCCCTGTATGAATGAATCTAATGTACGTTATAACTATAGTTGAACGAGGTGATCAGCAGGCTTGTATTGCTGTGTAATGATTCTTATAATTGAAGATCGTTAAATACACTTTGTTGCGGAGAACTAAGATATATATGCAAGTATGTATTAGTTGTTGCGAGCCTAGTAACAAATTAGTTCAGTTGTGAACAGAAGGATAAACGAAAGACAGCATGAACAGAATGTATAATCTCATGCACATTCGTTTCGGGCTTACTGGCGACTCATCAGTAGGAGCCGGTATTACGCCCTTTAACCACTATATATTTGGTAGAAGAATGTGGAATAATAGGATGGTACAATCACCTAGACGAATGTCTAAACATGCAGTAGTGAAGCTAACATAATCTAAAGTCAACGACAATGCGACAACAATGCTAACTCACACTATATAATATATATACCGAGTCTGTAAAGGGTACTAACACTATGGCTATTGTGTTAGTAACCGATACCAACATAATTGTACCGAAAAGGTACGTGGTATTAAAACTATGGATTGATTATTGTGTGAGTTGTATCTACTGATACCAGAGGGATTTACCTTGCTTAATTAAATGTTTTTATTATTGACATTATAGGCCGTGTCAGAATAGTTATAATGCTTATTGTAGCCATTGTTGACTGAGGAGATTAGCCGGCTTGTTTTGCTGTGTATTCATTATTGAAATTGTAGGCCGTATAAACGGAGTTATTTTGTTTTGTATTGCTACTTTTAACCGAGAATCTTTTAAACAAGTTTACCGTTTTTTGAATAATGTAATTAAAGGCCGTGTCAATATAGTTCCAGTATGAACTAATTAACTATATTTTACCAATAGCGTATTTGGCTTTTATTGTTTAGTAATGATTATTGACGATGTAGTTGACGTCAAATCACTTAAAATATATAGTCTAGCTATATTTGACAATGAATTTATTGGTTTGTTTAGTCGTGTTTTCAAGTTTGCAATTAAAGGCTGTGGCATCGAAGTTCTAGCCTGTATTGAAGCTATATTTGACCGATGAACTTAACCGCCTTGTGCTGCTATGCTAGAAGATTTGTTGTGTGCAGGGTATCGATAGTTATTAAGTCGCTTAGGAGGCTTTTGTCGCTTTTTAATGAATATTGACATTGTTGGCTGATTGAGAACAGTTTTCGTGTAAAATGTATCTATAGATACCAGAGGAATTTAATTAGCTTAATTTTCACCATTTTCATTATTGACATTGAAGGCCTTGTGAGAAGTGTTCTAGTGTTTAGTGTAACTATAGCTGACAGAGGAGCTTAGCAGGCTTGTGTTGCTGCGTAATGATTATTGGCATTTTCGGACGTGTTTGAAATGTTCTTTTGTGTTGCATATTTATTGATGTCTAAGGAGTTTACGAGGCTGTTTTTTCGTTTTCTAATTGGTGACGCTAAAAACCGTGTTAGAAGGGGTAAAGTGTGTATTCTAGCTCCAGTTAACCTGGGATATTAGCAGGCTAATTTTGCGTTTTATTGTTTATTTTCATTGGAGACCGTGTCTGGATACTTTTTGTGTGTAGATTATGTATAGTTGACCTAGGAGCTAAGGAGGCTTGTGTCGCTTGATTATTGAAATTGTAGACCGTGTTTTTAGAGTTTTAATATATAAAGTAGTTATATTTGATCGTGAAATTTAAAAGGCTTCTGCTGTCATATATTTATTATTGATATTAATGGCTGTACCGGATGACCTATTGTGTTTATTCTCACTATTGTTGACCGAAGAGCTTATGAGATATAACGAATGCCTTTCTTGAAAAAGATTAAGATTTATGATTGCTTTTAATTTTGGGGATCATCTTTCTTGTAAGTGTCTTTTTTGAATATTGATCGAGCTATTAGTTTCTTGTTCTTGGTTTTATTATAACCTGCGTCTATTTATGTATCACCATCTGCCAATTTGTAGTCGTGTTGAAGCATACGTTTTTTGTTATGCATAAACCATATTCATTATATTATACCATATGCAAACTAGACTAACAAATATTTTTTGTGTAATAGTTAGTAAATCTTAATGATGAAGCCGTATATTTTGTATGAATAAATTAACATTTGTTGCGCGGGCGGTGATAATAATTACTTAAATCAAGATTGTGATCGTGATGCAAACACCTGATCTATTACGTAAAGTTTTCAGTATATAAAAGTAATACAACCAAAAAACCGGTCTACTGGATTAATTGTCTTTTTTACGCAATACAATGCTTGGTTTATGCGGACAAATATATGCATATAATTGGTCTGATGATTATATCGAGGTCGCTACCTTGACTAAAGTAATGTCGTATCTTGTCGGCCCTTACTTATTCGCTGAAACATGGGCGATTTTCTGGCCGTATTCAGCTAACTGTGTCTATGGTAGACTGTAAACGACTTGCAGTTTAATTGTCAGATATATGAGAGGGTGTCGGCTATTGGTTGATTGAGCAATTTTTGGTGGTTCAACAGTCGGTGAAAAATGCATATATGCAGTGCTATGTTTTTGTTCCCGACAAAATTGATTACTGTTAAATACTGTTTGTTGTGGAGAGCTAATATATATGCAATTATGTATTAGGTGTTGCGAACCTAGTAACAAATTAGTTCAGTTGTGACCAGAAGGATGAACCAAAGACAGCATGAACGGAAAGTGTAAGCTGATGCACTTTCGTTTCCTGCTTACTGGCGACTCATCAGTAGGAGCCGGTATTACGCCCTTTAACCACTATATATTTGGTAGAAGAATGTGGAATAATAGGACGATACAATCTCCTAGACGAATGTGTATACCTGCAATAGTGAAGCTAACATCATATGAAGTCTTCGATAATGCGTATTCAACGCTACCTCACACTATTTAATATATATACCGAGTCTGTAAAGGATACTAACACTATGGCTATTGTGTCAGTAACCGATACCAACACTATTGTACTGAAAGGTACATACCTAATACATGCTTGCGAAATTGATTACTATTAATGTTATTACATAGTGATGCTACTGCAGACATATACTCGTCAACGTCTGTCAGATCATAACAAATTGATTCAACATCCTCTAACTGACTCTTCAATCCCAGTCCACTTTAAGTGCAGTTAATCAAATACAGCTAGACAACCGCCCAAGTTCCAAAGCCTAAGTAAAGGCGGACGAGCGACGGCTGTATTACTTTAATTGCAAGGCAAAATTTATTTCAAATAAAAAATGAAATAAACTGAAAGCTGCATTGTTTGTTAATTTCCACTATAAAGAACTTTGAATGAAAACAAGTAATTGACTGCCAGCCTTCATTTCTGCAACTACGTGCGTAGGAACCATATCATTCTGCATTTAATATTCGTTAACGAAAATAATTCTACCAATATAGTATTTTATTCCACTAGCTGCTAATTGCCAAAGCCTGCAATATTTTTGCTATTATCTTGTTGCAACAATAAATCTGCTTCTGGTAATAACAAGTGTTCACTTATCAATCAGTGGAGTTGACAGTTTATCCCATTAAATGGCAATATCTATAGGATATTTAATATTCAATTGTGTGAAACATTTAATCTCTGATAGCAATTGGAATAGCAATTTACACATTTATAAAAAGCAGTTTCACCCCAGATCATAAATGGTCTGCGGAAGAAAGTGAAAATGAATAAGTTTTGTCTACAATAATAAAAATATTACAAATATATTATTATTTATGTTCAAATAGATGAAACTTCATCTGACATCATTTGGCAAGGTGTTAAGAATGCCCTACAGACCAATATCTAATGTTTACGCAGTTTTAGCAAACTTCTATCTATAGCATTATCTTCAGAAAATATCGCCTTTGCGCCTAGAATTTGTTACAATAAGAATAGTTTAAAGATTTTCGTAATCTATTTAATAAAACGTTCAGCTATGTGAAAAGAAATTAATGTGCATTATCTGTTGTAGTTATCGAAAATTAGCGATTTTTTAATATCAAGGAAATAAATCGACTACTGGTGCTTTAATTAGTCACCTATTGGTGTCTTATTTTAGATTCAGTTTAAATGTTATTTTTGGGGTTTGTGAATTATCGTTTCTGCTTTTCATGCGTATTTGTTAAATAACTGTATTTTACTTCCTTTAAAATACTGTGGGGCTGGATTGCCCAAAAATTCTGCTTTAATTTATTCTGTTTGAAAAATAACACTGAAAAATATGGTTGACTCTATTATGCTAATGAGCTTTCTGATGAATGTTTACAGCTTCGTTCAAAACACGAAATCTCTATATCATTCTTTCGCACAAACGTGTTGCCCAAATTCCCTTAAATGTCGTCTTTAAAAAAACACTAAATTATGCAAAAGAATTAAAATTCCATTTCACAAGAATATTATATTCATTTTCATTTCTTCTCCCAATGGAGTGACCATGCTTATTTATTAATAATTTATATATTTATTACTTTAAATTGAATTGACTGTTTTTGGATAAGCAGGATGTTTATGTTTAATTTTGATATTTCTTAAAACTGTCCACATAATTGCTGTACTACTTATGATGCTATGGACCATAAATAAAATAAAATAATCGCAAAATTGTAATATTCTGCGTATTATATACCAACAAACATTGCTAAATATGCGCATACTTTACCTTTTTTAGACAAAGGAATAGAGTGAAACGTCGTTTAATCGATATATTGACCGGTATTTCACGGTCATTGCGCAAAATAACTGGTGTTCGTGCTCAAGGCAAATTTTTCACTTGTAAAGCATGTTTGCATTATTTCGATGGAGATTTTAGCCTCTCTGTGCCAAGAAATATGTTGAATCTTTGCAAAGACCAGTTATAATGAATAATATGTAACAACATTACGTTACAGGACGATTAGCTTCGTCATTAACTGACCTATTGAATGCAGGGACAGTTTCGTTTTTTGACTGAATATTTCAATATATGTTGTTTGTCAATTAGTCGAGGTAAACGACTCTTTACTTTACGAAGAAATACTTTGTCATTGTTAAGTACAATCGAAGTCGCAACCTATCCCTTTTGCTGAGAATATAAACGCTAAATAATTTATGCTCGACAATTGTGCTTTCTCATAAAAATGGGTTTTGTAGATTTATTTTTAGTATAAGAAAAATGAATTAGCACTGTAATAAAATTAAATTTCAATTATTTATTTTAATTGCAGATTTGGAAATAAACTTGGTAAAATAATGGTTTCCATCCCAAATGAAGTTTTGTCGCATTTTCATTTAAAAATTATGAAATTCCTGCACCCCTATACTTTATAAACTGTTATAAATTAGCAATATGCCAGGATAATGTATTGATTTTTATTTAAATTTAATTTTAAAATCTCTATATCTGTTTAAATATAAATGGTTATCTGTCGGAAGCTGAGACCATATGCTTTCGTCAATATTATTTAATATGAAAGCATTTCTATTTTAATATCAGACATTTTAAACCAGTTTTGCATTAATAATATTTCTTTTATGGATCCTATACTATTTCCTATGACTAAGCGTTTAGAATCCGGTATCAATTAGAAAGGAAGCAATAAACTTTAGTTGACCCGAATTTCCGTAAGCATTACCATTCATAGTTGCTCTCTGTCACAATTCAGTCATTCAAATTTAATTTCATAAAGCGGCTGTTCCAAATTTATAGGAAAGTTTTCACTTTCTTGCACAATATAATTGAACACAATTGGTCCGTCTTTAATGTGTTCTTGCTCAACATCATTCAATACATGTGTAAATCCTCGTTTTTATTATGCACATTAAACCTTATGCACATTTAGAGGGCAAAGCTCACCTAAGAATTTTTCTTATTTTAAATCCTAAAAAATGTCATTTGATTTGTATATTTATTTTTTAAGTAAACATGAATGAATCTTTAAAATGAAAGACAAGACTTCCAGTTCAATCTGTGAATAGTCTGTTTTACTAGTGGGCTAGAAATTGTCCATAAATCTACTTCAATGCGCTCCGAGTAAAAAACTAACTTTTCACGTTTTGGTAAAGGCTATATTAATCCGTGCTGTCTTCAATTATTGAAAATTATTTCATAGCCTAATATAAAGACTGATTTTCACTGCTGCTAAGCTAAAAGAAAAATATGTTCACGATTTCAAAATAATATTCAATTCACAATGACATGAACAAGATTAATGTTCAACTATAGCAAATAAAAAAATTTAACATTGAAGAAATATAAATCAGCATGCTAACTAATATTTGGTTAATGTGCATGTAAAACTTTTTTTCTAAATCGGCGCAAATTAGCCGACGAAGAAGACTCCATCCATGCAAGCATACGCCAAAGTTAAAAGGTAAGTAACTAATGTGAGCAAACGAAAAAAATCTGCTCTAAAATATGTACAAGACTAATAAAAATGAACACTTACAACCCTAACTGCCGAACTTAATATAGTTCTATAAATGTGGAAAAAATCTTCGCTAAGAGCCGATGTAAAATTGACCTATGAGGCATCATTAGAAAATTTCAACGGTACATTCGGCTGAAAAGCAAGTAATTTAGAGTGCTACTAAAGAAAACATTTAATACGTTAAAATATTAGCTAATCAGATGCATCCCAGCACAGAAGCGAGCTGGATTCCTGCGATTTCATCTTTTTTAGATTTCTCTTCAGCCTTGTCTGCGGTTTCGTCAACATGGGAATGAAGCACCAATAGAAATTAGGCATATCTTTGTCGAAAACGTTCTGACGGCCTCAGGTTTTTTATGGTATTTATAAAGCTGTGTCTGAACGAATTGTTTCTGCGCCAATGCACATTTTTCATATCCAAGACGAGACAAAACTGATCAATTCGAGTGGGAGTTTGTTAAATGATGTTCTGAATCGTCATATAGTCAATGTAAGAATTATTGCGCGGAAGTTTCATTAATACCTCGTAAATAAATCTCTTAAATGTCGGTGATAAATTGCACAGACCGAAGAGCATTCGCGTACCTTCATATAATGAAAAAGTAGTCGTGACAGCTGTCTTCTCTATGCTCTCTTCATCTAGCGGTATTTCATGTCATAGTGATATAAGTTCTATCACTTAACATTCGTTATACTGACTAACGCAGACCGTAATCGCGATGCGATGTCGGACGAAAACACTCCATGCTATGATTCTGAATTATTTCTCTAAAATTAGACAGTATACTCGCCACCTGACACTAAATATTCTTACTCTGTCGAAGGAGTTTTGTAATAACTTACCAGATAATCCAGTAAACTAAATATGTCGACACATGAGAGCTGGGATCTATTGACAGAAACAATTTTACAATGTGTAGTGTGCTCACGATTCACATGTAGTTTAAATAAACAAAAGTATTGATTAGTTCATTGAAAAATAAAATTTTTACGATATTAAAAAGCACTTTAATTTCAAATACGCCCAAACGTTACATAATAAAGTGCAGTAATTTAAATTTAATTGTAAGACAACCCCGATTCTAATATTTGTATATGAAATTTAATTTAACTAGAACTACTGAAAAACTGAAAAAGAACGTTACAATTTATCGCGCATCATTTTTCTGACGTTAAAGACAGTCAATTTATTATCATGCACTAGAATATTGCAGAAGTTAATTATTAATAAAATAATGATATTCTTACCTGTATTTATGTGAAAAACACAGTTAGATGCGTTTAGAGAGGCATTAATGTATTTTTTGTAAGACAAATCCATTATCTTGACGTCAAATTGTAGACAGCTTTTATAGTCCGTGCTGACCAAAATAAATAGAAATTATTTAATAGATCAATTTATGAACTACCCTTAAACTGCTGTTATTCTTAATTCCAAATAAGGAAACAAAGCTTAAAATAAAATCTATTCTCAATTTCAAAATAATATTGATTTCACAATGACATGATTAATGTTTAGCTACTGCATATCAAAACAATGTTACAATGAGCCATATTTAGATCCGAATTAAAAATGCATTGACTAAAGATAAATTATTATGCCAACTTAAAGGTTGGTTAGTTCATGTGTAATAAAGATAGAATTGAAAAGGAACAAACAGCCCTATGAATTAAACTCTACATCAAAGGAACTTGCGCAAAGTTAATAAATCATACACAGACGTACAAACACACACACACACACACTCTATATATATATATATATATATATATATATATATATATATATATATATATTTATAATGTCTAACGCCTTGATTGAGGCCGGTTTATTCCGAGCATGTTGAGCACATACTACCATCATCCATTTATATACATTTTGCCTTTTCATTTGATTGAGTGGTTGATAACTAGTCTGATTTTATATTTTGTTTAACTTTCATGTTTATGGTTTTAGTGGGTTGATTTATGGGTTTTTGTTCGTATGAGTCTTTGTGCATTTATGGGTCTTTACAAGCCATCCTTTTTTTATAGTGTTATTTGAGATCTAGTTATACATATATTGACGGATCTAGCTTGGATCAAGCGTTCGCTTTTCTGACCGTTGATTGCAAGATGTCTTTTACCCGTGAGTTTTCCTTCGTATCATGAATTACAATTTGTCAGCCTGGTAACAGAGCGAATCCTACAGAGTGTTGAGATGATCGCACATTTTGTACAAATTGTGTTAATGTTAACGATGATAGCCAGGTCGTTTTGCGCAACTGTTTTGTCTCCTGTTTGCTGCTTATTCGATCGAAAATTGTTGACGCTGCTCTAATGGATGCTCGGTTTTGTCTTTGTGCTGTCATATTGTTGTTTGGCTTGTGAGAATAAAATAATCCTGGTGGAACATGTGAATTATAAGGCCGAGTGCTTGTCGTCTTATATAATTTGCCTTATTTATGCATAACTATATTCGGATTCGCCTTTAGCAGAAATGGGAAATTTGATAAACTGCCAGCCCTGTACTGTGTGGGAGAGTAGGAGCCTGTGGATGGTACTGGAAAAATAGTACCGAATTGTTGCCCGTCAACGAAAGTTATATCGTACCACATTTCCAGTGGTTAATATGAATGATGGTGAAGCCTTTGGAGAGAAGGGAAGAATCAGCATCCAGCCAATACTAAGACGAACTCGATTTGTACTTGGAAATCGGATCTTTGCGACACTGATAGTGCAAATCTACTACCCACGATAAAAAACAGTAGATAATATTTATTGGCGGATTGCCCTCGTTGAAATAAATTATTCGTAAATAATTGATTTTATAGACGTTGCTAGGTAAATCTGATAAATTTCTGTGCTAAGTGTTGCTGGAATTTGCTGATCTATTGTTTTTTGTACGTCCAATATATATGCCACAACATTTACATGCAAATCCCTTTCTAAAAAATATAAATAAATACTCTTAAGTCACGCGAGCTACACAATTCATGAAACATTTCCAAATGCAGTATAATAAAGAAATTTTAATGTGAAACATGAACGATGTTGACATTTTCTCTTTTCTTTTAAAGTATTTACAAATGACCACTAATATCGTAAATCCTTATATATATATAGGTATATATATATATATATATATATATATATATATATATATATATATATTGGCAAGTACATCGATAGTAAATGTAGTTCCAGAGTTAACAGGTACGTTTGTTCAAACATATGAGGGTAATGTCTTAGTCAAATATAAAGTGGTCTTTTAGGTCACATATATTTTTGAATTTCGATGATCAGTCGTTTGAAAGACATCTTAGCAGAAGGCGTCTTTTAATTCGGTTGGTAATTAAAGATCGTTTATGAAACTTAATTTTAGATTTTAAATCATTTTAAAACTATTTCAAATTATTTGTTCTAATTAACATTTGTCAGCGAAAACATTCTACATATTTAGTTATTTATTTAATTGAAATCAGAAAATGCCCAATTGTTAATGCTGGTGCTCTTATGAATTCAATTCGTTGGCTCTTTTTTAGACTTTAAGGCTCTAATTTGAGCTTGCTTTCTAAACTCACATGTTGCTGTAAAGTTATAACTTGTTATTGTGAATTAAAGTTTTCATGTATTGTCTCTACGGTTCAAGGTTTTATTTTTGTTTTACAGATTGTAAGCTTCATCTGAAATAAAGTTATATTGGTGTTTGTTTTGAAAAGTCAAAACCTTTGCATATGTTAAGAGATTTTGATGTGAAAAACACAATGATCAGTTTTTTTGCGCTGGTTAATCAGATGAGAATTATATGTTGACTGAGCACAAACTAGTCCATAGTTTTCTTCCTTGCCTTAACATCTTAAATCTCTGCACTTGCGTGATATTGCTAATACTATGCAAGAAATTAGTTTTCCAATTTAGTTTTTTAATAGCTAGTAAGACAAAGTTTAATTTTTTACATCTTATTTTAAATATAAAACTCTTCGAATTAGACCAATTTATGTGCATTAACATAAAAAATCCCGATACCATAGAAATAAGTTTACTTAGCTAGGATTTAGACTTGATTTAACTAGTAACAAATTTGTACATATAAGATTTAAAACCAGCGTGTTGCACGAAAAGGGAATAGAATAAATATTTCATCATTGTTGTGTTCAACACGGTGTTTGAATCCACTTTCTTCATTTTGACTTCGAATATTTAGACTTTTTCAACGGAAAGAACATTACACAAAAAATTTGACAATCAATATTTCAAGTGGTTAATTTTGTTTAAACTGTATCATTTGTGCTTATTGCTGGATCTTCTCACTAGGTAGTTTTATGTCATATATGTTTGTGTATTTATCTGAATGTGTACACACATCGAAATGAAATTACAGTGATTTCATAACACATACTGACGATTCACTAAATAAACTTACGTGCCCTCGTTTATTTTGGACTGAGAAATAATCAAATACTGCGCGTGTTTGGGAGTAAGTTTAAGACTGAGAAATAATCAGTTAAATATAATTAGCGGTGTGTGTGTCACACATCCAAGTGACGTTACAGCTATTTTTTACACTTACTTCCTTAAATAAAATATTAACGAGTTGCATCCGGGTATGAAGAATAAAAGGATATGCCAAAATCAGCTTTCTGGTCCTAAATTGATTACCATTTTATTGAGCACGCTATGCCTAAAACGAAAAAAGCAAATGTTTTTTTATTCAGAATCCGGATTGTCTAAATATTATACGTTTATTGGAGCGCTGTCAGGATTTTACAAAAATCTGGTAATTCATGCTTTCCAATGTCATTGTAGCAGGCTTTTATTTAAATTGTCATTGCTTAGAATGGTTACTTTAAATTTGTTTGGAAAATAGTAGCCGCTGGGAGCTAAACTTAAATTTTAATATAATGACAGTTATACATGATGACTTACAAGGCCTAATTACTGGTAGCAGTTAAATTGAACACTCAAGCTATCACTTGTCATTTTAGAATCCATCAATGAACTCTTATGTGTGCGCACTTTAGTTTACTCTCCTGCATCCTACTGAAGTTTTCATATCGTTTTTGTTTCAACTGAACCAACTTGCTACCGACTATGTTAGCCCGGTAAATAAATATTATTTTTTGATAAACTTGATAAGAGTCTTATTTTTTATTCTGATTGGGCGCAAGTTTCTGTTACAATTTACAATATAAATGCGTTGTGCATTTTGCTGTCGTCCAAATTTCAATTTAGATAGTCATTGTTTGTTAGCTAAACATTATCAATTTCTATACATTTATTATTTTCTTTTCGGCGAAAATCCTTGGGCTCTTTGCCTGTAAGTTTTTCAATTTACAGATAGCGTGGCTAAAGTGCTTGGACCCTGAGAAAAAAATATTGGATATGGTTCTTGGCGAGAAATCGTCCTAATTGAGACTTTGGCAATGCCATCTTCTAATGTCTATTTAGAAACCTAAATGACGAATACTTTGGATGCCTTGGTTAACGTAAATGTCAATTCTTTTGATATAATTTCACGTCTAATGAAATTTGGAAAAATTTTCCGAAAAACAGCATTTATCCAAATGTGGTCGCAATCAAAGTTCTATCTGTAGGTAGAGTCTGCAAATAGTTTACCCACAGTTAATTGAAATGAAGGTATGCCAAACGTGGTTGTCAAAGCAAAATGTGCCGATTGCCACAGACCGGTTCTACTACATCGATTATTGACAGTTGCCACTATGTACGTAATATCTTCTGTCGTGAATTAACATTTAGGTGTGTCATGGCGTTCATGTGGAAACAAATCAGAAAAGGATAGCTTACCAGATAGCGAGTCGCCTATGCCTTGTTTCTCTTAATAGTAGTTTTTCCAAATATTGGCTGGTGTTGGCGAATAAGTATGGAATGCTTTAAATTTTTGTTCGCGATTAGAATTTCCGATATAGCTGTATTTCCACCTTTCCTTTTTCGCGATGAAGTCCCCTGATAATGAGATAAAATATATGACTTCAAGCATTAGTGGAGTGGATATAACGAAGAACGCACTAACAGAGATAGAATCAATGAAAAGAAGAAACATGGCATAAGTCAACACGTTCATTTGAAGACCACATTTATTATTTACCATTTAATTCAATCAGTAAATGCCTCAAAAATAAAACAAGAAAAATTGGAAAATTCAGTTGGACTAGCTCATTCTAAATTTATTAGTGACAAATATGTAACTTCAATTGTCTAATAACGAAAGGATTTCATTTTTTATTATGCAATGGAGTATAAATGCTCCTTGTTTGATATATGGTCACTTACTTTTGTTATTTAGTGCTGCTTTAGAATTTGAAACACTTAAGCTAGTCTTCTCTATTAAAATTTAGTAATGTGTTAGCTAAAGTAGAGGTTAAAGACAATCAGACAACTGTTTGTCTTATTAATTGGTTTTCTTTTGGTTTTAAAAAAAATTAGAAATTATTTCAGAAGCACAGGTGTTCATTGTGATAGTGAAATTTGACAGATATTCTGATTCAATTAAAAATGGCCTATCAAGGCGTAGATGTTTGCGCAATTAGTCGAACGTTCGAAAAACTTTATTTTTGTTACTAGCATAGCATTTTGTCCGTTTAAGTTAATTATCATTTTTCCAATCAAATTAATTGAACGTTAAGCATCAATAGTTATACTTCGAAATATCACTGAAATATGGCAATAAATTGGCTAGATTAAGGCAAAATAGAATTTAAAATAAAATCTTCTCATTTTACATCTTGACTTAGTAGAAAATATTTAAAAATTCTTATTTAGTTGTTTAATTTTTATTATTCAATAAAGATTAGTTTTGGAATTCGAGCCTTAATAAAATTCACAGAACCCATTCCATGTGCAAAAATAAGAAACCGTTTCTTTCGCATATTCATTTTACATATCTACAAATGAACATTTCAATATATATAAATTGAAAGGCCCAACAAAATAGAAACATTTAAACACGGAGAGAATGTGAAATAAAGGAACAAACAATCGATTTCGTGCATTAATTTCATTTCAAGCTCAATACCAAAAAATGTTTATTCTACTTGCAGCAAATTTTTCATCTATAATGCTTCTTATGTGGTATTAAGTAATTATTTTAAATGCTATTTAGATATAAAATTTAAGTGTCTAAGGAATAAATCAGATAAGATAGTCAAGGTAGAGCGCAAAGTGATAAATAAAATTGTCATCTTGACAGATGCCGGTTTAATTACTGAAGCCATTGCACAGAAGCTCAAACCGTTTTGATCATCTGCACCAACAACATACGGATAACGAAAAACACTTAAGAGATTGCTTTAAGAGATCAATATTATTAAACGTCAATTCTCCGTTAAATGCATTGGCTAAAAGCTTAGTATATATCGAAACAATTGTGCAAACTAATAGATAATGATTCGGTTGTCGACTCTTTTGAGTTTTCCAGCATTATTCAAGATATAAATGTTATAATCAAAATTATGTTGTCTTTTGACGTAATGTCTTAGTGTAAAAATTTTTCCAATTGACGAAACACAATTGGCATTATAATCCAAGTTGTGAAAAAAATATTTTTTATTTACGGTGCCAGGTCACACTTAGCAAACTTATCCTTATATGGATGAAGGGTATACAGTTTCGTTTATAAGGAAGCATCGAAAAATATACTGATTGTGTGGCAATGGGGAACCCCTATCTTCGGTGTTAGCTGAGATTTTCCAATGCCATATTGAGAAAATTGACGTACGTAAATATGCTCAGTACTTACGTAAGATGATAATATTTACCTTTTATTAAAAACAGGTCGCAATTGTGAATGTTCATTCAATTTTCAACATAGCGCATAAGAATATCAGATTCACGTCTTAGCAAGATAAATATGATTTTGTGACTTTCTAAGATGTACTACAAAGGCAAGTTGATAATGGTACATTAAATAGAAAAAAATTACCTGGTCTAAACATTATTTGCATTACAGCAATTTTGTGTCTTTTAAATATAAATTATCATCAGTTCGTGAATGCATTTTCATGAATTAACAATTTGGTTTGTACAGATTCAAAAGGCAACGAATATACTAAAACAATAAATCATTTAATGTCTAATAGCTGTACTAGACAATTAATTGAGTCAATTATAAAACAAGGGAAGTCAACAGAAACAGACGTGTTTCGATTCTGAAAAGAAAGCAGTTTACCCGAATATCCCATTTAATGGGGATACAACAAAAAATAAAGTTCAAGTGGCATTAACACGCCCATTTAATACAGCTAACACACTTGCCTGAATAAGAAATCAAACTAAACAAGCCGTTCATTTCTACTTCAAACGGTATTTATAAATATACATGCGTAAGTTGATGATCAACATACGTAGGCCGACAAAACCAGACAGGTAATTACTCGAATTGAGGAACATTGCAACTTAAACCTCTGTTTTAAATAAAATAGTGATTACACGTCTGCCATTGTGCAATATATCGCTGATTGGTCGTTCCATTACTTTTCACCCTCTCTACTTTAACAATTGTATATTTCATTTGGCCTTTAAATATATATATATATATATATATATATATATATATATATATATATATATATATATAAAGATATGTTGATTCGTAGATAATTGAGAAGAATATGTGAAGGAAAATCTTCTTGTGCCTGATAAAATTTTTTTTTCTTTCTGCACATAAAAAGCGTATCATGAATAAAGATAAGGCTTTATGCCATTTACGTCAAACATCATAACTCATTTTCACAGTGATTTAATCCATTTATCATTTCCCCAAATAACTTTCTTCACCATTCGTAATGTCTACTCATGAACGCCGCCCACTTTCTAATCTCGGAAAATGTTGCCAAATTTGAAAAAAGTACTTCCTTCATTAAGTAGTCTTTATAAGCATGTTAATGCATTAACGCTTTCATTTTTTGCGTTTAAGTTTATCAAATAGGCAAACAGGTAAGTATGCTTTAATAATCAAAATTACCTTAATCAATAAGCATAACAAGTCAAAGCTGTACCCAATAGGCCTATATACCTTTGTTGTCTTTGATGCCGTAGGGCCTTTGTTATTTGCTCCATTTTATTTTTAATTAAGCAGATTTTGATTGTAAATTCCAAAATTGCCTTCGGCTACAAAAGTATAAGGTTCTCTCGTAGGTTTAACTAATTTGTGCAATATATAAATATCTATTCATTTATCCATGTCTTGCTTTGTTACCTTTACGTTGGTGTAAAACCTTTAGTTAACCCAACCTAATTTTTAAAATTATATTAAAATCTTTTGTGTGTACATCTAGGGCCTAAATTATGTGGCCTCAGCAGCATCACGTCGTACGATTAAACGGTCCAAATGGAACAAAATTTTTTCCGCGATTATGCAAAGTTATGTGGTTTCAGTCTCGTGTAATTTACTTTATTGATTGTCGATTTCTTAATCTAGGGTCGCGCCTTATCTTGTCAGAGTGAATTTTAAATTTGCAACGTGAATTTCTCTTAACCTGGTATAATTATTTTTAACTAAAAATAAGTAAATTCGTGTGTTTCACGAGAGAATAAATGCATTACAAATCCTCTAGCTGGTTGACCGTCTTAATGTAATAAATAGGGACACACTTGTTCGAATTCTATGCTTGATGTGAAATCTGCTTCAACCAGCCTGTGGGTCACACACTTACATTTACCAAAAATCAAAAAGAAACAGCCGTCAGTGTCAACAACAAATATTATTTACCAAAATACATGCAAAAATTGTCGATCAACTTACGTAGGCCGATCGACCAGACGGTTAATTACTCGCATGGGAGAACATTGTAAATTAAACGCTTGTTATAAATCAAATGGTCAATACACATCTGCAGTTGCGCAAAACATCGTCGAAACATCACACGTACGTTCTACAGACGTAGCATTCAAAGTAATTACTAAATGCAAAAACAAAATAGAGCTAGCCACATACGAAGCCTTATGGATAAACAAATTGCAGCCGGATTAATGCTAGCAATGAAAACATGTTTAGGCATTGAGATTAAACTAGAGGTGACGCACGAAATTGATTGGTTCCATTATTTCGCATTCTCTCCATGTTTACATTTTTCTATCTTGTTTTGCCTTCCAATTTATATATAAAGATATGTTTATTAGTAGATACTTGAGGAGATAATGAGAAAGAAGCGCATCTTGTATCTGATAAAATTTCGTTTTGTTTTTGCACATGGGAAGAGTGAAATGAATTTTATTAAAGCTCGCATTTCAAAAGATATATATATATATATATATATATATATATATATAAATATATATAAATATATATATATATATATATATCGAGATTACTAAACTTCACTTTACTATATTTCGTTTGTACAATATCCTAAATTCCATTTGATTATGTGGATAACAATTAGTCTGACTTGTCTATATATATATATATATATATATATATATATATATATATATATATATATATATATATATATATATATATATATATATATACATAAAACAACAAGCACCTGACCTTAATATTCAAAAGTTTCATCAACATGATATTTTTATCGACTGGCCAAGAATAACAAAATTCAACAACAATCTACTAGTATCCAACCAAGAACAAACAGGCCCTCGACTAGAATCAACAAACGTACAATCGGATTGGCAACAAACTGAAGTGGAAATAATAGAGGCGCATACGCTGACAGAAGTCTCCAAACAATGTGAGCGTTTAACACTACAATCAACACTGGCGTTGTTACCACGTGAAAACTTTGCGCAACGAGGTGAAACGATTAACTATACTGGGAAAAATAGCACTTGTATATGTAACAGTGAACAATGCACACAAATGGTTAATTCTCAAGCTATCAAAACAATAATGACAAGATCTCAGACATCACTTCGCAATACTGCGAGAATAATCTTTACATGCAAACACGCATACACACAAACACAAACGTATACACACTCACCAACTAAACAAAACAAGAAACAGCAGTAAAAACGAGTAAGATTTGTTACCACTAGCATAATCAATTGAAAACCCAAAATGTATAAATATGTATGATTATATAAGAGATGATTAGTATTCACGAAATAAATGGCCTTTATCCACTTTGTTATTTGTGTTTTCCTAATTATAAGAATACTGTGTTAAATTAAAAAGGAATGGACATTATAAAGATTATCAAAGAGCGGGGTCAGCCTTTTACCCGTAAGGAACTAAACACTTATATTGCAGCCAACTGTACGTGTGCCAAACTTCTAGAAAGAATTAAGTTCTTCAAATCGTGTTTAGAATCAGATGTTGTGCCAAAACGATTCCTCAAGCAGTGCAGAAGAAATAACCCAAAACCGACGAATAAACTTATAAGTCGCTTATTGCTCAATGGTATCGAGGACAACCAATCAAAACTGCAAGATGCTGAGAGCATCATTCAATCACTGGGTTGTCAAATTGCAAGACTGAACGACGGCGAATACACCGCTTTCACAAAGAAGATAGAAACACTGATGAAAATAACAGCGGACAAAGAAACCAAGGACTTCACGAGAGACCTGGACAAATTTCCTTCGCAATCAAAATTTCCTGCATGAACTCCACGCTTATATATATATATATATATATATATATATATATATATATATATATATATATATGTGCGTGTATACAACAAGTCAACCTATTTGCTTTGAAATTGTTAATAGAACAGCATGGTTGATACGACATTATTGCTGCTTCGAAGATTGAGGGAAATTAACATTTTAGATAATGTTTTGCTTCTGTTTCATTTTCAGTATTATTAAGAAGGAAAAGTGGATTTTGAAGGTGCGTCCTATCAACCAGATTGATATATTTAATGCATAACCTTGTTGAACCTGCAGTTTTATACCTCTTCAGATGGACACAATTTATGATTTAGGCTTGTTTCAGTTTGTGCTGTACTAAAAAAGCTGCATCTAAATAATAACAAAACAAAATGTCTGATATACAGCCCTGACCAATCGTAAGAGAACAAATATTTACTACTGATGTGACAAGTTAATATTTATATTTCTTTCTGCTCTTATTTATTTACCTATAAATATGCAAATTTGCGTACTTTTGTGTCAGTTGAATTTGATTACAAGCAATAACTTAATTATTTTGAAATGCGGGAATTAATATAATTCATATTATCCTTTTCATGTGCAAACATGGAATGAATTTTCTCAGGTCCAATAACTAATTCAATCCAATTTCTTCATCGAGTATCTTTAAATGACCATTTCTGAAGAGCATAAATGCCAGAATTTCCAACCGAACGATGTTGTGAAATAAACGTACAAACATTGATTTGCCTGCATCACTTCTATTTCGTGCTCATCTATCGATCATATTCCGTATTTTTTTGCAAATTATAAGTATACAATATATTATTTATTTATATTTGTATTGTTGAAAAGACATTATATATACCCTTTTGAGAACAGGGTATGACGTAACCTGTAAGAGTTTAATTCAATTTTGTCTAGCAGGATATGCCTAAGTCAGCTTGAGCAAGACCTGCAACCCACTGTACAAATAAGTAGTTGATTAATTGCGTTTGCTATATCATTGGATGCATAGTTCACACCTGCACAATGCATATAATCTAATCAAGTCAGTTTAGTTTATTTCAGTATCACTTACCCGATTGGCAAGTTGTGCGTCTTATAGAGTTAATAAGGAAAGGGCAAATTAGTAAGTCGTAATGAACTTGAGGCAGCAGTAATAATTTCCAATCTTTTATAAATAGTAAAATAGGTAGATTACCTTACAAAAAAATCAGATCGACAACATACATTTTTCCGGCCTGCCTTTGCATCGCCCGCACTGCCCCCGTCAGTCACCCCAACGACTTTGAGATAGCTTCAATCATCAAACCGCGCGCAGCATCTTGGACCGTTATGATAAGGTCCGCATCCAGAAAACCAGCCATTCAGCCAAAGATGTATAGATGTCCCTCTGCGGTCAGCACTAATAATTGACGTATAAATCATTGTGTAGGGGACACATAACTAGAAATTTCTTGATAAATTGACTAGATGGTACGGTGTGTGACTTCCACGATGGTCCTCAGGCAATTTATCCAAGAACAAACAGAAACTTGCAGAGGAACTGAGGAAGGTGCGTATTCCTTCAGTGCCTGATGGTCAACTCTCAGGGTTCGCGTTTGTAGTTGATACAGGTGTTGCAATAACGTTAATAAAACCAGTCTTCCCCGTAACATGCAGCACAGTTGTAAATTTTAGGGCAGTTTATTGTTTCAATAGGTTTATTTGCTGTATTCTAGTGAACCTTTGTCGTTGCAAACATGCCATATTATATATTGGATCTGGATTTATTGGCGACGTATTGCCTGATCAGTTATACAACAAATGAAATAGTGATTGACCCAGTTTTGTACGTACCTTGTTGGTGTTGATATCTTTCTAGATTTTTTTCATTCAGAACCAATGATTTGTTCGAATTCGCTCATCCGCGCTTGCGTGAATTCGTTACCGGGTTCTCGAAGATTACGATTATTAAAAATGATTCGATCAGTACAGCTAGATAGACTACGTGGCACTATATTGCAACAATTGGCTCGCCAGTCTTCACCAGAGCTCGGTCCACAGAACGGAACAAATTACAAACTACAAAGGCCATTTTCTATCAGATTCAAGTTTACGTTATTATTTGTCGTAGTTCCAGTCTTTGGGCATTATAGATAAACATGCATGCCAAGCGACAGCTTCGTGTTTGGAGATTATGTAGTCATCATCAAACTCTCAAAAGCGTTACAATTCCGGATAGTCATCTTTTAAATAATTTTAGAATTATCATTGAAAATGGTTGTTAGTGCTTGATATTATGCGAAATCCATAGACGAAGAAAGCATATCTAAAACAGCTGTATTTACCTCATTTTGATTATTTAAATATACGCGTATGCCCTTTGGCCAGAAATATTGCAGAAACTCCCACGTACTCATTCTCACGTCGATGATGTTATCATAGCCTCCAATGGTTGTAAATAGAATTTTACAGGTATAAAAAATTTCACTCGGGCTGATCAGCTTGGTTTCGCGTTAAACTTGCAAAAGTAAGTTTAATCACATAAACAAGTGCAATTCCTATGGTACCCAACCAGAAATTGCTTTTTAAATTACCTCGAAGACAAGGGAAAAGTTCTCAGAAAATGTCCCGCACTGCCAACTATTGAAGAACTTCGTCATTTGTCTTGTATATGCAATTATTATGGGTTCTTCTTTCGGTGGTAGCGCAAACACGGGCACCTCTCTCTCGAGACATCTCTAAGGGCTGAAGTCGCCTTATTCTAACTCGCATTTGTGCTGGGACGCAAACAACCAGCTAACGTTTAAACGAATAAAAGTTCTGTTTGTGCAACAAAGTACACTAAATGATATCCAGCCGAATGCCCTGGTAGAACTGTCCACCAACGCGTCCGATGTAGCCCTTGGAGTTACACTAGAACACGAAGTCGAGGTTAAAGTGCACACTATTGCATTTTATTCCAGAATGTCGAAGGCCGCGCGTAAGAAATACTCGTAAATGGGAGGAGAACTTTTGGTTCTGCACGACTACTGCACTCGCTTTAAACGATATCTTCTGCGTCATCATTTCATCAAACAGAACGAAAATGCGTCGATAGTGGAGGCTTTACCGAAAGATTCTCAAAATTATGCGCTAAGTGAAATCCGGCAGGTGTTCCGCCTTAATGTGTTAAACTTTAGCCTAGGTCATGGGTTGGCCGATTGCCTATCTCGAATGTAAATCAATTCAATAGTCCATCAGAACGTAAAATTGTCACTGCGGCATGAAATTCTGACACAGAAACAGACAAAAAAAGAATTAACCACTTGGCGACGAATGTGCTCAGATCGATTTAACATTTTCAAGCTAAGGTCATCAAATATGACATTGAAGGAGAGTTGGCTAGTAAAATTTGGCTCCCACCCGACTGTCGTCACCCGCTATTTTATAAACTCCATAATCCTAGTCATCCTGGCATGGATAGTACCGTAACAAATCCAAGAGTAAGGTATCTGCTGATCATTCGACGAGATATTCTTGAATGAGTTAAAGCTTGTACGCCACGTTAACTCAGATGTTTTTCGTCACAATAATTTAGAATTTGTCCGTTTTGACCTTTCCAACGCTAGTTTTAGATTGATTCATATTGGTATTATTGCTCTCGCTTGCCTTCCGTTGTAGCATAACTATAATATGTCTTGTAGAGTACGACTGCTCGAGATACGGAGACCATTACCTAGGCGTTCGGGTCACACTGGATGGCAAGATTCGTGGTACCAGATTTAATAGTTTTCGCGATAGCAATTGTAAAAGTCACATTTCTATCAATCCGCAAATCCCTGCAAGTCTAATCAGCGGTTATGAAGTTATTGGTGAATCAACGACGGCAGAATTTACACAGAAACTACTAGTTGTTCTATATTGTTTGTGTCCGTAACAAATAACACAACGCCAACCGGCAGTTTATGTTTTAAAGTAATTAGGCACATATAAGAAAGCCTATTTTCGAATTGATGCCGTTCAGTTTATATTGAAACAAAATTTTACCACACCTAATCCAATAAACAAACACGGCTTTATTTCTTTGCAATTGGTTACAGTATAATTCATAAACTATAGAACCCTTAATTGTGAATTATTTGCATATTTGCTTTAAACGATTTTTTGCACATAAATGGTATTTCACTAATTATTGATGAGAAATGCATGCAAGAATTTGCGACTAGTACGATTAGAATTCCTCATTATTTTGTTGCAATAATTTATCTTTTAAATGATCTGCTAAAATTTGCGCTTTTAGCTTCAAAAGATGGATTGGAAATAATTGGCGTCCTTGTCTTACCTTTTTTATAAGTTCGGTTATAATCGGTTACTGTATCGCGCGATTCCATGGTGTGCTGCGCTACTAATTCTTTCACTAGTGATGCGATTATAAAAAAAATTATAGAAACACGTGATCTACGAAATGGTTCATTATTTGCAAGATTCCTAGCCTTAATTTAAAAACATTAATCGTGGCAACATGCACGTCAAAGCTGTCTAATTGAAACATTTTCCTGTGTATGATATTATCATATTTAGTAGATACCCCAATTTATTACTACTCAAATCACAATTCTGGTTCCATTGATCACTGACAGAATAATCTGTTTATTTCAATACGGAATAAAATAATCAATCAATTTGTGTATTATGTGTTGCGCACTTAGTAAAATATCAATTTAAATAGGACTAGAAGGATAAAGTAAATCCAACATGAACGGAAATTATTATCTCGTGCACATTTTCGTTCATGCTGTCTTATTTGAAATAATGCTTTAAAAGTTGCGCAACATCTAATACACATTTGCATAAATATTAATTCTCCGCCATAAACAGCATCTAGCATATATAATAAAATGTATAAAAATAAAATAAAGAGGTGTAATAATAACAAATTTGCTTGATATATTAAAATATCAAAAGTTAAACCAAAATGAGTTTGAAATTGAACGGTTTTGCTCGAGTATCTGTGTGCTCTCGGCCGTATATGTTCTAGTTGTAATTGACACAGAAATGCTTTTACGAACATATAATAAAAAGGCTTCTGATAAATACTGTTCTTCATTATTTTGGCTAAGAAACGTATTGAAATACACTCGGATAATTACGCTTTGATGAAAATTGTACTTTACCTTCAGTATGCACAGCTAACTATACAGAATTATATTTCAATTAAACCTATAACTGTAGTTTTGCTATGGTGTCCGACAACTGGTTATATACGATGGGATTGGTGTTTACTTCAAGCTCGTAAACTTGAATTAAAGAATTGTTATGACCAACCGCGCAATCATTGAATTTATAATTGTTTTACCTAAAATTGGACTTAAGTGTGTGTGTGTGTGTGTGTGTGTGTTTGTTTGTTTATATAGGATTTTGTGTGTTTGCCTCTATATCGAAAATGACCTCCATTAATAATTGAAAATTTGTCTTAATTATTCTTTTTCTTTCCTACCAACATTTAAAAATCGTATAATTTGCTCAATAATCTCCTTTTGTAAACTTTCAATGGCATCATTACGTTAATAGGTTTCTCTCAATTAAAGTACAAAGAATGGCATAATTCCTTTACTTTAGCCTACTGGAAAACAAACTTTATTACCTAAACTGTAATGTGATAGATTTTTGAGCGAAACGTGATTTGCAAAGAGCTTTTTTTCTGAAAGTGCATTGGCTAAATAATGTGCTAAATTTGTAGGCTGATCGGTGTATTTAACGTTGGCAATTAAGAAAGGTGCCTTAAAAATCAATAAATATGCCAATTAGCACATATGTAAACGGTTACGATGGAAATCAGTGACACTATAAGCTGTGTCACTTTTAATAGGTTTGCATCTCCAAAAAATAATATCAACTATCTCTTTTAAAATACGGTAAGTCAAAAATATTTTTTGTACCCAATTTTTTCTACATATTCTGTCCTCTGCGAAGCGATACGGATTATTTTTCGCTTCCGTAATATCATTTAGGTTTTCGCATTTTGTGACTCATTTTGCATTTACAATATGTATGCATTGATTCAACAATTTTTATGCAGCATTTTATCATTGAACAATTATATTCGAATGCAGCGTGGCTGACATATCTGCGTCGCAAAGTTTTTTTTCTGGATTAACTTAAGGTGTGTATTTTCCATAAATTCGATGAACATCGAATTCGTATAAATTTTAAAATACAATAAAGTTAAGTGCATTATACGCTTGTTCTAAAATATTTATGTTACTGTCCCTCTTTATATATTACAAGAATATAAGAACAGTTCTTTAAATCAAGTTTGCGAGCTTGAAGTGAACAATATCTAGAGGTGCGAGCGGCATATCTTATTTCGCTTTGCATATATATTATGCATTGCGGATTGATCCTCGCTAATCAGTTTTCCGTCGTAATCTGATGATGACCATGGAAGGTCGAAACGCGTCAGTACGCGTGAGTGATGGTAGTTTTTCTATTTTATTCGACGAATGGTTTAGTATAATATGATTTGCATTTACTTGAAACTCACAAACTTGATTTAAATAATTGTTTCCACCACCCTGCAATCATTGATTGTTTAATTATAAAGACAGTTGTCGGTAAAATTTTACAATTTGCATTATTTTATTCATCGCTAATCGATAGAGGAAGATGTCCAAATTACGGATTATGTGTATATAAAAAGTGGTAACTTGTTTATATATATACCATTTGAACTGAATTATTTGCCTACGATGACCTGAAATATACATGCGTAATTTTTAGATCTATTTCAATTGTCGTAGTAACAAAGTGAACCTTATCTGAGATTAACGGAGAAGGCAAATTAAGTGAAAGATTGACCTCAAAAGATGGATGCAAATCCATGCAACTGCACATAAGCTAAGCATCGCGGTTTAAAAAGAAACAACGCGTAATTTTATAATGACATTTTCTTTTAAAATGTTTTTTCTTCAATAGCTAATTGACAAACAAATCGTGTAGGTTGGTTATGGAAAACAACAGCGCAATTGTCTTAGATTCTGTTGTTATTTTAATTTTAATTTAGCAAAAGAAAAAGGTTTAAGTTTCCATAAATAATATTATATTTTCGAGCACGAATAAATTGGAGATGCTGCTATATTTTATCTACTCGCACAAGTTATGGAAACAACCTTATTTATTTATATGTCATTTATGCCTGCTCAGCATCTCTTGCAAGTGCTGAAGCGCGACAGAAAAATCATAAACTAAAATAAACTTGTAGTGTTAAAATCTATAACCCTGATAGGTTACTTCTTCATTTCTAAGGTTTGCTTAACTACCTGTAGAAACAATGCCCTCGTGTAATTCATTATTCGAAAATTAATTTTAACTGCAATATGTTTTCTGACCATGAAACCTAAAAAAATATTACACCATAATTCGATAACCAATTAGATATCTGAGGACCCGATTTGTTAAGATTACATTTTCTTAATTTGCAAACGATTTTGATTTTATATATTGTTTGTTGCGGAGATCTAATATGTATTAGGTGTTGTGCACCTAGTGACAAACTAGTTTGATTATGAACAGAAGGATAAACCAAATTCAGCATGAACGGAAAGTATAATCTCATGTGCACATTCGTTTCGTGCTTACTGATGACTCATCAGTACTAGCTGGTACAATGTCCTATACTCACTATATATTGGGATAGGGAATATGGGACATTTGAGCGATGCAACCTCCTATACGAATGAGTATACAAGCAGTGGTGGAGTTAACTTTATACAAAATATTCGATACTGTGACTTCAATGCCAACTCGCTAAGTATAGTATATATAACTAGCTTGTAAATAGTACCAACAGTATGGCTGTTGCGTCAGTACCGAATATCAACACCACGGCTGTCAAGTCGGTAGGTAGTACCAACACTATGGATTGCACGGTACCATAAAGGTCACCGAATTTGATAGCTACACCTACTTCTGACCATAACATGCATTTTTGTATTTCTGTTGTTATGTCAAGAGATTGAAAGAAAGAAATACATTGAAGAGCGCTGAGCCTGAACCGGAGGTAATGCTACAATTACTCTGCGCTACACGAGTAAAATACACTGATACCTTATTGTCGCAGACCCATGCGATTTATAGGTATGTTTGAACTCTAAATGAACATTCGTTCACCCATACCTAGTAAATTTATTTTTCGTTAATCAACAGATTCTATATATCAGACGAAATTGTCTGACTGGCTCCAAAATAATTCAATAGTGACGGATAAAAACGACCTTGCCAACGTTCCCTTGCAACAAAGGAAGTTGAATTTTAGATATAGTGAGCATAAGGTGTTATTTAAAATAACTGACCATAATATTTATTATCAACTTTGACTTAATACGATTTTATAACTGAAAATATCCTTTTTCCAGATCGAAATATAACTATAATTGACATCTGTTATGTTATGCTCATAAAATATTCCAAATCTGATAATTATTTCAAATTGATTATCAAACCTTATTATTTTGCTACAAGTGGACTATAATATGACGCGTATTTAGTTTGTGAGTTTGCTTTAAACTGACGAGAAGTACGCGCATGCTTAAAAATAAAATGAAAATCAACGCAGGCAATGCACAAAATCGAATGATTGTTACCTTATATCAAATTCTCTTTCTGTTTTCATTATATTTAAAATATCCTTTTGAAATGCGAGCCTTTTATAAAATTCATTGTACCCTTCCTGTGTACAAAAACAAAAAGAAATTTTATCAGATATAAGAAACATTTCTTTCGCATTGCCTTCTCAAATTTCTACAAATAAACATATCTTTATATATAAATTGGAAAGCAAAACAAGATAGAATTATGTGAACATAGAGAGATTGTGGAAAACGGAAACCAATCAAATTGCGTGCGTCACATCCAGTTCAAGCAAAATGCTTGTACGTGCTTCTTCTGCTTGCAAAAATTCGGCTGCAATTTGTTTATCCATTAGGCTTAGTATGTGGCTAGCTCACTTTTGTCTTTGCATTTAGTAATTACTTTGAATGCTACGTCTGAAGAACATACGTACGATGTTTAGGTGATTTGTTGCGCAATAGCTGACTTGTATTCACCATTTGATTTAAAACAGGCGTTTAAGTTGCAATGTTCTCTCATTCGTGTAATTAATTAATTAATACATATAATATTCCAATAATTATACACCTATATCCGTGGTATTTTTCTAAATTAGATAAATAGCAAGGTTATGACTATAAGTCTCGTGCAATAATCTTTGGTGTATATTTTATGAAACACACGGAACAATTAACATAGATAAACTAACATTGGTTGCGCGAGCGGTGAAAGCTATTATTATAATCAAGGTTGCGATCAAGATATAAATGCCTGTCTCATTATGTACATTCATTTTCTGGATGAACTAAGCATGTTTTGATGCAGAAGAGAAAATTCGTCCATTAGACCGGTTTCGTCCACATTGAAAACTCATCATCTTCTGCCGAGAATTTGCCGCAGATATGACTCGAACCTGGAGAATACGTGATGCGTTCAAAATCAGGGGAACCTGTTCTACTGAATGAATTGTCTTTACTGCATCAAACAATGCTAAGTTTGCACTGAAAAATGTACGTTCATAAAGGGTCAGGTGTCTTTATCACAATTACAACCTTGATTATGGTTATTAACATAAATCTCGCTTTGCACAATCTGCATTTGCTTTGCAAGCTATATACCAGATTTTCTGTTATTATCACTTTTATCAAAGTTGGCAAAATCAGCAAGATGTTAAATGTTTGCGTATGCGGCACAATGTACACATGCCTCTATGGTTTGGCAACATTATAAAACATGTATAAAACAAATGTAGATAGACCTGCAGGATCATATTACACAAAATGATGGCAGAATATTCTGAACTCAGGACATTTGATCACCTTTACTTGCAAAAGGATAACCAGACCCTCATATTTTCACTAAGAATCAAACCTCATTTTTCATTTTAAAATCAAACCTACATTTCTGAAACTAAAGCCCGTAAAATTTGTACTTGAGCTTTGTTTAATTAGTTGAATTCAATACTGCTTTATACTTTAGAGCATAAAATTTAAAAAAAATTATGTTGTGCAGTTAAAAAGACGACAGGTTTCAACTCATTTGAACTATTCAAACGTGGATTGACTTAAATCGCAAGTGCATAGTATATTACTCAATTTAAGTTCAATTCAGTAAACATTTGTTTTATTCAATCATTGCGATAAAACAATTCTACAAATTGCAGCTTCCTTAATACGCGGCTATTCGTTTGTTTAATACTGTTATTTGCGAAAAACTAATATATATGCAAGTATGTATTAGGTGTTGCAAACCTAGTAACAAATTAGTTCAGTTGTGACCAGAAGGATAAACCAAAGGCAGCATGAACGGAAAGTATAATCTCATGCACATTTGTTTCGTGCTTACTGGCGACTCATCAGTAGGAGCCGGTATTACGCCCTTTAACCACTATATATTTGGGTAAGTAATGTGGGATAATAGGACGGTACAATCTCCTAGACGAATGTGTAAACCTGCAATAGTGAAGCTAACATCATATAAAGTCTACGACAATGCGACTTCAACGCTAACTCACACTATATAATATATATACCGAGTCTGTAAAGGATACTAACACTATGGCTGTTGTGTTAGTAACCGATACTAACTTTATTGTACCGAAAAGGTACATGTTACTAACACTATGGTTTCCGAGTCGGTACATGGTACCAACCTGATGGATATTAATTTATGCTAAAGTTCACCGAAATTGAGTAACAGGTGTTCAGAAATTGTTTTAATTCTCAATTTCGGTGAACTATAGCATACATAATAAGCGATACGGAAAGTATGTGGCTTCATTTTGCACAAATTAACCGATGCGTATGATTTTGTTATATAACAGGATTATTTTTTAGATATTATGCTAATATTAGAAAAATGAATTAGGCTGTGGGAAAATATATTACTGCACGTATATATGAAAACAAGAAATTAACTAGAAATACAAAATTTTCAGCGTTATTTAAAATTGTCCATGAATAAATCGCACAGTTTGTCTACCAGTGTGACATTTCTAAGGAATCGCCGATATATTGCTGATACTTTACTCGAAACATTTATTACTTTCCCCTAGATGTTCACATAATCATAGAAGTAGGATGTTCCTTAAACAAGTTAAATTGCTAAAACAACGTTGTAAGTGCCATCATAAAACTTTGGTTTCTGGTTAATAAGTTACATTTAGTAAAATGCCACAAACTACAAGACGTAGGCAATAGACATTATATATATATATATATATATATCTATATATATATATATATACATATATATATATCAAATAAATTTTCTTTTCTTATTTTTAGAACAAGAGATATGATATTTATTTGCTTTCTCGGATAGAAAGTCATGCAATAGAGTTTGCGGCATATGTTATATATGTTGTATGAAACCGAAATAACTGTTCCATATTTCAAATCACGGTCGTAGAGGTTCCGGAAATTGATAATTACTACCCAGTAAGAACAAGGCCGGTATAGAAGATAATATTAAATGTGCCAATCTGAGCGTTACTGAGTTCAAATGGAACACATTTGAAATAAGTTCTGTTATTATATGTATAGCAATAAATATGTGTATATTCAATTATATAAATAAAAACGTTTATGTGCCAAAACAAACTTATCATTACATAGTGTTGCAAATTTCCTTCTTCAATTATACAAATCTTTGTTCTTAATGGATCGTCATTAACTACATTGCTTAATTGCCGCGACCGTCGCTAGAACTGGAGCATAATTGCTTCGGGGTCGTCCACTCGTCAGCAATACCATCCAAAGCCAAAGTAGTGGATCATTTTTTCACACAGCCATAAAGAACCTTGCAATAGAACTGATCAATAAAATTAGCTTATAGATACCTTTTATTCATTTATTTATTTAATCTATTTATTGAGGTGTTTATGTCTTTAATTGTTTATTTAATCAAAGTATTTATTTTTAAATGATTTTTAGATATTAACTTTATGCAGATACATTGCACATTTTATGATCTTTTAAATTACATGGAAAATAAAAATTGACGGCTTCTTCAGATTTATGCTTCATTACGGAAAATTTATTTAAAATAAACAAAATTAAAACTTTCGAAATGTACATAAAAAAGCTCATTAATAACCTTTAGAATTATCAATTAACATTTATTCAAGATAATGCCATTGTCTATGGTTGTTAATGAAAACTTATGAATGCAATGAGAGGTTTCTGAAATTTTCAACATGAAATGATCTAGAAACAAAATACCTTTAATTGAGTGTTTTAAAACACAAGCATATTGCTTAATACATGTAATGACTCTTAGATTGTACTTACTCATGGTTTAAAATACTCAGGGCCGAATATGAAGTTGCGACAACCATTTTAAGGTTAGAATTGCACATTTCCTATGGTGCGTTATTGTCAAAATATTTAGAGTTCATTATAAAAATTCAAATTCGTTAAATGTTTAATATTCCAAATTTTGACACCCTAATTTAAACGCGCCAAATTGTCCCAGTCGCAATCTCAACAGATGTGTCGGTTTCCATCACCGGCTAATTCACAAAATGTTATTGGAATTCCGAATTTCGATCACTAAAGTCCTGATTGCTTTCTCATTTCCATGTCATCTATTTTGCTCGGTGACAAGGCATGGACATTGTCAGGTTGCATCAAATTGACATAGTCTTTGCGGCGTTTCGGATAGGTCTCACGAGTTGCTGCATTTTGATTACGTTTCCTCCTCAAAGAAAACCTCACCATCTCGTCAGACGAATCTTTGCTCAATGGCAACACTTGTGCTGCTAGCTCGTCACAGAGCACGTTTTGACGCTTCGAATCCACACGCTCCACATTGTCGTTGGACTGTTTACTTTCCGCGGAGCATACGCCTTTACCTAGCGTTGTCTGTCGTCCTGACGTATTATGGCTGCTAAGTGAATTTCGACAAGTTTTACACGTGAATGGAGTCAAACGTCTGCAAAACTTGGCACAAAGTCGTTTTATTTTCTGGTTGAAGTGTTTGTTAAGAAAAAAATGAATGACCGGGTTGATGGCCGAGTTGAGAAAGTACAAGTAGACAACGACGTGGCTTAGTTCACTGACAAAGTAAGGTCCACGACGTGCGTGTAACGGTATAATGGACTGAATAAGGTACGGAGTGTAAGATATTATAAACATAGTCATTACCACAACAAGTGTCTGTGCTGTGCGCAAATAAGGTCTGCGTTGACGCTCCATTTGTTTAAGAGCTTTCTCTGCGTTAAGAACACTGCTACTCTGTGTGGATAGGCGTTTGTAGGCCCTCAGTTCCTCGTCTGGACAACACTTTGTCTTGGACATTGTGACCGTTGAACACTTTTGATCTGTTGAACTAGGGTTAGCAAAGGTGGATTTTTCGTGTAAGTGTGCTGGGCCCGACAAACTTGAGTCTACATTCTGTACAGTGGGGCATGATTGTTCATGCAGTTGTGTATACTGCTTGATGTCGCTTTGCATCATGCAATCGGACGCTATAATGCTCAGTTTTGAATCGACATCATTTTCGTTGACCGCTCTATCATTGGTTGTAGGCATATGGCTGTCGTCAAATAACTGAGATGTTGTGGTGTTTATTGGTACAGTAACAAGAGGCGCGCGTATCCACGATCTTAAAATGTCAATGGAACTTAATTTCCGCTTCTGAACGTCTTCAATCTGCAGTTCAGTAAATGCAGAACCAAAATCAAACTTTATTTCACAGGTGACACTTCCCTTGTCGCAATTTATAAATGGTTGCTTTGTTACGCCATTTTTATCGGAAAGTGGAAGTGGACATTCGCTAAACGTAGCTGTTTTATCACAGTTTCCTTTGATCATAATGAGGCCGGGATTGCACGAGTTGGGCAGGGAAACTGCATTATTTTCTAAAAGGTTTTGGTTAGGTTCCAAATAGTCAACAGATTCTATATTGTTTGAATAGATAACGCTTAACCCAGTTGTCATAGTAGAAGACTGAAGGAGACTGGTGTCAGTCTCCTGATGAGAATGACACACGTTCGTTGATTTTCGAGGAGATTCGTGTAAAGCCGTAGTCATATTATTAGTATTGTCGTTACTCCCACTACTTTTTGTGCTTATTGACTTTGCAGTCATCGCGCACTGATTGCTGATGCTTCTTGCTAATTTTTCATCAGCACTTCCGGCTGAGCCTATATTGTTGCAACTTTGATCGTGCCGGTTATTACCTCTACTATTTTGCGACTTCCTTTCCGGACTGGGGCAGGAAAATCTGGTGTTCGGCAATTCCGCTTTCCGACCTGAATTCTTGTGCGGCACTAACGCGCATTTCAGCATTTTGCTAGAGTTAGGCATATTTGTTCCAAAGATTTGAACTCTCTTGTCAGATTCCGTTGATGATTGACAAATGAGCTGGGTCAGCACCCACTGACATTTACTTTTATGTCCAATCACCGGCGCGATATCTTCTCCTCCTTCAGTTTTTGTAATCGCATTTTCACATCGTTTATTAAGCAGATTTTCGTCGTTCTTTATGATGTTAGTGTTGCTGATAGTTTTGTTTCGGTAAATTTCACTGTTGCTGTCTAATTTGTTTTTTGCGCAACTTTGGCTACTGCTAGCAATGTTATTTTCTAGCCGCCTTGTTCCACGCGAGTTACTGTAATTGATTTGGTAGCCAGGCAGATACGTGTACTTAGCATACATCAGCGATTGTCGGCGCCATACAAATAAAAATATTATGCTGTACAGTGTGCTTACCAGAAGAAACATAAGAGCAAAATATACAAATAGAATTATCTGATAAACATAAAACGCTTGGTCTGACAAGTACCTGTTGTCTTTAATGCATCGCCAAAATACATTCTCGGCAATGGGTTGCTGAAATGAACTTTTCACAGGATTGTTTAGCATGGCAATAGTTACTCTGTACGTGTCATTCTCGAGTACAGACTGCTCGCCAGGATTCTCAGGTGGGTTCAATGACAGGCTCAAATTACTATCTTGTGAATTCGGAAATTTCGCGCTCATTAATATGTCGTTGTGGTGTGTTACTTTGAGCACTGTTCGACGTAAGTACATCGGCACGGAAAACAAAAGTCCTGACATGAACGCGACAAACACATATTTACAAACCGAACGTGTGCGCAACGGCACAGCAGGTACGAAACAAATTAAAAGAAACCGTTCTACTGCAATCAGAACGTGCACACTAGGTGACATTATGATGACAAAGCCTTTGAATCCTGAATGCATCCGACACACCGACTCGAATGCGTGTTGTGACCACAAATCTAAGTAGAGCGTTGCAGGCGCGTCTCCAAGGCAGATAATCAGATCAATGCAGGCTAGTAGGAGGATAAGTCCACTTGAAATAACTCCACGTTTAGCCTGTTTGCCAAATGCCCATATTACTAGTAAATTACCCAGACCCCCACAGATTACGATAAAACAAAGAAACAATGTAGCTAAACTGGCAGCCATATCTGAAAGTCCAGAATAATTTAAGTTAAGACGATCACCGTAGGATCGTAAAACCTCGTTTTCTTTAAGCATTTTAAAATGAATTTCAGGCAAACAGAATCAATAGCCACTGGATTTTGTTGTATCTCACATTTCGGGAAGCTAAACTTAAGCTAAATAACGCGAATTTTTAAATGGCAGCAAAAATAATTGAAAATAACTTCTACATTTTTGTCAGATAAAATAGAATGTTACTATATTATCGTAACAAAGTAAAATCAGAATTCAGTAGGGAAATATTTTTTCCCATCTTGTATCTTGACTAAATGCTTTCCTATTGGTCCATCTCTCTCCAATGGTTAAGCTGATTTTAAATATATTTAGTATTAACGAAGTAAGGAAAAAAATATTTATCCAATTTTAATTTAACTATTTTAACATTTTATTCTTCCATGATTTTTTGCTTTTATTTTGCATGTTTAGCTTTTGAAAAAGTTTAAATTATACAAATTTAAATAATTTAGATGGCGCTTTGTTTTCTATGCTGGCCTTCATCAATAATAATTAACATAGTAAATTTACTTGAAGTTTTAACATCGTTGATGTATTGTGTACCAATTATCTGTTCGTTTTTCAACTTATTTCACAAATTAGCTAAAACTCATGCTCTGAGCTATTCTGGCAAAACACTGGGGTAAAAAACATTGCATAGGAAGCGCCGTTTAGCGAAGTCCTCTTATCCATTATTTTCAATACTTTTAAAGCTAACCACTTTACATTTCGATTTGAGCTTTTCAGAGTTTCCCAGGCACACTAGTTTTTCTGTTAGTTAGGCTAATCTATTCTACCAAAACTTATAAAATTTAGCGAGTATCGAAAATAATTAATTACTTTCAACTTGCTTTGGCCAATTATTCGAATCAATTTAAAAGAATTTAAATGAAACAAATCCCAACCTTAATACACATAGGCATATTAACACAAATATAACGTGAGACGCAAGAAAAGATATTTTAGACATATATATTCGAAAGAACACACGCCTCTGCAATGCAAGTGGTGTGAATACAATTTTTAACAGCAAAGAACATTTGTATTTTATGATGGAGTTCAAACCAAAAATAAAAGTCAAATTTTGGGATAAATAAACAGTAACAGAATAGCGTATTTGCCAAATTTTATTCAAGTTTATGATATTTAAAACGAAATACATTATAGTGTGTGACCTGCAACATCCAGTTATAAAATAAGGCATTAGTCATTAATGAATTTGCTTTTTTAAATATTTTATATCATCTAATTAGTTTTTAAATGAGTATGCAAACAATACTTTCGATATGATAAAAACTAGGAAAGTTGGTTAACTTTTAATTAGTTCCTGAGATAATTTCCACTTTTGTAGCAAATTATCAGTAGATATGTTTATTGTAAAATTAGTATAATTTTCTAAAAGAGCATCTATATTTTCTGCTGGAGTCTAACTAACATATAAAAGTCACATTTTTTATAAATAAGCAAAAACACGAAACTTTATTTGACAAATTTCATTATAGTTGATGTTATTTGAAATGAAATACATTGGGGATGTTCCTTGCATAATTATGAAATTAGAAATTAGTCAGTAATGAGCATGCTTTCCGTAATTTTGTAGCACATAATTGGTTTTTCCATGACTGTGTAAACAATACTTTTCATTGTATAAAAATAGGATCATTGGTTTACATTTATATTACTGATATTTTCCTCTTTGGTAATACGATATCATACTTATGGCAAATTCAGTCTAATTAACTAATAGTGCGGTTATATTTTTTGATGAAGTCCAAACAAAATATAAAAGTCAAATTATTGATAAATAAGCAATAGAAAGACTGTATTTGACAAATTTCATTATAGTTTATGGTATTTGAAAAGAAAATATTTAATGTATGTGCCTTGCAATTTCCAGTTATAAAATTAGAAATATGCAGTAATGAGCGTGATTTCTGTATAAATTATAGCTCCTAATTGGTTTGTACATGAGTATGCAAACAGTTTTTTCCAAGGTAGAAAAAAGATTACCTTTGGTTTACTTTTATGAATTAAAAATATATGTGCAAACTACTTAATACCTATTCCGACTCTTGATGCTTGTTGAAATAGGGTTTGTAAGATGAAATTTCTTCAAATATACAAAATCCGCATCAAGTGTTTACGGTTTCCTGGAAATTTCACGTTTCAAATAAGCTTTAGCAGAAACAATTTTGGCCAATAACAACAACAACAGGATAAATTGTTTACTACAATTTACAATTTCAGTTTTACTTTGGATAGATATTCATCCCATAGATACGATATTTCATTTGGTAGTTCTGTACTGTGTGTTCTGGAGAACTAATAAATACGAAATTTTGTTTTAGGTGTTACGTACCTTGTAACGAATCTGTTCAAATAGGATCATATGCGTATACAAAAGTCAGCTTTACCGAAAGGTATAATCTCATGTGCACGTGCGTTTCGTGCCCTATACCAACAAAATAGAAAGTCAAGTAATTTGGTACAACTGAATTTGTAAACTTCTGAAAAGCAGTACTGGATGAATCTTAATATAAAGACTAGGGCAAGGTGACTTCAAATTCAACGCCTTATAGATAATATACACCGGGCCTTTAAAGCACACCAACTTACTATGTTCCGAGATACAGTTTAATGATAGGGAAACCAGCACAATGTTTCAAATACTAACCAGTCTATAAAAGGTACCAACGCAATTTCTTTCAAAATACTGTTCCTCTACCTGGTATTAATCTAATCAACTATGATTTGCATCAATTTCTGCCAATCTTTTAATCCAGAAAATCAATTCATTTTGGCCCTGATCTACATTAAATATCAAATTTCTAGATTATTATTAAATCATTCGATTAAGCTTAAGTCAAAGCCAAGTTCGTTATGAGTATTCACATGTACTTAATTCAATTCCATTCAAATGTTACCCCTATAAATCGTCATGTTGCCTGTACCGTAATGAAGTGTAAGAACCTGCAAGCATAGAGGGCCTTCTGAGAGCCTCTTGTAGAATTCCATTTTCATCAAACTATTTTGATATTTCTTTCAATTTATATATATATATATATATATATATATATATATATATATATATATATATATATATATATATGTATGTGTGTGTGTGTTTGTTTTGCGATAAGATATGCTTTAGAGATCAATACATGTATTTTTGTCTTAGTTGAGATGATGTCTATGCTAGATAGAACATTTGGAATTAAATGTTGTTCCTGTCTTATTGAAGCGTGAAACTTTTACGTTATATAATTAATAACTTCGCTGTATTTGTTCACCCAACACCTTGCGGCATAGTGGAAGATTTGGTGCACAGGACGAGACCCTTGTCGCATTCGAAGGCTCGTGCTTAACGTTGAACTAAATAAGTCAAAAACGTAAGCGCGCCTTAATTAAGGAACACATTTTATTCGATTAGTAGGATTGTAAAGCGCAGATCTGTCTGATCTTGTTTGTAATTTAAATTTAATTAACAAATAGAGTAATTTAATAGGTGTTAACAATGAGTCCCGTGTTGTGTGCTGCAGAACCATAAAGGAACTATCCGCATGCTACTTGTTTTAATATTTGGTGTGGAGCATGTATTAATTTATAAAAGGCATATAGCAGTACACGGTATATTCAATGCCTTAGTAAAAATGTGCTGATTTATAAAAGTCAAGTAGACTCAAATCTGCAGAGATTGGAGAACAAATTGTGTTTCACTTTCTGTGTTAACCATATACTAGGCGAAAATAAATAAATTAGCCTAGTACCCGTCATTGACAGATGAGTGCATAAATGCGTAGCAAAGGACACCACTTTATCACCATCAAATTTTGGTTTTAATGTGCGTGGCAGTTGAGTTACAGTATTTAAAACGAATGAGAAGTTCCTTGTGCAGATGATGTAAGCTTGTAGGTCCCCTAAATTTGTCACGAAGATAAAAAAATGTGTGACAAAACGTTATTTATTGTAGCGGGTCAATTTGGAAGCCCAAAATCAGATTTTGGGTTCGCTTGAATTTTGTACTTACCTCAGTAGCATTCATATTTCAGAAGTTGTCAGCCCGTTGGAAGAATTTTAGCCTCTCCTAAAGAAATAGAGCTCACATGAAACAATTGACAAAGTATGGGAAATTTTGCTATTTTTATTTTTAAAAGCGACGGGCAATGATGCAATGTTTGTCTTATTTAGATCTTTATTCCTGTTTCACGCGTACATCACTTCAAGTAGTATAATTGCTAGAATACGAAATTCTCTCAAAGAGGTGCACGTCTATTGAAACAAAAAGCCTCAGGTGGCGGTTAGAAATTGAGAATTGGAGGTGTCCCAAGAGTATGAGCTTTGCATAATTGTGCGAAATATTATGGATTGGTAAGGATAGGTGAAGAGAAATTTTCGAGCCACAGAATTTTACGGGAATTGATGAACGAGTTGTGAGAACCTGAACCAGTTGACATTGAAAAACAAATAAACAGCCCTTGGCATATTGTTTCAAAAGTTTACATGGAATGCACTATTATTTGTTAAAGTGTGTATTTAAAATTATCGTGGTTTAGCATAGCCTAACTTTAAATAATATTCCCAAAGCAATCCATCCATATGATAAGAGATTCGTGCTAAACGACTTACTGCTCAGTCAAGTCTATTACATGCAATCTCTCTATTTGCCTTTCTAGCTATTTCTATCTCTCTCACTCTCTCTTTCTCTGATTTATTTAATTTCAAGTATGCGCACATACGTGGATCATATCACTATAACAAACTCCAGAATTTGCACAACAATAAAAGCGATTAAAACTGCTAAATGCTCGATAGGAAATGATCCGCAAGTCACAGGACGAGTGGCGTACAACTTGGTATGGCAAACAAAATACTGAGAAGAAACATTCCAATGTGGAAGATCCTATAATCTAAAGGCCCAAAGAAAAGTTTAATCTTCGAGAGGACCGATTAATTAGATTTAAAGCATTACTTAGTTACACTGGATGCATTGCCTTTGCCTGCACTCAGACACACACATACAAACGCATACAGATCTACACGGAATTAACTACTAAGACGAAGTTGACAAAAAAGGAAAAATGAAAACTGAAGGTAAGACTAGATCTCAATCCCTGTATTAATTGGAAACCACTGAAATTTATTATTGAAAAACTGTATTTGCATTTCTCTGTTGTCAAATAAAATAGTCCATTTAATTACAATAAACATACTCTCGATTATTCCATGAATATTCTCCTAACAAAGCTATATATAACTGTGTCATACTTTTTATACAATTCTAAATTTCATAAGGAGGCTTTCGCCTCAATTTGAAGTTAAAAATTCTAAAAAATGGTCTCTAAATTGTTACCTAAGTTTTACCACATTTGCTGGTTATTTACCGACAAGCAGGGTTTGACAATAGTAATGAGTAAGATAAAAATTTACTGGAAAATGTGTCACGAAAATAATAATATAAGATATTGCTGTTGCACTTTTTAGAATAATATTAGTTACTTCTTTGCTTTAAAATGAGTAGATGATACCAGGAATACATTATACAACACACACACACATATATATATATATATATATATATATATATATATATTGTACCCTTCCTATGTGCAAATCAAAAGAAATTTTGTTTTTGCAAATAGGTTAGGTACAATGAATTTATTAAAGCTCGCATTTCAATCGAATATATATATATATATATATATATATATATATATATATATATATATATATTCATTTATTTATTTAACTCTTTGGATACTGACATCTACTTTTATATAATAAGTTACAGAGTTATCCAAAAATATGGCCTACTTGTGCATTAGCAAACGGGTTATATTCTGCCTTGTGCTGTTTTCCTCTAGAAATTTTTAGTTAGGAATTCAAGATCTTTAAAAAATTTTAAAGCAAAAGATAAGTTCTTATGTTAATAGAAATAGTGTAGCTGTTCGTAATCATTCGTTTTCTTATAGGAAATACCGGTAAAATGCAGCTTATATTTATTTCGAGGGCAACATTGCCATAATTACTGGGGTTATATACCATATATAGGCATTTTTCAATTAGATATCATCGCATTGGTTTCATCTGTGATATGTTGCTATCATGTATGTGGGCATGAATCAATTCTACAGGGTTTATAATTTTTATGTGTCGGTGTCTGTATGCATCTTATACGCTAATTCTACATATACTTCTACTTCTAATAACAATGTTGCTTCCACAACTAGTACTACTAATAACAGTATTACTAATACTACTATCACTTCCATGACTACTACTAATACATTTTCCAATGCTGTCATTTCTACTAATACTAACACTAATACTATTACTAATGCTTATTCTATTACTTAACGAATGCTAATTATCCTACTACTAATAGAAATACTATTACCTTTACGTATAATATAACAACTAATTTTACTACTCCTACTACAGCGATTTCGACTAATAATAGTACTCGTACTAATACTTATACTAATACATTTAAGACCAAAGTTTATGCCTAGATGCGTGCATAAAGTCATGTTCTGTCATTTAGAGTATAAATGTGACCATCAGCTTAACATTTTTCTTTCAGTTATTAAAATAGAAAATTTATTTAAATTAAAATAAATCTGTAGAGAAATTATTGAATATATACTTCTAGTGTAATTTAAAATTTTCAGTCAACGTGAAACTAAGAATTCGTCAATTCCACATTTTTTATTTAGCAATATATCCTTTTTGGTTATTTTATTATATCTTTCGTTGTATATGTATTGATCAGTTAAGTCAAATTTAAACCTGTGTTTACCTCGAAATAGACCAAATTTATTTTTTCTGAATATGGAAAAGGCGAATTTGATAAAAGAAAAACATGCCGAAGATGATATGTTTCATTCTAATTTGACAAAATAGTTCAATGTAACTGTTAAAATGAAGCATATCGCGTAAAAATGTGAATTTTTTTAAAAAAAAACACCAATTTTATTTATTCAGTCAACAAATGTTTTCAAATGCTTTTACGATATTGAAACCGAAAACAATCGGTTAACTATGATTTTCTACAAAATATTAGGATTAAACACAAAAAAATTTGTACGTTCATGCAGAAGTATTGCACAGCGACCAGCGTTTTTAAAAAATACTACTTCCTTGCAAACGATCAATTATAATTCAAACATAGTTAACCGAAACCTAGATTTTCAAAATTAAAATATCCTGCATTGCCGCGAAATTTGCAAAGAATATAATATACATCATTAAAACTGGCTTCGACGCCCATTTATTCAAAAATAAATTAAATTTTAATGGGTTAAGTTACGATAATAAATATGAAGAACTTCAAAATAAACCATTACACAAACTTTTTCTACCTTCTGTAGAACTATAATTTGCAATTAGTTGTGGTTTGCAGTTATTCTCATAATGTTTTGTCTAACATTTACGCTGTCAGTTTAAATTAATTATTTAAAAATATGAAGAATGCGGTTTGTCAATTAGTTTGGCTTTTTCATTCTTGGACCGAGTATTTTTTAGATGTACCATAGGCGGAATCCGAAACACAGGTCATATGTGTAAAAAATTTTCAAATCAACACCCAGAACACGAAAGCCAAACTTTGAATGGAATATTTTTATTTGTGCCAACTTGTGTTTTTTATTTATCTTTTCTTAAAATGGATTGAATAAGACACCAAATGGGATAGCCTAGATCTATTTATTAAAGATATAACTATTGAGATCCTCTATTTCTTAATAGTGACAAATGCTTTATTTGAAACAGGATCATTGTTAGTAACCTTGTTACAAAAGCAAAAAATGTAATTTTATTTAAAACAATTATCAATTTCATTTGGCATTAATGCCTATAATTTAAATATAACAGTTTTGAATTTTAAACAATCATTGATTTTACGGGCGATGGTAACATTCTTTAAGTCAAGTTTGAGAGCTCAAAGTAAACACTAATCCTATTGTATTTAACCATAAGTCGAAAAATAACAAAACTGCCGTCAGTTGCACGAACTGACTCGTTTCGATCTTCCATTATCATCATCGGAGTATGATGGCAAACTGACTAGCGAAGATTAAACCGCAATGGAAAGCAACATTAGTTTTTAATTTTTAGTTTAATCTAAAGTAAAAAATATTAATGATATACACCAGGATATTTTTTTATTTAGAATTATTATGCAAAATCTAAATAAATTAGAAAGTTAAATGCAACCATCTGGCAATACTACTTGAATTTATTGAAAAACGTACTCCATGAACGCTTAAAAATTTTGACGAAAATCAAACATTTCAGATTCAAATAATTTCAAAATAATTTCAATTTTGAAAATTTACACAAAATTGCCGCTTCAGTCTAGTTAGGTTTCGTTATTCATATTTTTATTGCATAATGCCGAAAACATCTTAAAATTATAGAATCATTCATTTAAATAAGAGCATCAATTCCTGCCTTTACCAGATAAACTGTCTAAGAAATGGGTAAATTATTTGTTTCTAAACGTAAACTAATTCAATCAAGCAATTTTGGTTTAGAAAATTATGGAGATTTTATGTTGCTCAGTTAAATTTCGCTCAAGTTCTTTTAAAGTAGTGTCTTTTTCTTTAAAATGTTTAAAAATATATGACTTGTTACTGCTTTTATTTCTCCTATTATAATTTTTTTTTATTACTGTAACTATTATTATTATTATTATTATTCCTTGTACTAATAAAAATACAAATAATGCACATCAAGTAAATGTATTTGTTCATCTCTTCTTTGAGAACGCTAGCAATTTAGATTTTGTAAAGTCCGCTAAATCTATGAAACATGAAAAAAACTTCAAGGAAAACATTTCTTATGTTTCGCTTCTTTACTTTAAAAGCAATTATTATAATAATAGCAATATTTTCAATTGCACCTAGTCAAAATGGCTATTTCGTTTTTATATGCTTTATCTTTCATTAAAGATATAAATTAATTTTAAAATGTAAATCTTGTCAATTCATATCATGACACTAAACTAATTCCCTGTTGAAAACTTGTCCTGTATAAATATATTGGTCATCCACGAAGATTTGTGAAATTTAGCAAGAAAACAATAGAACAAATTCACCTAAACTTGATGATGATTGAAGTTTTCAAATCAGTCTCGTCTTAATTCATTGCAAAAAATGTCATTTCCACAGTTACATGTTAAGTCAAGATGTCTAAACGACAAGAGGCATATCTGTTGATTTACTACTCCGTCGCTTAAATTATAATTCTCAAAAATCCGTCAAAATTCTTTATCTGAACCTATCCGTCTACAATACAGCGATTTCTGCAAATGTTTACCATTGAAGAAAGACATCAAATTAATTGATATGCCAATTGACTGAACGCATCTTCACTGTGCACTAATTCTTAAAATGAACTGGAAAGACGAAAAATTTATCTCAGGCTGGCGGATTATACGTAAACCAAAATCTAAGTTTATTTAATCAATATTAATCAATATGCAAACTATCGTCAATCACATGTACTCATGTGTTTGACATTTCCTTGTCGTCGTTGGAGTATGGCGGCAAACGGAATGTGTAATCCCGTGCACATTTAGTGCCTACTTGGCGTTTCAGCTGTATGAGGCGCTATTACGCCCTTTACCGACCATATATTTGCAGCGTCCTATTTTGCCCACATTACTCACTCAAATATATAGTGGGTAAAATGCCTAATACCTGCTCCTACTGATGAGTCGCCAGCAAGTACGAAACGAATGTGCACGAGATTTTACTGTCAGTTCATGATGTCTTTGTTTTATTCTTCTTGTCTTAATTGAAGTACTTTTATACTAGGTGCACAACACCTAATACACAATTGCATATATATTATTTCTCCGCCACAAACGGCATCTGGCTGAAGGAAAATTCGCTAATCTGTGAAAGGGATTAATTTAAATAAAATATTTATCTTTATCCCAAATCGGTAAAATTGACTTTAAAATTTTTTATCAACATTCGCGAATCTATTATTATTAATCTAACGACTTAATAAAGTACAGCGGGAGCTGAACACATCATGTGCCAGTAATTGCATAGATAGTGTGCAGGCAAAATCCCGGTCAAGTACATTGTATGCAAGAATACTGAGGCTGAGAATTACAATTATAATTTTGTTCCTTTTGCATTGATTAAACAATGTTTAATTGCATATTTTGTAGTAAAAATAACTGTAATCGAGGTTAGTAACTTGATGGGAACATCAATTTCTTCATATTTGTATCCGTCAGTATAAGCTGTGCAATTTATAAGGTAGCAAATGAAATACATTCTATAGTCAGGTTTAGTTATATTGTGCTCTCCAGAATTTTGCCTCTGACAAGTGTAGCGCAGTGGATAGAGTCACAGATTTTAAAGCAAGCATACTCAGATTCGAGTCCTGTCAGCAGCAAAATACGCAACTGTACTTAAATAGCTCCAAATAAGGACAAAATCCATCTAATGAATAAATTGTATTCGTTATTCGATGCAATGCTTAGTTTATATTGACAAATGCATTTATAAAATGATTGGTGTTTATAACAAGCTTGCGACCATTATTAAAATAATTTCACTCAAGTTTTTGTTTTGTCAACTCGGAACTGATTGCATTTGTGCTGGGATAATGACTTAAAAGCTCGAAATGCATCCGAATGTGCGACTGATGTTTGTTTTGCTAAGACTAAAAACTAGATTTAAATAATGACCTAATCAGGCAAATATAGCGGTTGTGCTACCGAATAATATATAGATTTGACTAATTACATTTCATTTTTAAATAAGGAAAAATATAGTCCTGCATATGAATTTAATTCAAAAATATTTACAATTCACAAATCCATTCATAATTTAAGTTCTCCGTTAAATTATTTGAAATACGTGAACAAATATGCTTCGGTAATTTTTAGAATGTCTTTAAGCTAATCCCGTGAAAAAATTGTCAATTTGAAAAAAAATTATACTGAAATGAGTATATATATATATATATATATGTATATTGGTTAGAATGCTAAAAATTCAATCAAATAGAAAGTGTAAACTTTACTGAGCCATCATCAAATATTTACCGGATTTGCCTTAGCCGAGGCTCGAACTTGGAAATATTTGCTTTTTAGTCTTGAAACTTACTGTGACACCTAAGTGGCGCATTTTCTGAAATTTTAAAATATATATCAGAAGTTTTTTGTCAATTGAATAAATTAAGATAGAAACCAGTCTATTAGATGAATCGCATTTCATTTCTTATGCTATCTTTTATTTTTGAACAATTACGATTCACAACCAAATCCTGAGGTGGAATGATGTCTCTTCTTAAATGATTGATTGGCTGCGATAATTAGTAAATTTATTTTCAATGCAATGCTAAATGGGCTCCAACTGAAAGAATGACAGACTAAAAAATAAATTGGCATACACTAAATAATTGCAGTTAGTTTGCAACTTAGACTATGTGCTAGACGAGTCTCGAAACTCACGCAAATACGTTTCGGTTCGAGTCCGGGCCGCAGCAGCTCTTGCACGAACTAAATTAGTGGCTAATTATTACGAAATTATGTTACATTGTGAATTGCAGTTGATAATTTTACTTCCGTTAAAACCCAGTTTTGCCAATCATTATTTCCGCGAAATTAAAAATACTTAAATAAGCAAACATAATTTTATATTTAAATATCGTTTGTAAATTATATTTAAGAAAATTTTGTTCGTGAGTATTGATCTTGCCATAAATATTTGGTTCTCTATTTATTTATCCTGCCCTAATGTTTGCTTGCTTTTTTACATTCTTTAGGAAAACGTTTAAAACCAATAGGTAGATTTACACTTTGATTGACAAGTCAATAAATTGTTTTGTTTATAAAAAATTCTTCTTTTATATCTCAGGAAAACGTTTGCATACATGAGGTTGCGGGATAAGGTTTTTTGTGCAATTTATTGATTAAAATGTACATGGAAATCTGTGCGGTTTCGCGCATTATTTCGAAAATGTTGTGTTCTGCATTTACGTGTGTATTGTCATTTTTTCTGCAATGCTTGCTGTTAAATACTTTGAAATCCCCACCGTTAAAATCGGTCAATCCTGCTTAAATATAGATATTAGCAATAATTTCGGATCGTAAACGGAAGGAAATTAAACTGACTGAATTGTAGAATTTGTTCCTCTTCACTTGATTTCAGCCAACGCATTAATTTATTTTATTAAAAAATCTAAAGATCAACTACGTTATATCACAGAACAGAAGCTTTGTTCAACTTATCTCCGATAGCCACTCTGGAAGTTCAGGTTCTCTTGTTTATGACACCTATGGGCTTTCTCGTTTATGTGCGGATTTCAGCTACTTCTTAATTTAAAGTTACTATGATTTGCAGGATTCACAATTCTGACGGCTTTGATAGGATTCTAGAAAATCTAAATGATTTTGCATTTGCAAGAAATATGTTTAAAGAATTTTTTACGGCAACAATTATCACTGCCTATCAAAGTAAAATTCAGGTATAAAAAATATAATGATTCTTCCTGATATGCACACCAAGTAACTTTAGACATAATTCAATCAATTTTGTAGCTACTTTACCTATTTTATTCACTTATTGCGTAATTAATATCTATTTAAAATATTAGAATTGTACATTCTATCTTTCATTGATAATAATGACTCTAATTTGCGCTTCGTCTTGTTAAATTGCTACTATTTATTAACTATCAAATAAGTAAATGGTTAAATAAATAAATAAATCATTAAATAAATAAAGTTAACGTGATTCGTTTATTTCTGGCTTATTCTATTAAATGTGTACAACAAATTTTGTTTATGAATTTGCATCCACGTGTGTCTACAATACTTTCTAATGCATTTCGTCAACCTGAATTTCCTCTACTGTACGATGGTTGGCGTCGTTTGCCGTAGAGTCTCGGTGATTAGTGTAATTGTCTACACCTGTTGAACCACCCGAATAAGTTCCCTCATTGAAAGTTATCAATGTAAATCTTGAACTTTTATTAAAGCCAGGACGATGCAAATGCCACATAAAAATAGAAAGCACAAACCCAAAATTGGTATTTTGATGTGAAACTGCATTTTAAAAGAAATGTATGAATAAACGAATAACTAATCCATTGATGTGTACACGGTGATTATTTGATTTTTACAAGTCGCCTACTGAACGTGTGTACAAATGAAGAACCCAATGCAAAGAAACTTTCCAATATTGTAATTGATTTAAGCAATATTTGTTGGAGTGTGTGGCATTAACAACATTTTTTAAATATTGCTATCTTATATAAATGTATTAGCTACTTCGAGAGACATGTTTCCTAGACCGACCATTTTCCAAAGAAAGAAAATAGAGAACATTTCAAAGCAAGAACGGTTGTCAAGTTTTTTGATACTTCCACATTGATTGACGACAAGTTTTACAAAAGGCAAACTTCTAAGCTGGCGATATACCTGGAATTTTGTCATAATAAAGCATGCACTAGAAAATGCAGAAGTTGAAAAATTCTAACTCCTGTTGGCGAAGTTATTTAATTAAACATTTGTTCTATAACTTAATATTACCTGGCAAATTTGTATGCACCCTGCACATGTGTTCACGCCTATGTCTGTTTATGCTTGTTTTGCAATCGTTCCGTCTTTTGGGATCCTCTTACATGTACTTTTACGTAAAAAGCGTTACAAATTAATCCCCCATTTTTCTCCTTACAGCATTATGGCGTGTGCACGTTACTTCCCAAGTTAAAAGCATTAATGTTAATTTGGGCCTAGCATGGAAAATAACGACACGGAGTTTCCCGTCCGGCAATTTGAATAAATCCTATTTTGTTTCGCACTAATTGTTCGGTTTAAATTTTATAAAACACGAGTTTATTGACATTATTTTAAATGCCAAAGAGCAAACACCGGCTGGATAAGGATTTTCTGCAAAGATTTACTGTTTGTAACTTCTGACGGAGCAAATAATTTAAATCACTTTGAATATCCGTTCGACAGATGACAATGTTTTGCGTGTTTACTTTTCATACAATTTGTCCTTATCTTCACCTCATTATGACGTATCTTGTGCGCTTAAGGTTTTTTAATTTTGGTTACGTCAGCAAGTAATGCAAATTAATTAGTATAACCTAGGATTGAGTTTGGAAGATACGTCAGCAACTTTATTACAACTTCTGTAAAAACAAGTGCTTGTTCCAATGCAAAACGTTGCCCACATTTCATTGTAGATTTTATGTGCACATGTTAATGTTGTCAAACCGAAATGTTATTATGTTTTTAAAAAGACATTGGATTGAATGCTCTGAAGTAAAGTGACGACATTGCCGTGAACAATCATTCAATTTTTATGCTTGTTTTTCTTTGATCTCCACAATCGTTTATTAATCAAGTAAAACTTTCAAAGATTTGTTCTTTCATTTTACAAAAAAATCAATTATGAATATTTGAGGCGTCCATTTGAGTGAGCTTTTTGTTATTGTACCAGGAGGATATACCAGTCAGCACTGAGAGACGGTTGAATGCTTTGACCTCCTATACAAAAGGTAGCAATAAGTTTGACTTTTCTCCGCCACACTTGAGGCCCACTACTCGTAATATTCCGATATACACAAACGTATTTGTTTGCATTTTGCCTTAACTACGGGTGGAACCTGTTTGTCATTAACTATCCGCATTAAATTTTCAGTGTCCAATTGTGCGATTTCCTGTAAACATTATGTCCTCTATAAGCAAAATAAGAATGTCTACATGAGATTAAATTTTGTGCAAAATTCTGCATGTCCCTCCCCTCGAAAATGAATTTAATTATCGCGAGTGTCACAATGTTAATCAATAAAGAACACACATTTGTCTTTGAACAACGTTAAAATAGTCTTCAGTAGCAAAAAATCGGGTAAACCTTGTTGAATTAAATTGCATATTTTCAAATATTGTAAAAATAATTGATGTATAAATCAACACTATTCAAATTCTGCTCCCCAATATTCAATAATATTATATGATTATTAGTCTCAATAAATTGACTTATATCTGTCTCGCCCGCGCTACAGAAAAATATATTTGCTACAATGGAATAAAAGAAACGTATACCAAATTCTTTTTAAAAGTTTAACCATAGAATGTAATTTTCTTTGTGTCAGTCTAAAGCTCTTAGATAATTAATATCAATTATCTGTCAAAATCTTTGATTTTTAAATGAATAGAATTTAACAAGGTTTGATATAAGTCAAAAACTTACTTCGTGTGCGCGTCAAAGAGAAAACAGTATACGAATTGACAAATCGTTTCAAAAACGATTACACGAATTTAAATGGATATATGGAAACAAAAACGCTTCTTTACAAAAATATTTTCAATTTTCACAAAATTTTATTTAAGTTTAAATTTATTAATGTTTCTCTGTATTACAACAGGATTTATGTTTGATTTTAGTATTCAATTAATAATTTATCGAGAACTTTAAGTAGAGTAACCATTGGTATGGAAGCTAAGCCAGACAGGTAAACAAATATGTTGCTTCAAGCTATGACCGGCACACAGATATGCGTGTTTGAGCTCCAAGGTTAAAATGATAACTGTCGAAAATGTGCATACGTGAAGACAAATATCAAAAAGTATTACTAATCACAATCTGTAACAATGGAGAAAATAGCAAATATATTTCTCATTCAAATTTGATTTTATCTGATTGACTTCAGGAGTGGCCAATATTCAAGTTTCTGCTGAATGCCATTTACAGGCACCGAACACTAACGTGTAGAATTAGAGTCCGTTTATACTTACGAGTAATCGAAGATAAAATTTTGCTCTAAATGCGAATTGGCCATATTTACCGTACACGACGTGTAGAATGAAATCTAGCATTTGTTAATAAAAATACGGTTTTATTAAAGTAAACTTGTTTCGAACATTGCAATAGAGCTTTTTTAAATTTGTATGACAAGGATTATATACACTAAAATTGTATCTCACTTGTCAGTTTGTATAAGGACAAAATGCATACTATATCTGAAATGCTCCTATTACTTTGAAAAACAGAATAATATTGAGAATTTTAGCGCGACCATTTTTTCCTTCATTATTAAAAACATTAATTCATAGCGTTTAAAATTATACTTATCTTTTCTTTTAGAATTATCCGACTTCTTTGACGTAGCTATTAAATAGGGAAATTTTATGCACTTAGTCAAATTTGAAACTCATTTCCAAGAATATATCAAAAATTGCTTAAATATTCTCTTTATAGTTTCCTGTCTATGTGCAAAAAAATTAAAATATATTAAATTTCATTTTTTTTGCACATGGAAATGGTAGTATGAATTATAATATGGCTCGCATTCCAAAATAATATTCTTTTAAATGTGTCTCTTAGATAATTGGCTGATTGATTGGCCTCACAAGCATGCTACTATATTCCATTTTTCTTGTTCATTTCGAATTTTCTTCGTATCAATTAATATTTTTCGTGCTGGATCGACTATCACGCAATAGTTAAACGTTTTTGCCCCTTTGATATACCGGTGCATTTCTATCATGCAAATTTTTTTTTGTCTTAAATAAATGAAAATTGGTTATGAATTTACAATTTATTACATTATCTTTTAAAAGTCAATTATTTTTTAAATGTTTAGTTTTGTACAAATAAATCAATTTTATGTGTAGACACTAATAAAAATATTTTTAAAATCATGTTTGCCAACATGATTTTTAAAAATTGCTATCACCTTCCGCGCAATCACCAATTTTCACATTTGAACAATTAATGAAATTCGTTTAGGAAACAATGTTTGCCAGAATGAAATTATCCTAGGAATCCAAAATTCAAAACTATCTCTCATTCACGCACCCACTATAATGGATTCTGTAGATGATTATTTTCAGATTCATGCAGAAATTTATCTTATCATGCCTCATGTAAGATTTCTTGTTAGATACTTTTTTCAACAAGCGGTATTAAGAATTGAATATTCAATATATCTATGCTCAGCCAACTTTTTGAAGTTGTAGTATATTAAAGTTAGCACATTATTTCATTGTTTCAGTTTAGCAGCAGAAGTGACTTCAGAGCTTTCAGAAGCTGATTTTAAGCAAACACCATAAAGTATCTGCCATATTTTGCGATTTTACTGCGTCAAGTTTAAATCTGTTTTATTGCAGTCTCTAACTTCATTCAGCAATCGTTATATATATATATATATATATATATATATATATATATATATATATATATATATATATATATATATATATATATATATAGATATATATATATATATATGGTAGTTTTTCGTCTTTTTACTGTTTTCTTATGCTATAAGAATAAAAATCTGTTGTTCAAACATGTCACTACGAGTATTTGGCGTAAATTTGCAATGTCAAATAAATTGTAAAAATAGGATTTTTTTATTTCCGATGCTAAGTTTTGTATTTTAGGAAGTACATACTGATTAGTTGGAATGCACGTTCGTTCATGACGTTGCAATTTATAATAAATCTCATATGGCTTTGGTGGGTAAAAATTCCAACTTTTGAGGATACTTTTCCGTGTCTCCGAGAGTTTTCCTTTTAAACAGCATTTTATTAAGATTAAATAAGCATTTAAAACATCTTATAGAGATACACACACGATTATCTTCGTATTATATAAGTTAACACTACGGAAATTATATTTTTATTAGGTTTCTCGTTTATTTTAGGCATTATTTTTCTATTTGTTCTGACAGTAAAATCTTTTCATGGCTTTATTAGATAAGTTTATTTTAAGTAAGAGCTTTTGATTTGAAAATACACATAAAACAAATTCATGAATAATCTTTCTTGTCTTCGAAAATGTACAACGCAATTGGAGTACATTGTTAATTCAAAATTTCCATATTACGCACCAGTCGTACACAGATATCAGTTTCCGCTAAAATAATTGCCAATTTCTAGGTCTGTAATAAAATATCGGTAGTTTAATTCAAGAAAAGCAACATTTTGCACTTGTTACTTTTCGTGTGTTCAGTACATTGCAATTCACAATTTTCTGATTTTGTCCAAATATGTGGATTTTATGAAATAAAAAACAATTAAATATATTCCACCTTTTCTAAGTCAATTTAAGGTACTGCTCCTTTTAATGCTTGTTGCATCTTTCTTTGTTTTATTAATAGTTACTCTTGGATAGACTAAATTTTTAAGATAACACCTGGGAATTTTAAAATCTGTCTTCCCAAGTTGGAAGTTCGACAGAATGCAAAGATTCACTTTAACGCTTTTACAAGTCCAATCAAAACACGAAAATGTAACCGTTAAATTATTCGAATTTTGAACAAGTTGTCAAAGCTTCATAAAATTAATTGGCTGTAAAATATTTAAATCATTGCAATAGAACCTTTTCAATTTCAATTTAATAGAAGGAAGATGTATCTTCAATTTTGCAATTAATCCATCAGTCTCACAATTTTATTCACCCAATAACGTTGAGAATGTTAGAATATTTCCTCAGTATATGCAATTGCCATTTTACTCAGTTTAACTTTTATATTCACAAAATTATCGATAAACTTTCAGTGAAAGCGCGGGTTGTAGTAACCATTCTTTAAATAAAGTTTGCGAGCGTGTTTAAGCACGAATCCCATTGCTTCTTAACCAGTCGACAAAACGCGTCAATACGTGTGCCTGAAGGTAGTTTTGCGATGTCCCTCAACGACTAGTTAAATACAATGAGATTGATGTTCATATCAAACTCGCAAACGTGATTTAAATAACTGTTTTCGTTTGTTCTGCTGTCCTTTGTAGCAGTACTTCTACTGAAGACTGAAAATTTATATTACTGCGTGCAACAGTAATGTATTAATTGTTCTGAAATATAAATACGCTCACACGCATAAAGAGCTGCCCCTTAACCTAAAGCATTTAGCTATTAATTATTTGTTTATTATTATTTTATGGGAGTCGGTTGCTGTCTCGAGCAATCCGTTGAATGTTGCTGCTACTTCATCGTTCACTTCGGCAGAGGTATTATCTGGCACACAAATAAGCCCTAAACAAAGTCATTGGTGCGCCTTTTGTTACAGGAGTTGCCGCTGCAGTCTTCTCTTTCGCAGGAACGATCTTAGGCCTCCGAATTAATCTATCGAGTGCCACAGTGTGTGGTTTGTCAAGTATATTTATGAGAAACCGCGTCGTGCTTCGCGTTCACATTTTTCACCATACTTAGACAATAAGGCATAGAGCATATCGCTACGGATTCTATTAAGGTCATAATGAAGTGATCTCCGTCACGTAGGTAGATGCCTGTATGTCGTCAAGCATAGATTTGTCGCTGATTGGCGTAAATCGCATTAGTTTGCTGTTGTAGTCGCTCTCGACTATCTGTTAGTGTGCAATAGTTTTGAGGCTCAAGGCCATTTACATTTGATATTGTAAAACAAAATGCATGGCAGCTGAAGAATGGTTTGCATTAGTGTTTTTGCACTAGTGAATAATTAGTTTGATTCGATCTGTGCACCCTCGTCGGTAACGATAACTTGTAGTACACTAAATCAACCGAAACACCTTATAAATTTCGCTAATGAGATTTACTTCAACAGTACTAATATGATCAATCGGGAAAAGTTTTAGGCCATAGAGAGCACAAAGGCCACTTTTCCACACAACGTAGGCAGCGGACTTACGAGGTTGTGTTGAACAAATTATTTCATACTGTGGTAATGAAAGAAAAACAGGTGACATATTCACTTTTCTGCGATTTACAATACTGACTTTAAGTGTAAGCTTGACAAGAGTTATGAATATCGTTTTTCATGCCCGGTCAATACAATAAAGACTAAAACGTTTCGATGAGGCACCCTGAGTCAGGATGTCCAAGCATTTCATACCAACGTGCGAATAATTTTATTTATTTGAATCCGAAAGAAGCCATTATATTGTTTCCTTACTTTCCACACCAGTTGCAATAATTTGTAAGAGCGTTAGATAGGAAAAACTTAAGGATTCCTGGATACATCCTGTGAACTTGTATTTTATCACTGATGCGATATCAAGGGTACATGGCATGCTAGCGAGCAAATTTGGTATCAGGTTTAATGCCAGTCACGTGTCGGTTAATTAACACGATTGGCTTAATGTCGCTGATCAAATGGAAACGCATTTACAGTGTAAAAAATTACGTGAATTGCACGTCCAGTTCCTACGCATTAGCAGCGACAATACTGTCAAGATTTTACATGTGCTATGAAATTTCCGAAGCGCAACTTGATAACTTATCCAGATATTTATCCATCCGGGGCAAATTGCAAACTGTGTGATTATCAATGAAGTAACTTTTGGAGATTTTTGTGAGATTGACATAAAAATTCCAGCTGTTGATGAAGGAGCAGAGACTTTTGGCATCATGAAGTACGGCAAAATGCCAGAATCGACGACCTTTCTTAAGACTTTTCCTAGTTTTGGAGAATAAAAGTTCGGAGGTAACTGCAACACATCCAGGGACGGCGATTGATAATGACAGCCGGCTTGGTAACCTTGAATACGCCAACAACGCTGTGCGGATAAGAGAAAAGGAAAACAAGTGTCTCCGAGACGTTAATTGCGATAAAATTGGCGACCTTTCATTCTAAACCTGAGTAAGTATTCATCGGTGCACTAATGCCGGGCATTCCGAAGTTGGCTTCCATCGAATTTATGGTGACGCAAGAAGAGTCGGATTTGCTGAGATTCCAAGATTAATTTCTTTGTAACTATTACTTCTAAATATTTTACCAAAAAGATTAGAATCGCTCGACTGGTTTATTAAGCTAGGAGTCCAATGACTTCAAGTCAACAATACTGTCAGTCCTATTTTATGTGTCGAGGATGGGAGAGAAAACACGCTATAGCTGACAGCACATACACAGTTGTGTTGATCGACGTATTTTATCGATTTGTGTTGAGTTATTGAGTGTTTAGCGTCAGAACACACTAAAAAATAGCATATTCATCAAGGTCATCTGTTCTATGCGCATGCTATTTATGCTTGATCACCGTCGAATCTCACGATGTAACGTCGAATGTTCTGGTTGGGCCATTTTTAAGAAGACGTTATGTTCGATAGGCCACAGAAAAGACCGGTTTTTCACTTGAAACGCGAAGGAAGTAGACCCGTCATCACTTATCAGGTTAGTTTTATTTTAGATATCGGTCAATTGATCACGGCGTAACGTAATCTCACCACCTAAATGAGCAAAAATCTGTTGGTATTAAGCAGAAAATGCGATTCAGTTCGAATTCTCAGTTAAATATGTTTTATTTTTATGAGCCATCTTGAATACATCTAGCATATGATCGAGTTCTCCATGACAACAATGACAACATATCTCAACTTCCGTAGAGTCAAGTTTAGCTCCGTAAGTTTTTTACTGACTATATGGTTTTGCCAGACGTCCGTTAGAGAACGATACACATATTGTACTAGGCGTCGGTCGGCTTGTATGATTGATGCTTTGCCCATATCTGAGGTGTTGATCATTTTCTGGTTACATTGGAGACACTTTTCTTTGCTCTAATTAACTTTGGCAAGGGTTTTTAAGTGACCACCATGTCTGTGAGCTATTGTCTCTAACAACTATTACGCAAAAAACTTTCGCATATGATTTCTACTGATTAGAACATGACAATCCTTAGAAGATTGCACGTTTGAATCTAATGGAATAAAACATCTGATGAAGCTGTTTGGCTCCGGATATACACTTGCTACCTTTCTCTTATTTTTCAAGGATTCAAATGTGAACTTAACTCAGCGGCTATAGACAGCATAATTTGACTGCTAAAATAATTATATGATCAACGTATGCAGCCGTTCCTGGTATTTGGTACATCTTATATGTGTTCTTGAAAATAGTTTGGGTTACCTGCAACACCACTTTGAAGCGGTCTTCAAATCGGATGCCAATTTGTCATAAATCATGCTTTATGTCAAGTGCAGCAAACTACACATTCCACTCGCTAGTTGAATATTTTCTCCGTTGTCTTTAGGTTTTTGGCCTAGGCAGACAAACAAGTTCATCAACACAATCAATGTTCATCACCGATTTTCAATTAAATTTTAAAATCAACAAAGGCGATTTGGAGTTTTCAATATTAATAGCCAGAGTAATTATAATCCTTAATTGATAATTTGATGCAACATTTGGTTACTGCTTCAGAATACTAAAGTAATTCCACTTTTGTAGATCATGCATATTTTAGCGGTCAAATTATGAGCAATGCTGAAATTTCGTTTCCAATATTTAATTTCTTAATCACAGGCTTACCTGTGAAGAATTTTAAACCAATGAATTTAACAGTGATCCTAATACTTGATGAAGATACTCAGTCTTATTCTTCTTTGTGGCCGATTTGATTTTGAGTAGATTGCATGCTGCTCCGTGAAGCTTATTCCATAGACTTTTAATAATGTCGCAGCTGATTTCTGGTGAATAGTAATTGGCCATTATTAACTATATTTTATACGCTTAACTTATTTTAATACACAATTTCTCAATACATATTACACATTTAAAGACTTGTTTAAACTAGGGCCATGATCAAATGCTGATAAGGCGGAAAGATGCACAAAATAAAATGAAATAAAATGGTCACTTCAAACGAAAAATAACTTTATCGGGTGTTCCACTCTTTGGACTAAATGACGTAATTTCTAGACAAATTAAAATGTTCATGCATTTATATATATATATATATATATATAAATATATATATATATATATTCTATTTCTTGTTTTGGCTGACCAGTAAATGTATATGCGTGTGTTTCTCTGTTGGCGTGTAGGGGTCTCCCTCGCTGTATCGCAATGTGATGTCTGAGATCTGGTCATTAATTAAATGCTGAATTTAGAATTAAATATCTGGTTGTTTTTTGGCTGTTAATTGTTCGAAAATAAGTTTTGTCCCCTTTTTAACTGCGCAGGGTGTGTGCGGATTACATTGTTATGTGTTCAAACAGATTTTAAGTTTCCGTCCTTGTTAACAATAATTATGATACCAAATCAACTGCTGTTTTTTTATCTTCAGCTTATTGCGAATCCGTTTGAATGTTTATTGAGGCTGGTATAGTGGATGTTTGGAATTTCCTGGACGCTAGTAAATTATTATGGGGTTTTGTGATTTGTCGCCAGTCTATTACAATATCAAGTTGGTGAAATTATTGAAATTTTTAAGCCAGGCGCTTGTTGTTTTACATAAAGAAGTATATATATATATATATATATATATATATATATATATATATATATATATATATATATATGCATCAATAGTCTTTCGTGGGATAGGGTAAACACGTTGCTCTAATAAATTTATCGTTACAAGTTTCACTATTTTTTAAAATTTGAGAACAATGGAACGTACTCCATGAAATATAATTTATTATTAAATCTTATTTATACCCGTATCTACAGCTAATTATTCTGTATTCGTTAATTTTTTCGCTCATCCAATCTCCACTGTACATTTGTTGTAGTCAATATATTCTTAGCTATTTCTATTCTTTATTTGCGCAATTTATATCACTTCTTTTGCGCAACGTCATTTGGTGTGTCATCACTTTCATTGTGAGTGTGACGTAATTGACGGATGTGACGTATTATGCGGAACACAGGCTATTTTTTATGGCCTGTTAACTGTTTTTGCTCAAGTCCAATATAATTTCTTTTTGAATTACTTTTTGCACGTTTAAGCAGAGGTATGAGTTGTAAATTATAATAGCTTCAGAATCCAGAAGCATTCTTTCCATTTTTGCCTCAAAATGGACGTTGCTTGCAATAAAGTATAGCACGGTAAAGATTGACCTCAACTGAAAAAAACGATTTTTTTTATATTCGATCTTCTAAATAGTAAAGGAAATTAAACATATTTTGTTCATCACTTTTTTATTTACATACGCAAACAACATATTACTTATCTAATTTATGTTTTTATACTTAATTGTTTTATTTTGTGTGCTTTTAACATGTCGTATTTTTCATTTTCCTCAACAAAATCGAAATTAACCAGTAAACGCGCTTTTCCCATCTTTCGCAATCTTCTTTTGACTTTCTTTTGCTAGTGAAATAATAATTTACCTTAAATAAATCTAAAATAACCTGAGATTCGACAATTGAATTTCGTTATGAAATACAGCATGATTTTCGATTCATACGATAAAATATTTTTATTATTTCTTAATTATTATTTTTATTATTATTACAATTTGTAACAATTATTAATATTATTTTATGTCACTATTAAGGTAGATTATTATTATTATTATTATTATTATTATTATTATTATTATTATTATTATTATTATTATTATTATTAATATTATTGATAATAATAATAGTAATAATATTAATAATACACAATAATAATAATTACTATTATTATTATTACTATTATTACTATTATTATTATTATTATTATTATTATTATATCAATACTGTTTTAATTAATAATATTAACATTTTTAACGATTATTATTATTATTATTAATATTGTTTTAATTATTAATATTAACATTTTTTAACAATTATCCTTTTTATTGTTATTTTTATTCTTCTTATTATTATTATTTACTACTATTGTTATTATTTGATGTCACTGTTCAAATACTAGCCCTAAGGTAAATACCAAGCAAAACCTTCATTATTTCTACCCAACTTTATTAATTTATGAATGTCAACATTAGCTAACTCATACATACTAGTTTATGGCCATGTTTTATCACCAAATTTTGATCTCCAATAGAACTACGAAAGACATGTTTTCTTTTGACGATATCGAAAATTGTTTGTCTGTTTCGGCAAATTGATATTGATATTATCTTATTCTATTATTTCGTGAATTTCTTATTTTCCGTTGGATAATCAGAAGTTAAAATTTACTTATATCGATATAATGTATTATTCTCGCTGTTTATTTGAATTCGTAATGACGCCAGTTAAAGCTTGCATACTTTTCTGGTTTCTAAACTTATAAGAATTTAGATAGAGAAAGAAAAAAAATTGTACAGAAAGGAATTTTTCACCAAACGCTCTTTTACAAATTGAAAATTGCATTTCTCAAAAATTTTCATTTTCTATTCCATTGCAAATTTATATGAATAAATAGCATAGATATATTCATTTGGAAAGAAATATGAAACTATCAAAATGATCTTTTATTACAACTCAGTTTTAGTCCTTTTTGGAATCCAATTAAAAATACTGTGATTAACTAGGGCAAATCCACTGAGCATGAACTAGTCTAATTTTAATTTACACTACATAAAATATGGAGTTCACGGGATTTTTGCAAAATCTTTTTTATAAAATATTTTAAGTGTTGCTATTACTATAAATGAAGCATTTATTACAAGATATAACTTTCATTAAGACGAATTATAAAATAGCGCATTTGTTTTGTCTCGTCAAGAGGCCTTTATTAAAGTAAAGCTCTGCATATTTTGATCTAACTGAACCTAGTAACAAATTAGTTCAGTTGTGACAAGAACGATAAACCAAAGGCAGCATGAACAGAAAGTATAATCTCATGCACATTCGTTTCGTGCTTACTGGCGACTCATCAGTAGGAGCCGGTATTACGCCCTTTAACCACTATATATTTGGTAGAAGAATGTGGGATAATAGGACGGTACAATCTCCTAGACGAATGTGTAAACCTGTAATAGTGAAGCTAACATCATCTAAAGTCAACGACAATGCGACTTCAACGCTAACTCACACTATATAATATATATACCGAGTCTGTAAAGGATACTAAAACTATGGCTATTGTGTTAGTAACCGATACCAACATTATTGAACCGAAAAGGTACATGGTACTAACACTATGGTTACCGAGTTGGTACATGATACCAACCTGATGGATATAAATATATGCTATAGTTCACCGAAATTGTAAAACACAATAATACAATACTAACACAACAGCCATAGTGTTAGTATCTTTTACAGACTCGGTATATATATTATATTGTGTGAGTTAGCGTTGAAGTCGCATTGTCGTTGACTTTAGATGATGTTAGCTTCACTATTGCAAGTTTAGACATTCGTCTAGGAGATTTACCGTCCTATTATTCCACATTCTTTGACCAAATATATAGTGGTTAAAGGGCGTAATACCGGCTCCTACTGATGAGTCGCCAGTAAGCACGAAACGAATGTGCATGAGATTATACTTTCCGTTCATGCTGCCTTTGGTTTATCCTTCTGGTCACAACTGAACTAATTTGTTACTAGGTTCGCAACACCTAATACATACTGGCATATATATTAGTTCTTCGCAACAAACAGTATTTAATAGTTATTAATCAATCATGTTTATATATATATATATATATATATATATATATATATATATATATATTTTTACTGATCGCCATGTCGTTAGGAATCTAGCAAAGTTTGATGGCAAAGTCGATGCAAGAAATAGTTTTATATATATATATATATATATATATATATATATATATATATATATATATATATATTTAATATTGTAATTAAATCCATCATTTAAGAAGTAGCCTCTTCATTGTGAGGCATGTTTTCAGAACCTTTCCTAATTTAAAGCCTCTCTGCTTCATTGCATCTGTATTTTTGCATTTCATATGATTAGAAGTTTTTTTTTAAATAAAGGAATCGCAAGTTCACTGCAGATTCTTTGCCCTTATTTCGTTTAGGAATGTAACTTATATTCTCACGGTATGCTCGCGTTAGTTTACTTTACTAAAAGTGTATTCCCTGGACTTTGGCAGCAACTCACAGTATGCCAATACTACACTGCAAATGTTTTGTTTCGATGACAGATTGTCACAATGCGCCGTCCGGTCTAAAATTAATTCTCCATATTTTCACGTGGGTCGTTATGACAAACAGTAAATTTGCCTAGATCATGCTCTAGCAAGCCTGTGGCTTGTGCCGATTAAGAATACTTATTCCACTTAACTATGATAAACTGTTCGGTCGCTAAAATGTGTTGAGATGTTAGTAAAATATTTACATAAGTGTTTCAGCTTCATTTGAAACATTTGCACAGCTCAGTCAAATACCGTAAACTTTCCAGTAATATGGACAATTTTAATGAATAGTCAGTTTTTTGCGACACCCATAATTAAATATAATAGAAATTCTCTCACGTGAATACACTCTATTGAATGCGACACTTCACAATCGAACGATTGTGTTTTTCATTAATAGATAATGTGTAGCTTGTGTACAAGGAAATTATCAATCAAAAAGTTCGACGTGTGTCTCTTGGAAACGTTAATTAAGCAACTGTCACGCGTCTATGAGCATGACATGCTGAAAACAAATAAAACGACTTATTGTTAAGCCATTATTAGGTTGGCATTGAAAGGTGGTAAATAATTTAGATTAATGGCAAACAATAGGTTTGGCCCATAAAGGAAGGAATAAGCAATACATAAAAGAAAGATTATGAAATTATAATTTAATAAAATTTCTTCTAACCTTTTAAGAAGTGTAGGCTAATCGAATTTGAAAATATGAATATTATAGCAGAGATAAACTTTCGTTTTACATTTGTCCTAAAACAGGCACCCTATATTTAAAATACTATTGTAGAAAGACTTCGAGGTTGAAGAGGTGATAAATAATTGTCCATGCCGTTCCCAAATTGGTATTTAAATGGGTTGCAAGTCTTTCAAGAAATACCATCCTAATTCGAGTTTGATCATGGTGATTCTAGCCACCACTAGCTGAATGCCGAATTAAAACTAATCTTGTTCGTTGATGTATATCATAATTTCTATTTTTACTATAATGTAAATTTTATTTCTGAAACAAACATTTAAACATATTCAGCCATTATGCTCACATGGAAAATTTAAATAATAAGTTTGAATTACATTAATCTAAGAGACTAACAATAGAGAGCTCTGGCTAATTATGTCTTCGTTACCTAATGCTGTTTTACGCCATTAAAAATTGTATTTCTCCAATAATGACATTAAATGTTAGTTGTCAGATATGGTTTATATGTTAAATGGATACTTTCAAAACATTAAGGCTGAGTTTTCTTTAAACCAAAAAAAATCATTTGACATGAAGTCAGCAGATCAAACCATGCATGGAATATTCATGTCATCTCAATTTCTTCGCAATATAAGCTGAAAAGGCAAAGCGAAAACTTCATTTAAAATTTTACACTTCCTCTTCGTTCGAGGAAGCAATAAAACAAAATAATAGTTTTGAGCAAAATATGATTTCTATAATCAGTCCTGAAAATTTTATTTTACACAAGACATGTTTATTAGTTCTCTTTCAAAGAGTAATTCTGTATGCAGTCAGTGTTTCAGTGCAAGAAATAAATGTCAATTAGATATGTTGGTATGTATTGCTCTTTTTTAACATCAAAATATTAAGATATGCTGATTACTTCGCGGAGAAAAGCGCGAGGTTTAAATACCGCTAGAGAATTTACGCTGCAGCATTCGCCTTTGGTGGAATTTCCTATTCTTTATTTTTAAAAGATTCTCTATTGTAAAATGTATAAAAATTCTGAACATATAGGTATACTGTCACCGTACAACTATTGGAATATTAAATTATTTATATTTAACCCCAGAAGCACATTCCCATTAGCGAATCAAATAAACGCGATTAAGCTTATTCAATAATGAATGTGCTTTGCTTAGGACCTTTATATATATATATATATATATATATATATATATATATATATATATATATATATATATATATATATATATATATATATATATATATATATATATACGTTATAACATTAAGCACATTTTAACAGAAATTATATTGCTACTTTGTGTGTGATTTCATTTACTCGTCATTTCTAAAGCCATACGGCACGATAGAATGGTTTGAAATTTAAAAAACAACTAACCAATTTTACATTATTTATTATTTGTTGTCAATTTCTTATAAAAATAAATAAGTTGTTTTTCGATTTTACATACTGTAGCTATTTGAACAATAGGGCCATTTACTACGTAAATACCGTATGAATGATTATTATTCAGTTTCGTATGTTTGAAAGCTTTTTTAAAAAATATGCTTAAACGGTTGTAAACCCTATTAGTCTAGTATTTTTTGTTCTTTTTTATTAACATATAAACCGCTTTCATTATCCATAAGTTTTTCGTTGAATTTTTATAATAATATTCATATTCATCAGTAGCTCATTAACAAACTACTCCAGTTTTCTTCATTATTGTAATTGATAAAGATGTGGCAGACGTGCAGAAGTCATTTATGGCTATTTTACAGGTTTTCAAATCTACGTAGTTCGCTGGCCTTTCCTATAATTTTTTTTAATAATCCTGTACACGCAAAGTTCCAACCGCGCTCATTTTTCATTCGCTGCTGCTATCACATGATTGGGTATTAAATCTTTTCTTTCTCTAAAAATAATTTTGTGTTATTTTGCTAACACGCCAAGCTAATTTGATAAATAATGAAATATGCATTTCAAATGCATTTCGATAAAGCTCAATTATTGGAAAGAGTATTGCACAGTATCTCGTGGTGTAAAATTCCCTATTTTCGCAAACATAGTTATGCGAAAATGTTTGTCTTTTATATTTTTAAATTCCATTTTGTTCATAGATGCATGCATTTTGCCCGTTCAATTGCGTATAGGATTATTTTTATTTGGTTAAATGATATCCTAATCATTGAGAAATTAGACCGACATTGATGAAATTTTCGCCGATAAACAATTTCTGCTAGATCTCTATTTCAAAAATTTTCCAGTATTATACCATTTCTATAATTGAGTACAAACTAGCAAAAAACGGCTTGAATTTATTTTTCAATTTTAAGTTTTTTTACGGGGGAAGAAAATTTTAATTCAACGGCACGCACTCTAGCTTATTGAAAGAATTAACAAATTTGTAATTATTTAATGTTATTTAAAATATCAATTAAATCAACATAAATTCATATTTTGAGAGGTTTGACGCTATGTTTGTCTGCAAAATATTTCGAGTAGTTTTCCATAATGAAGTAGTCGCTTTCGCGTTTCCTATTTGTCGCCATATGCATTATTATGAACTCACATTAGTCACTGAAACATCGAGAATAATTTTTTTTGTGAAGATTGACGTTCAATATTCCGTAAGTAAAAATCAGTCTCCCCAACGTCACCGTATTTATGTGCTTTTAGTTTATTCTTAGGCTCACTTCAGTTCAGAAATTTTGAATAGAAATAGACATAAATAATCTCGGTTTGCCATCAGGTCTGAAGATCTGCGTGCTAATGTCAGTGTATGAGCAAATCGTATGTTAAACTCGATATCCTCTAAACAAGGAAACATACAGAAATTCTAACCTTAATTAAATTTAATCAGCGTTTTAATGGTGTATCGCATTTTCATTGAGCAAAACATGTGTTGTTATAGATATACATGCAGCACAAACATTGCTTAGCACAAGTTTTGTAGTATTTCCGCATTTCTTGCAATTTTTTCAACCTCTTCTCTTAACTTTGTTTTATTAAGTTTAAATCAATAAATATACCGAAATATGTGCTGCTTTGCAACAAACGGCACTATCTTGTACTTGGCCATACACATTTCTTGAAGCCAATGGAAAATCTTTTAAATGAAAAAAAATTGCGAACTGGATTAATCGCTGCGTTTTGACTAACGCAGTAATGATTCCAGTTGGTTCCTTTCTTGAACAATATATTTCGGCTGCCGATAACAGCCGAAATATCTTGTTCGGGAAAGAAACAAACTGAATTCATTACTGCGTTAGCAAAGCTATTAGTTTACCAGTGTGCAACTAATTAGTTCAAGTGTTAATGTAAAAAAAGACTCGGATTGGCATTGAAAGCAACCATTTATTATGGAAAAATTTGTATTTCTTTTAAAAAAGCAAACCTTTTAAAACTAGTTTCTGGTAAAACCTTTGTGAAATGAAAGTATCGTTTTGCATATGCGTTTCTATAACAGTGAACTAGGCTTGCATTCGTAAACTTCTACCGAGTACGGTAATTTCCTTGCAGACAACAGAATATCGTTGTCTCTGAGAGAAAATTTTTTCGCCTGCATTATATACCGAGATGATTTTGGTCACTGGCATATTACCTCATGGAAAAACATAGGAAGCCCTCAGCTTTTTGAATCCATACTTCAATCAATATGATTAATGTTTTTAATTTTTCAAATCCGCCAAAATAAGCTACGATCAATGTAGAAGTTAACCTTTTTTGGCTGTGCATATTTATTCATATTAAATTTAATATTTTATTTGAAGAAAACAGATTAATCCAATTCTATTTTTGTATAATTGAATAGCACAGTCGTTTTATATTTTGATTCAACTTTTAAACAAATTTAAATATGAAATTTACCAAAACATTTTAATGTTTCTTAAAAATGCCCGAGGCATAAACGGAGTATAAATATATATCAAGCATTTCTACGGTTAAGCTTTATTTCTCTAAAATGCATTTATCTTTAATTCCAATTAAGACTAACATTTCGGCCATAATACCCATTTCTGTATGTAACTGTCGATCGTTAATTAAGGTACATTTTTATAATTGCAATATCTGAGCTGGTCAACATAGAATTCAAATCTCTGCTTTGGGAAATCACTAAAAATTGCTTCGTGGTACTATATTCTTGTTTTGATCTCAAATCCAGTAAAATCGGTATTGATTTAAAATATTTTAAGGAACATTAAGTGAATTATGGTTGTTTGCTTAGCAAGACCATATTTCAAGTTTCAAAATGAATTGCGTAAAAAAATCCATATTTCCCTGATAGGAACGCTAATCATTTTCTATTTTATAACATTTATTCACTTACTAAGGAAAAGTATAAGTTTCCACTAAAAGTAAAACTCAATTCATTAGAGACGTAATTATAAATTAGAAATCTTGATTGCGCCTATAACACATTATGCATATTTTCAAATTCTGTCGTTTTATTTTATAAAAATTACAAGTATGGCTGTGTGCAGGAATTTTATAGTCTAGGTAGTCTATATTTATTCGACTTGTACCTTTTCTACAGCATTTTATTCCAAGATCCTCATGCTCGATTGATTTTATTATAATTGTCTGCATAGACGATGATTACGTGTTTGTCTACACATTTATTAAGCTAATTGATTGTTAAAATAAAAGCAAAAAATCAATACTGCATATCTGGTTTCTGCTATTAAATGTTAAACTACAGTCGATATTAATCGTGACAATATCTTCCTTTATAGTTTTCAAAATTTAAATCCATAGTACAGTTTCCATGTGCAAGAATAAAAGAAATTTTATCAGGTAAAATAATCGCTTCTTTGAAAAAGTATAACATTTAATATTATTTACATTATAGTTGTTCATAGTACACTTTCCTTTGAAAAACGAGTTTGAATTTTTCTCAGATACATAACCGTTTATTACTCATAATCTTATCAAGTATCCACAAATGAATTCTCTTTATATATAGATTGAAAGACATGAAAATCGAAAGAAATAAACATGGAGAAAGTGTGAAATTATTGATTGGTCGTTCCCTATTTCACACTCTATCCATGTTTACATTTCTCTATTTTGTTTTGCCTTTAAACTTATATATTAATAGATGTTCAAATGAAGTTTCTTAAGAAAAATATGAGAAATAAACGTTTCAGGTATCTGATAAAAATACTTTTACTTTTTGCACTTCAAAAGAGTACTATGCATTTTATTAAAGCTCGCATTCCAAAAGGATTATGATTGTTATTATCGAATTCCAGTGCGTTTTTGCCAAAGTTACGGAAAGAAGTTTACTGAAAAATGCAAAGCCTTACAACATAAATCTATAGCCTAATTTTCACAGAAAAGTCGTTACTTTAAAGGGTTTAATTTACAATCTGAATTAGTTAATGCGTTCCTGTCTGTTAATTTTTCATTTATAAGCGTAATCGGAACTGTCGATCCAAAAATATTCGTGTGCATTCGCAATTAAATCGTTAAAATCGAACGTGCTTTTATTGAATTTCATTCTATTAGGTCGGTTATTTGTGCGGCTGCCAACAAAAACCTTTTCGCACGAAAGAAGTTGATATTGCGTTTTATTAACTCAGCAAAGTTTAATATGAATGAAATTTAAGACTAAGTGTATTGGTAGGAAGGTTTACGGCATTTTCATACGGCCCTTTGTGTTTTTCATGACTGTAATAGCTGTTTTAAATCTGTATTATTGCTCGTGGTCATTTTATTATGCATTATGGGCTAAATTTAACATGACAAAAAAGTAAAATCTTTAAATTTAAATAGACATGTCGCCACACTATATATTCAGTGCTGGAAGCTAAATTCTATTTTCTTCTTTTACAAGACAGTGCGTCTTACAAAATGTGTTCCGGATGCAGAAATATTCACGTCTGTAGATAAAAAGGTTCACTTAAACTCCAAGCCGTTTTGAAAATTACGGCAAACCGCGATAAAAATCAGTATTGGCTTCTTAGAACAGTTTAAAATTGCTTACATCTCGTGATTTCCTCTGGATTAATTTCAGAAGCATTGAGCAGCCAAAACTATAATCACTTTCATCTTAATGTATGTTGCATTAATTTAGTAATATTATAATTAATAACTTTTGTTTACTATTTCGATTATCCTCAGTTGTATTGAACAGGCAAAAATATTAAAATGTCCTTTTTGGTTTATTTTACGTTAATTTAATGATAATGATTAAAAAAATAATAAATTTATATTAATGTCTGGATTATTTCAGTCGCATTGATCGGCCAAACAATTTAGGACGTACTTCCTAATATAAATTATGTTAATTTTATAATATAATTAATTTAAAATTCATATTCATGCCTGTATTTTCTTCAGTTGCATTTAGCAGTTAAAAATGACAAAGTCCTCCTTATGCTAATTTAGTAATAATCATAATTGTAATTTCAAGTGAATGTCCAGACTTTCTTCAGGCACATGGATGAGCGAAACAGGGTTGAAACTGCTTCTTAAGGTATATTATGTTCACTTAATAATTTTTTGCATAATAAATTTAGGTTAATGCCTGGATTTTCTTCTATAGTATTGAGCAGCCAAACAAATTAACATGTCCTTCTTAATGTATTTTATGTTAATTAAGTAAAATTTATAAGAAATTAAGGGTGATATCTGGAATTTATTTGTCGCATTGAGCTGTTAAACAAATTAACACGTCCTTCTTAATTTTTAGTATGTTAATTTAATAATAAATAAATTTAGGTGAATATCTCGATATTTAAAAGTCGCATTCAACAAACAAAAAACAAATAACACCCTTTTAATGGATGCTACGATTATTTACAAATAATAAAAAATAAATTAATTTTAGCTTATAAAATTTCTTGAGTCCAACTTATTACCCCGTCCTTCTAATTGAATACTATGTTAATTTAGTAATATTAATAGTAAACTCAGATGAATGTATGGATTTTTTAGACCTATTGAGCAGCCAAATAAATTAGCACTTCCTTCTTAATGCTTATTATGCTAATTTAATTATATTATTTTATTTATGAATATGGGTTAATGTATGGAATTTCTCACTCCCATTGACCAGCACACAAATTAGCACGTTATCCTTACCATGTATATTATTTGCATTGAATAATACTAATAATAAATTAAGGTTAATTTCTGTATTTTTTCAATCGCATTGGGCAGCCAAACATAGTAACAATTCCTTCTTACTGTAAATTAAGTTAATTTTATCATATTATTTATAATAAATTTAGATTAATGCTTGGATTATCTTTTGTAGCATTGAGCAACCAAATAAATTAGCACGTCCATTTTATCACATATTTTTGGTTAATTTAATAATTTAGTTATAAATTTAAGTGAATGTCTGGAATTTGTTCAGTCGCACTGAGCAACCAAACAAATTAGCACGTATATAAGCAACTGAACAATTAATTACTTACATATGTCAGTATAAACTAAGATTTGTATAGTGTATAAAAGGCAATTCATCCAGTAGACCGGTTTCGTTTTTCTTGGGAACACATCACGTACTGGTCAGAAATTGGCGCGGACAGTACTCGAAACTGGGCACGTCTGCTTCGGAAACTGATGCTCTAACCACTGGCCAGTACATGTTGAGTTCCCATTTGGGACGAAACCGTTCTAATGAATGAATTGTCTTTTCTAAATAATACAATCCTGAGTTCAGACGGACACATGTAAGTAATTAATAGGTCAGGTGCTTATATCAAGACCGCAACCTTGATTATAATGATTGTTATCACCGCCCGCGCAACCAATGTTCGTTTTAATCAGCACGTAGTTCTTAATATATATTAATCTTAATTAATAATATTAATAATAAGAATAGTAAATTCAAGTTATGTCTGGATTTTCCTTATTCTAATTGAGCATCCGAACAAACTAATACATCATTCGTGACGCATATTATGCTAATTTAATAATGAATTTAGGTGAATGTCTGGATTCTTTTCTGTCGCGTTGAGCAGCCAAATAAATTAGCATGTCCTTATTTTATATTATGTTACTTTAATAATATTAAAAATTAAATTTTGGTGAATTTATGTAATTTGTTCAGTCGCATTGGGGAGCCAAATACATTAGCACGTCCAACTTAATGTATATTATGTTTATTTGGTAATATTTTAAATAGTAAATTTAGGTGAACATGAGCGGAAAAACAGACTATACCACCCTTCTTTATTTTCGATTGTGCTACTGTTCGCACTATCAGTTCTGCAAAGAATCGATTGATCTCCATTTTAAAGTACGCATTGAGATCGTCTTTGAAACGTTGAGGGTCAACCAAGATTAGATCTTACATCATTTTCAGTAGTTAACACGATTCACCACCCAGCCACTACCAAGACCAACTCAGTGTGTACTTCGAAACTGAAATCATTCGGATCTTTGTGGAACTGATAGATCAAATCTATCACCCCCGAAAGGAAATCGTTCATACTCTAAATTTGATAATGGCAGTGCGCAATTTAGAACAACTTTCAAAAAATTTTAATGTAATTTTACAATGAATGGTCATAATAAAATTAACAAATGAAATTTGAATTTCTTTCTGAATTCAATTAATATTTAATAACACTTTTTGCTGGATTAACCTAAACAATATTAAATTAATAAAAAGTTTGATTTGCAAGAAATTCGATTATTTTATGGCGCGATGTATTCATTTTTTTGCCTATTGCAATTTCTTCTGTGATGAAATTCCACTACTCCTCCTTTTATTTTTTATGCAATTTCTCAAGGGGACTAAGCTTTTGTTTGATAAAAGATCTTCCATTCACATTTCTGCATATTATACTATAACGTTAATCAAAATGTATATGCAAACGTAAATTTATTTGCATTAATCATTTGTCATATGCATAATTCACGTTGACATTCCGAAAACTTTGTTTCAGGTTTTGATTAGTATATAAGCATTCCCATTTAAATTCTCCACGATTAGACAATCTACATGAAATTTCGGTAAAGCAAAAAAAAACAAAATTTCAAATTTCGGCTGTACTCATCTTTTTTTGCTAGCATGCACACAATGTGAAGCGTCGGAAAAGATGATCAGTAAAGCACAATATTTTGTTAGAGTATTTTCGACGTATCTTTAAGATACAATTAGAATTTACCTAAACTTTCCAAATTGGACAATGAAATTAGTTCATCTTACCAAAATTTGAAAAAATAAACACTAATATTACTAAGTTATGGATTGAATTATGAAAATTAGCCAGGCAAAACTTTATATCTAGCAAGATGAACTTTTACGAAAATGTTTTAAGACGAAGGGAAAAATTGAATTAGATACTCCTTCGTCTGAGATTTCTGAAATCGGTACAATCTAAGCTGTTATACTTTTTTTGCACAATGGTGTAGTTGCTCTCTTTCCTTGCCTAGTGTGGGCTAATTGGCAACTTCTTTGTGGGTGGTAAAGACGCCTCAATGCTTTTGTAAATTTCAAACTTGCATATTGTGCTGGGGTGTCTGTTGGTTTGCAATATTGCTCCGATTCCAATCATCTGAAGTGGTTGTCAAAATTTACGAATGCGTGCTATATTCATCATTTTCTCTTTACATCTCGGAAACCTTATTTAACATATCTCCATCAATAAAAACCGTATTTAAGCCTCCGTACACCAGCTGTTGATTGACCGCTATTTCTGCAAGGTATGGTCTACAAAATATCATCATGCCAGTAAATTTTGGCATTTTGAAAATAAAGGCGAACACCGGCTAATCCTTGATGGACTGTTCGTTAGAATCGATATCCTGCACCAATGTGTGGAACCGAAAAAAATATATACACACACATATATATATACATATATATATATATATATATATAAACATATATATATATATGTATATATATATATTATATATAATCTGTTTATTATAAAATTAAATTAGCTAATTTGTCAACTCCATTATTGCTTGTATCATACTTGCAAAAGACTTTTTATGTGTTAAAGCCGATATGTAATTAATTTAATTTAACTTCTCCGTTTTCAGTATGTGAGGTAGAAGGTAAAAAATCTTGTTAATGGTTGTCAACGATTCATTTTACACGTCATTTATTAGAAGCTTGACCACAAAGCCGTTTTAAAGTCGGTTTTACATTAATTTTAAATTAAAACTTACGAGTTTCCCCTACAAGTGAATTTTATCTGTACCAATGATATAAATTTCAACACCTACTGCAGCACAATATCAATTTTAGCGTATCTATCTGCTTAATTCTTTGTCTAGATTATAATTTTGCAGTTTTTTAAATATTTATATTTAAAAAATAATGTATTTTGTTGTTTTAAAAGTATAACTTAATCTATTTGAGTGCAGTTATAGCCGGTTTCACAATTTACTCATCTCTTATTTTGACAAAAAAACTTATAAAATGCTTGTTTGCTATTCGATGTTACTTGCGAAATCTTACAAATGGATGCTTTTTCCAAAAACAGTTGTTGCTTCCATATTTCAAAATCTTTTTCTTCTATTAAAATTCATTTCATATTTTAGTCTACATCACTTAATATTTTATGGCCAATAACCATCGTATACTGGGAACCTTATAATAATTGATGGATATATATTAAACAGGGCATGCTGAGACGCCTAATTCAGAAATTGTATCCTTCATTTCCTTATATATATATAACGTCAGCATAAAACAAAAATCTCACACGGTCAGGAATGAATCTTCTTTCAAAACCAGTGTGACCTAATTTGCACTCATCAATACTAGCAGGATATGCTACAACCAGAAATTGAATGTAGAATCTACTTATTCAAAGTAGCACTAATTCTCTTCGCTAACAAGGTGGCGTATTGAATACAAATTCTATTTGTAATTCATATCGATTTTAAATTTATATTTTTATTCATGGAACCCCTATTGTGTATGGCATTCGGAATTCTTGATTTCTTACAAATTGACATTCTTTCCAAAAACTGTTGTTTGTTATTTCTATGATTGCTCTTATATTTCGTAATCTATTTCTAAAATTGAAATTCATTTAATATTTTTTTGTCTACATCATTTAATGTTTTAGGGCCAATAACCTTAGCATAGTGGAAAGCTTATAATAAAAGATAGGTATATATTATAGAGGGAACGCTGAGACGCCTAATTCGAAAACATTTCTCGTATCATTTGTGGTTCCAATTGTATCCTGCATTTATATATATATATATATATATATATATATTTACAATGTGAGCAAAAATTAAAAAATCACAGCATCAGGAAAGCAACTTTTTAGCAAAACCAGTGTGACCTAATTTTGTCCCATCGATACGAGCCAGAAGTGTTACAGCCGGAAATTGAATCTAGAATCGTATGATTCAGAATAAGACCACTAATTCTCTTCGCTAATAAGGTGGTGCATTGAACGCAAATTATATTTTAAAATCATATCCTTTTTAAATTGATAGTTTCAATCATGGAAACCTTAGGGTGTATGGCATTCGGAATTCTTGATTTCACTCTATATGATGAAAATAAAAAATTTTTAATCGGACATAAATTAATTTCGTTAACTCAAGAAATATACAGAGCATATCTTTTTATATAATTTAGCTGTCGCTATAAATTTTACATGCGCACATTGGTAAGCTAACACAGCATATTCTTTTATGTTTACCCTTAGGAGTTTGTAAGCTGTTGCATTGTAAATAATTTATTAATGTTTCATTAAATTTGACTCGGTTGTGTTTAATCAGATGTTTGCCTGCAGTTTGTTGAAAAATTCTATGAAGGAGAATTAAACATGTCTCGCTGTCTTTATTGGCCAAATAATGGAAATCGTTTTCAGATCTGATGCCCCGTTCTCTATTAAAATTTTTTTTTTTGATTTCCCACACTACTGTTTCTCGCTGTCATGTTGAGCATAGATTTAAAATAACATTGGATGCGCTGGTGGTGATAATATTTATTTTAGTCAAGGTTTCAGTCTTGATATAAACACATGACCTATTATGCGTACACATTTGCCAGTATAAACTAAGTTTTGTGAAGTGAAGATAAGGCCATTCAAAAAGTAGACCGCTTCCCTCACTATTTGGAATTCATATTGATGAGTTCCTTGTTTCTAATATTGTTACCCAAGATTTGAAAAAAATGTTTTAATAGAATGGCAATGCATTGTTTGTTCTTCAGTGGTAAATTGACCTACATAAATCAACCGGGTCAATTTTTTTCGCCAAAGAGCGTACACCATATGCGTAGTAGTGACAGTCTACGTTTTAGCGTGGTAAACCACGGCGTCTTGAATCAAATTCTTGATGACTATTTTTAAAACACCACTAGTATCGTTCAATGTTATACAAGCATCTCAGTTGGCACTACGATGGCGAGTGAGATGAGTAGCGGGCTTCGTAGTGTTCCGAACGCAGTCACGCGATAACTTATGATGACGCTATGCATTAAATGTGTCAATGTTTTATCCTCTTTAACGATGGTCAGACATGCATCAAGTCAACACATTGATATTGCAAATATCATCCACCTGGTTCTTCATACTTTGTGACAATTTGCGCTTTTTAACACAGTAAAGAACTGCGGATATTTATTTTAAACATTGTTTATTTGCAGAATAAATCCAAATGAGTTAAGCATATTGAATTTAACGAATTCTTCTGTGTACTAGATAAATTATTAATGCACTCAACATACCTTGCATATTACGCAACTTCTACAAGTAAATCATATACAACTTAATTGTCTTAACTTAACCGACACGTAAAAGTGATTAAAAAAGTTTTCAAGTGACTTGCGAAAGTGAATTGACCTTTTGAAAAAAATTTCTTACGATGCATTTGCCAGCTCTGTGACGAACAATGAAGAAGACAGTGTAGACTATAAGTACAACATGTTCGATTTTGAAAACCAGAAAGTTTTTATGCTTTGAATTACAGTTTCCCTAACAATAAAAAGTACAGTTCAATTTGTAGAAATGCGCGTACAAATAACTGGCCACAATCTAAATTTCTGTTGTTTAAACATTATTTTTCAATCTCTAGTGGAATGCATTAGCATTTATCGTAGAAATGTGAAGACATATTTGCTTAACCACACAATTTATAAACGTGTAAGTCCTAGACATCATCAGGCTTAAAGGCATTATTGCATTATGTGCGGGATGATGCAATATTGTAGTTTTTTTATATTGGCAAATCAATTACCAAATGCAAACTCGACAAAAAGCAAAGCAGCTGGCCGGAAGTTATTTCTATTTATGCGATAAGTCCAAACAAAAAACAAGAAGTGTAAAATCAGTTTTACTCACATTCTTCAATTTTTCAATACTACTATTAAATGAAAACCAGTAATGTATATTTTACTGTTTGCCGAAGAAACAAAACAGTGTATTACAGATATATATATATATATATATATATATGCTGTTTCTCGGATGTTTTCAAACACTGAGATATATTGATATCATGATTGTTGTTTACCCGTATACTGTTTTTGTTCCACCAAAAATAAAATAGGCACGGAATCACCAAATAGATTTAAACAATAATTGATTGCGCGGTTGGTGGTAACAATTCTTTAAATCAAGTTTGCGAGCTTGAAGTATACACCAATCCCATTTTATTTAACCAATCGTCGAACAACATAACAAGACTACCGCCAGTCGCAACGCACTAACGCGTTTCGACCTTCCATGATCATCATCAGAGTACGATGGCAAACTGACTAGTGAGGATCAAACCGCTTTGCATATATATGGAAAGCAATATTGTGCAACCGACATTTCCAGGCACGTAAAATGTATGCAAGAGTACAAGAGGTGACAGCCGCATATCTAATTTTGCTTTCCATATATATGCAATGCGGTTTGATCCTCGCTAGTTAGTTTGCCATCGTACTCTGATGATGATCATGGAAGATCGAAACGCGTCAGTGCGTTGCGACTGGCGGTAGTTTTGTTTATGTTGTTCGACGACTGGTTAAATACAATGGGATTGGTGTTTACTTCAATCTTGTAAACTTGATTTAAAGAATTGTTACCACAACCCGCGCAATTAATTATTGTTTAATTTTATTGTCTATATATATGTGTGTGTGGCAAAAGCTACAAGAAGCTAATTTTCGTGACTGCTTAGAAATTGTACAGCCGAAATTTACATTTAGGTACAATGTATGCAAGACTACTAGAGGTGACAGCCGCATATCTAATTTTGCTTTCCATACATATGCAATGGGATTTGATCCTCGCTTGTCAGTTTACCGTCGTACTCTGATGATGATCATGGAAGGTCGAAACGCGTCAGTGCGTTGCGACTGGCGGTAGTTTTGCTATGTTGTTCGACGACTGGTCAAGTACAATGGGATTGATGTTTACTTCAAGCTCGCAAACTTGATTTAAAGAATCACCAAATAGATGTTCCTATTTCAAATACTTCTCGATTTACAATTATGCCAACTTGATCAATGTTAAACTCTGGCATATCAAATTGTGTTACCATAAACGAAGTTGAACTTTTGCACTAAAAAAATTAGTCAAGAGATATGAATCTGTATTTCGTTAATTGGCCAGTTCTTGTCTAGAATAAAGCTAACGTAAGAAAACGAAACATAAATTACTCTCTAACTAATTTATTCTAAATGCACCCGTAATTCAGTCAATAATTAAAGAAGTAAGCAACTTGAATAAAGGAGGAAGACCATTTTAGTTGATTTGCATAAATAGCAATATAGAACAATTTTCTATTTTTACAAAATTGTAATGTTACAATAAAAATAAATTTTTATAAATGTAGCAAATAATGTGTCCCAAAGAAGGGCCTGTGTTAAGTGTACCTGACGATGGACCATGCTAAATCCTTTGCTGCCAGAATTAACTAAGTCTATTTCAATTTTAAATCGAACTGGTGGACTTCAACTTGTTCTTGTTCCGTGTGTGTTCTGTGTAGTAGTTACTGTCATACTACTTTGCGTTTTATGTTGTGACGTGCCGGTTGAAGTTTGACATGATGATGTCATTCTTTCTCCATTGTTATTGCTTTCTGTTTTGATTTTTGTCCGAATACGGAACCTAAATTCTGGATACTATCGATCAGTAACCATTGGTTTATTACTTCCGTTGTAATCGTTCAGAAACATTTGGGCCCCAACTTAGTTATTGGATGAGACCAGTTATACATTAGCTTTTGTGTCGACTAAACTGCGTCATCCCTGGCGTTGGCTTGGTTACAAGTGTCTTGTCTTCAAAATAGTAACTGGTGGAAGGCACTGTCTTGTTGTTTGCGAATGCATAATATTAGGATCATGCAGTAATTGTTGCGTAATTTTTTCCGCTGTTGGCCCATCAATAACTTCAAGACCAATCATCAGATTTGCTGGGATTTGCAGATTTTGAATAAATTCGAATTGTACAACTGATTCCTATATACCATCACGATACCCAGAACGCATAGCAAGTAGTAGTAATGAGTAGGCGGTAAGCCATTCGGACTGTTATCGAGATGTTAATAAAACTGCCTTTAACTCGCGATGTTCTCGGTTCACAAGACCATTGCATTTTGGATTGCATTCTGTTGTTCATCGCCCGTCGACTGCCAGGAACTGTACATTATCTTGAATAATCTACATCATGAAAATAGCACCTCGGTCAAAAGCTAATATATCTGGTGCTTCAGGAAGACTAATGAGGCCAACGTGAATAAATCTAAAGTAATTGTAAAGCAGCTTGATACGGCCTATTCTGAATGAATATGAAAAAAGAATTTGGAGAGTTGAGCCTTAATCCATTCGGTAATGTCTAGTCGAATGGTCAGCCAAATGAAATGCTCTTGTAAAAATATTCTCGTACCATCTACCTCTGGATAACTTAAATTATGCTATTGATCGGACAACGCAGGACAACATTCTGGTGAGAGTTAGATTTTTTGGCCAACACTCATTCAACTTTACATTCGACAACCTCCATATCACCTAGACTGCATGCAACAAATCATGTTGTAAATCCACGTCTTCAAGACGTGAGTTCTCTTTCTGACTGTTGCTTTGTTAGATTGGCCTGTCTTAGCGACAATTTGGGGTTATGAAAGAACATTTCAAACCAAGAAAAACGATCGGCCACCACATTCTCTTTGAATTTTACATGGCTCATGCTAAAATTAAACACACTGAGACGGATCATCTTCGGAATTACTCTTTGTGGGTAAATTTGAGAACATAGCTGTAAAATATTCAGAAGCGATGCATTATCGATATTCTCCAGAAGGGAGGACACGGAATATTACTCAAAATGGAGCCAGGAGTCGTGTAGGGCTAAAGATTCTCCATTCGATGCAAACTAATTCTTTTCTGAAAAATTATGAATTTTCTCCCTCGATATAGACCTACGCAATTATACGTTTGATGGCTCTATAAATATCTTCCTTTCCAATGGGCTGGGGATCGCATTTGTCCCTAAATTAACCGTTGTTTAAATTCCAGAAATTTTGAATGGTAGAGGCTCGTGGATTTGTAGCCGGTCATTAACTGCGTGTTCATTGTTGTTATTTGTTACTGTTCTAATACGATTTCTCTCGCATTTATCAATGATACTTCAGGTATTTTTGTCATTATCTGCGTGGACAATTGCGCCCTTTCTGGTTACTTTTATATTTTCCGTGCATAAGTCACTGTTGTCACATTATTCAAATGAGTTTCAGTCAAACTAATTATACAGTTTGTGGATATTCAGCATCTGCATATTCCTGATATATCTATATTGACTTTAATAACTAATTAAGCAGCCGCGGTCTTCGCTGTACTATATGTGACGGTTACATAACATGTTTTAGCCGATTAACTCGATAGAACTTAGCACTGGAATTTTTGCTTTAGAGGTGAGTGTTGGACTATAAGTGCGATCAGATATGTTTCGTTATGTTCGCTTCAAATTCTATAATATGACCGAGAAGCTTTAACGTGGAAATTGCTTTTTGACATTAAGTTACAAGACTTACTGCGGATTCAAGATAATAAAGCTGTAGCTCATTGTGTGGGTGGTAATCTCAAATTTTTAAATCGAGATAGCGAACAGAAAATAAACGCCTATCCTATTTTATCCAACCAGTTGCGCAACATGGCAAATCCACTGTTAGTATATGTAACTGATGGTAGTTTTGGTGTTGCGCGACTGATCGGGTACAATGACATTTTTGATTATCACGAGCCGACAAATTTGATGTAAAGAAGTTAAGAAACGTTTTAACATTAAATAAGGATAAACCATGATGCTACTCTGGTTACATTTCTGATTAGGATTGATTCCGCAAATTAAAATTGAAATGGAAAATTTGTGGTGGAGGCCACTTTGTCTTGGTTCTTGCACATATTTTTAAGAACATTTTCTCATTATGTTGATTTTTGTTTTCTAGTTTTCTGGAAGCTCCTAAAAACCTTGCCTAGTTGTCGAATTGTGTTTTCCAATTTTATTATGACACATTACATACTCGCACAAATGAGCAACTCAGAGGACACACATAAATAGCTGAGGTAACTCTCAACTTCGGCTGCTACTCTTTTATCATTATTACAGGATCAAACTGCATTGTATATACATAAAAAGCAAAATTAGATATTCTGCTTTCTCGTCTAGCAGTTTCGCATACATTGTGCTTGACTGAAAATGTCGACATCACAATTTCAATGCAGTCACGAATATTAAATATTGGCAGCTTCCGCTCACAAATATATATATATATATATATATATATATATATATATATATATATATATATATATAGACAATACAACTAAACAATAATTGATTGCGCGTGTGGTGGTTTCAATTATTTAAATCAAGTTTGCGAGCTTGAAACAAACACTAATTCCATTGTATTTAACCAGTCAACGAACAACAAATCCACATTACCGCCAGTCGCACGCATTGACGCGTTTCGTCGGGTGTGTGGCGAAAGCTGCAAAGAGTTAATGTTTAGGATTGCAAAGAAATTGTGCAGCCGACATTTCCAGTCAAGTACAATGGATGCGAAACTATATATATATATATGCAATGCGGTTTGATCCTCGCTAGTGTAACTAGTGAGCCATCCTGCCGAAAGGCAGGGTGGCTGATAGATAACCAGCACCAGATTAGAGCACCAGATTCTGAAGCAGACGTGCCTAGATTCGAGCCCTGTCCGCGGTAAATTCTGGCCAATATGTGATGAGTTCCAAATAAGGACGAAACCGGTCTACTGGATGAATTGTCTTTTCTACGCTATACAATTCCTAGTTTCTACTGACTTACGTAAGTAATTAATGGGTCACGTGCTTATATCAAGATCGAAACCTTGATTATAATAATTTTTATCACCGCCCGCGCAACCAATATTCGTATAATCATATAAGTGTTGCTGTTATTTATTGACTGGTTAAATACAATGAGATTGGTGTTTACTTCAAGCTAGCAAATTTGATTTAAATTATTATAGGCACTCGTAATGAAAGTCCGCGATTTTATTTAACTTGACTGTCTTATTAAACATATCAATCTACTACTGCTACAAATCGAGGTTTGTTTACAACCATTCAAACTTATCTGAGAGTCAAATGCTATTAAATTGCCTAGAGAGGTAAAACTTACGAGTGTCACAACATCTAAATAATGACTATTTTTGGGGCAAAATAGTATATTAGTAATATATCGAAACAATCATACCTTAGGCAGTGGATTATCAAACCAAAATGAAAATGTAAAACCCATGAACACGTGAAAGTAACATGAAATGCCATTCAAAATTTGTAAAATGAAAACATGATAAAGCATTTAAATATGATCAAATCACGAAATTTGACATGGCTAGGCAAACCCAGATTGCTTTCCGTCAGATGGATTGGGAAGACTGTAAAAGCCTCTTCATATGTAACCGCAGTAGACATAAATTTAAGTACAATCAGGAAATAAGATAATGAAATTCTGGTCAGAACGCAAAGGCATCTCAATAATGACGAAACCGGTCTACTTCCTTTTCTACACAACACAAATTATAGTTTATACTGGCAAATGTTTGCACATAACGGAATTATTGTTTAAAGCACAATCGCAACCTTGATTTAAAATACTGTTTCTCTTCGCCCGCGTAGCTAATGTTCGTGTGTTCATAGGCAGCTACTTGTTTAATTGATTTTTCTCTCCTATCTAGTCTGTGTGAGTGCGTTCTCTGAAGATGAATTCCGAAACTGACTTCAAAACATAGGGAAAGGCTGTAGGTTCTTCATAATCATTTTAACACGAGGAAGCTGCAATGCCCGAAGAAAAACGATTGGAATCCTTATGTCTTTGTCCATGATTTTAACAATATTACTCGCTTGTTTTTGGAGCAAACAAACTTTGAGTTGCGTGTGATAGCCGGAAAATATAAATATATTCATTCATTCATTTATATATACATATATATATATATATATATATATATATATATATATATATATATATATATATGATTGCATTAATGTGTAACTTATATAAGTAATTAATCATTCTGAAAAAAATACGCATTTAATACATGAATTTAAGTTTAGTTAAGAATATTTTATCAAAATAGTTCTCATAAAGTTACTCTAAAAAAAATACTTAATTAACAATTCTTTAAATCAAGCTCGCAAACTTGATTTAAAGAATTGTTACCACCACCCGCGCAATCAATTATTGTTAAACTTAATTAACGTGTCAAATATACAAAGTCATGTATGTTATTGAGTGAAAGTTTTGTTTTTTATTTATATATGCGCAGTGTGAATAGATTAGATTCAGAATAATTGGCAAATACGAAATGTCCTTTCATAAAATGAACATCACCAGACAACTAGAATGACTCTTTCATCCCCAAACCGAACCTCTTATAATTGAGAGATAATCAAAAACTACAAAACTCTATAATAATTTTTTTGGAAAACCATTCATACTCAATGTGTAGGTGAAGGTTCTGCGTAGTTAAGCTTTTATTAAAAATGTTTGTCGAACAAAATAGCAATAATATTTCCTTCATCGATTTAATGACTTTCTTCATCGAACTGATAAATATAGTTTTAAATGTACGTATGAATGCATATATATATATATATATATATATATATATATATATATATATATATATATATATATATATATATATCCTATGTATGCATAGTATGCATGTACGTATGTACATATGTTTGTAGGTATATATATATATATATATATATATATATATATATATATATATATATATATATATATATATGTATATATTATATTATATTTGTATGTATGTATGCATGTATTTGGGGGTATGTATGTACGTAATAAATATTATTTATCTATTAGGCCAGCATAGTCCTTAATAAGTACTCCTTAGTAGTTAGCAGAATTTCTGTGACATGTAATGTAATTTAATATTTAGCATGTGGTTTAGAGACTTCACCTACACCATCCCATTCGTGAATTGCAGGCAATTTTCGGGTTTTAACACTTGAATTTATGTTAACTATCTGTATTTTACCAATTTAAATCAAGAGCGATTGGTGTTTGGTGCTATGCTTAGCTTTTACGTCAACATTTACAAAATCCAATCTTACAATTTACTTATAAGAATATGCGTACAAAAATAATCTGACAAAATATTTCTACTAATGTTAAATAAAATTAACAAATTTATTGGGCCTTTGTTAAGACAAGGAATACTGGAGTCAATAATTTATGAAGTATGTACAAGAATGGGAAAATGTTATACAACGTGCCCAGTCACCATTGATTCCTTTTTTAATACTTTATGCATGCTAAAAATTTATCCGAAGCCCTAGGCAACTTTTGGCAAATCTAATGAAACCGAACAAGTTATTTTGAAATTTAATCGAATCCGTGCAATCGTAGTGCACTTGAAATGCTGTGACATAGTATCCAGAATGAATGTTTATAATATTGAAATGTAGATCCTTAACAATTTTCATTTATAGCTCATTTCTTTCCATAAACACTTGATTCAAATATTTTCTTTTTGTAATTTGTAAAGTATATTTTAGTGAATTTAATCTGGAAATATTTATGGAAGCGAGCTGCTAAAAAAATTTACCTTTACAAACAGCCGTTTAGATAATCTTAATAACTATTTTAAATAAGTTAAAATACCTTGAGTTATTCGGAGCACAATTCATCACCATTAGATTTAAAATTCTATTATCAACGTTTCTGAATTTTCCAAATTTGGACATTTCAGCTGTTGTTATTTAAATGATAAAATCGTATTTCGCAATTTTATGTGCACAAGTTATTATTCTTTATTTTAATGCAACATTAAACTATAAAATGTTTTAATTTTTCTTATTTCAAGAAATTTCTAACTAATGACATGGAGGTGACGAATAAAAATGCCATATACGCTTATGTTATGAACGAGACGTTTAACGGAAGTGCATTTAGTGAATCACTGGAGGAATTACGTAAGATTAGTAAATAAAATATTTCGAAAATCGTATTTATAAAAAAATTATGTATAAAATTCGTTTTATTGTCATTTTATTGTTTCACAACTTAGCAGAAGAGAAAAATTTTGCCTTAATTTATTAAGTAATTTTATATTTTTTCCTAGTACTTTTATTTCGCTCGGATACAGATAGTGTTGCAATATTGATTTTTTATGAGCATTTTGCTGTAATAAATTTAACATTTTGTAAGGAAACAATTGCAACCATTGTAACAAATTTTGGTTATTTATCATTGTGCAATCGTCTACATCCACCAGCGGGATTCATATCAAGGCCGTTAGACAAAGGAAATAGGTTCAATATAAAAACATTACAGATATGCTGCATTATTCTTAACCTGACGGCTACGGTACTGCGAAGTTATTAAATATAGAACAAATCATAATTCGATTAGCTTTAGCAGCCATATTAGCCCGGATACAAGTAAATAACTCTCCACATTTTAATTATTATATATAAAAACTTCAATATTTTGCCTTTCCATAGAAATATTCTGTTTGTGTAAACCTAACGTTGTGTAAGCTATATGTGGTAAAATTTTATTATTCCAATTTTATTATATATATATATATATATATATATATATATATGCCCAATATGAACAAAACCAACCTAGATAATTAACTGAAATTCGTATCTTATTCAATGCTAATTTTATACTGACATAGTCTCTAGACTGTCTTTCCATAAATTTAAGTCAATGTCAATAACCAAAATGGAATGGGTTCTCATTTTTAATGACAGTTCTGAAGCCAACTTAAAAAATTAGTTCTAAATCGTTGTCAAATAGGCTCCAGCTAAATGAATCACTAACTGAAAAACATACGATGGCAAAAAATTGATAATTGAATGTAGTCCGCTGCTTCGTTAATTAAGTTGATTAGAAAATTTTTCAGAAGAAAATCCTCCCAGGTTCATATTACGGTCCCGCAAATTTTAGCAAGTAGTTGTCGAATGTCCACTAATTATAAAACCGGCCTGTCAAATAAATTGAATTTTCCACCGTACGCAGTAATATTTATATTGACGATATATATATATATATATATATATATATATATATATATGTGTGTGTGTGTGTATCAGGGAAGAAAACATATTGATATCAAAGTGATAAAGGCCATTTATTTCTTTAAATACCAATCATCGCTTTGCAATCATACATATATATATATACATTTTAATAGATTATATAGATAATAGTCTGACTTGCTTTCATTCTATGTTTCTTGTTTGCTGGTTGGTGAGTGTATGTTTGAGTTAGAATGTGTAGTATTTAGATAAAGGTTATCTTCGCATTAGTGATGTTCGAGATCTGGTCATTATTATTTTTGATGGCTTTCAGATTCTGACCATTTTCGCGCATTGTTTACTGAAAATATATTGTACGAGTGCTTTTTTCCCAGTGTAGCTGGATCGCTCACCTGTTGCGCAAATTCGCAAATTCTACATAGTAACAGCGCCAGTGGGATTGCAGTGTTGAACGCTAACATTGTTTGGAAACTTCTGTCACCGTATGCGCCCCTGTTATTTACAATTCAGTTTGTTGCCAATCCGATTCAATGCTTTAAATCAAGTTTGCGGGCTTGAAGTAAACACCAACCCCATTGTATTTAACCAGTCTACGAACAACATAAGAAAACTACCGCCAGCTGCAACGCACTGACGCGTTTCGACCTTCCATGATCATCATCAGAGTACGACGGCAAACTGACTATCGAGTATCAAACCGCATTGAATATATATGGAAATAAATTTAGATATGCGGCTCTCACCTCTAGCAGTCTTGCATACATTGAACTTGACTGGAAATGTCGGCTGCACAATTTCTATGCAGTCACGAATATTAACTGTTTGCAGCTATCGCCACATATACACATATAAGCAATACAATAAAACAATAATTGATTGCGCGGGTGGTGGTTACAATTCTTTAAATCAAGTTTGCGAGCTTGAAGTAAACACCAATCCCAATGTACTTAACCAGTCGTCGAGCAACATAACAAAACTACCGCCAGCCGCAACGCACTGACGCGTTTCGACCTTCCATGATCATCATCAGAGTACGACGGCAAACTGACTATCGAGGATCAAACCGCATTGAATATATATGGAAATCAAATTTAGATATGCGGATCTCACCTCAAGTAGTCTTGCATACATTTTACGTGGCTGGAAATGTCGGCTGCACAATTTCTATGCAGTGCCGAACATTAACTGTTTGCAGCTTTCGCCACAAATACATATATATAAGCGATACAATTTAACAATAATTGATTGTGAAAATTTGATTTCCATATATATTCAATGCGGTTTGATCCTCGATAGTCAGTTTGCCGTCGTACTCTGATGATGATCATGGAAGGTCGAAACGCGTCAGTGCGTTGCAGCTGGCGGTAGTTTTGTTATGTTGTTCGATGACTGGTTAAAAACAATGGGATTGGTGTTTACTTCAAGCTCGCAAACTTGATTTAAATAATTGTTCTCACCACCCACCCAATCAATTATTGTTAAATTGTATATTTGGCGAGAGCTACAAACAGTTAATGTTCGTGACTGAATAGAAATTGTACAGCCGACATATCCAGTCAAGTTCAATGTATGCGAGACTGCTAGAGGTGAGAGCCGCATATCTAAATTTGATTTCAATATAAATTCAGTGCGATGTGATCCTCGATAGTCAGTTTTCCGTCGTACTCTGAAGATGATCATGGATGGTTGAAACGCGTCAGTGCGTTTCGATTGCATGTTTGTTGATTGTAGTCGAGGGCCTGTTTGGTCTTGACTTGATACTAGTAAATTGTTGTTGAATTTTGTTATTCTTGGCCAGTCGATTAGAATATCAGGTTGATGAAACTTTGAATATTAAGGTCAGGTGTTTGTTGTTTTATATAAAGGGCTTCATAAGTAAATAATAATTTTTCTGATTTTGCTTTATGTAGAATTGTAAAATTAATTGAATTGACAAGGTGCTCCGTTGCCAATATATGATCGGAAATAGCTGATTTGCCTGACGGTGCCAAGCCTTTGTTAGTCAATTTCTGTGGCAAATGTTGCTGGATTCTGTTTATTAATTGCTTCTTCGTACGTCCGATATATGTGCTACCGCACATATATGAGACACAGATGAGACATATACTGTGTAATATTAAAAAGCATGGACATTATAAAGATTATCAAAGTAGGGGTCAGCCTTTTACCCGTAAGGAACTAAACACTTATATTGCAGCCAACTGTACGTGTGCCAACCTTCTAGAACGAATTAAGTTCCTTAAATCGTGTTTAGAATTAGATGTTGTGCCAAAACAATTCCTCAAGCAGTGCAGAAGAAATAACCAAAAACCGACGAATAAACTTCTAAGCCGCTTATTGCCCAATGGTATCGAGGACAACCAATTAAAACTGCAAGATGCTGAGAGAATCATTCAATCACCGGATTGTCAAATTGCAAGACTGAACGACAGCGGATACACCGCTTTCACAAAGAAGATAGAAACGCTGATGAAAATAACAGCTGACAAAGAAACCAAGAAACTCACACAATCAAAATTTCCTACGAACCCAGACGCTTTTTTTCACAATTATTCAAAAGTGATCGTGTCAAAACACCAGAAAGAATTACTCTCATTAGGAGCAAAATTCTGCGTAGTCAAGAAAAACTTAAGTGAACGTGACATTATTGACATTCAGGCTGGAACGGAAAATTTCTACAATGACGTAACGAAAGACACCGTCCCACATGCATTCAATGGACAAGGATTGAAATCTGAGATAATAAGCGCACTAGAACAATACAAGAAAGAATTCAAAGGCAGCCAAATCATCACAAAACCGCACATTGACGAACTCAGAAAACTACAATCAGACAAATCCATACGACTTGCCACACCCGACAAAGGATGAGGAATGGTTATACTTGAAGCCGACGCTTATAGGAAGACCATGAACGATATAATAAATGATCAATCTAAATTTAAGCAAGACATTAAACAGAAAGATGATTCAACAAACATCGAATCAAGAATTAATGTAATTTTGAAGATGGAAAAACACGTTCTAACATCGGTGGCTGATTACGATATTAGATCAACACTCATAGAAGACATCCAAAAGGTAAAACCCGTCGGAAAAAACACCGCCAGATTGTACGGCAAAACAAAAACTCATAAAGCCCTGACAGCCTAAGAGTTCCCTCGCTGCGGCCTATTATGTCAATAATCAACACTCCACAACATAAACCAACCAAGTTTCTCTGCAAAATACTTCAACCAATACAGAGCATCATAAACGCAAACACTATAAAGGACTCCTCCGAACTAGCAAATGAACTGAAGAGGAAGAAAATCCTACAGAATAAAATGGTCTCGCTTGACGTCTCATCCTTATTTACAAAAAACGGAGACAACGGAGATCTTGTGTGACCTCATCAAAAATGAGTTCTTTGATTTTCCTATAGACACCAATGACGTCAAAGACCTCATATTAGCATGTACTAAAAACGTGCAATTTACATTCAAAGGGATATACTACCGCCAGATCAATGGTGTAGCTATGGGAATTTGCATCGCACCCCTCCTGGTATATGTATACATGTATCATCTGGAAAAAACGAACCTCAAATGTATAATTGACCAGTTTGCACTCTACAAAAAGTATGTAGATGATATATCAGAAACAGCAGACCCTTTCGAAATCCTTAAGCAAGCAAATGGAGCCTATCCAGACATCAAATTCACCCTCGAGGTACAGAAGGACGACAGTTTTCCCTTCCTTGACATGAAACTCACTCGAGAAGAAAACGGGGATTTGACACTGGCCATATATAGAAAATCCCCTTTCACTAGATAATATATTCACTACAACAGCAGTGTGCTAAAATCCCACAAAAAAAATTAGTAAACAACCTATGAAACAGAATCAGGTAGATCTACTCTGAACTCAAGGTTGACGAAGAACTGAGCTACCTCAGGAAAATTTTCCTAATGAACAACTACCCAGAGCGTTTCATTGATGTCAACATCAGATCACGGCTAATTCGCACTAGAGAGGATACCGTCAAGCAGGTTTTCCTAAACTTACCATTTAGAGGCGACATACCAGCCTCAATAATTGCACAGCAGCTGAATAGAATAACTAAGGAGAACTTTCCCAGTGTTAAAGTTAATATGGCATTTAGTACACAGAGAATCGTGAGGTTGGATGCCAAAGATCAATTGCCAATACTCTCCAAATCATTCATATTCTACAAATTCTCATGTATGTGCTTCTGAGATGAACAACAAGATATCATCTACATACCTTTTGTAGAGTGCGCACTGGTCAATTATACCTTTTAGGCTCGTTTTTTCCAGGTGATACATGTATACATCTGCCAGGAGGGGTGCGATGCAACTTCCCATAGCTACACCATTGATCTGGCGGTAGTATATCCCTTCGAATCTAAATTGCACGTTTTTATTACATGCTAATATGAGGTCTTTGATGTCATTGGTGTCTATAGGGAAGTCAAAAACTCATTTTTGATGAGGTCACACAAGATCTCCGTTGTCTTATCCAGTGGTATGTTTGTAAATAAGGATGAGACGTCAAGCGAGACCATTTTATTCTGTAGGATGTTCTTCCCCTTCAATTCATTTGCTAGTTCGAAGGAGTCCTTGGTAGTGTTTGCGTTTATGATGCTCCATATTGGTTCAAGTATTTTGCAGAGAAACCTGGCTGGTCGATGTTGTGGAGCGTTGATCAATGACATAATAGTGTTAAAGTTAATATGACATTTAGTACACAGAGAATCATGAGGTTGGATGCCAAAGATCAATTGCCAATTCTCTTCAAGTCATTCAAAGTCTACAAATTCTCAAGTATGTGCGGTAGCACATATATCGGACGTACGAAGAAGCAATTGATAAGCAGAATCCAGCAACATTTGCCACAGAAATTGATTAACAAAGGCTTGCCACCGTCAGAAAAATCAGCTATTTCCGATCATATATTGGCAACGGGGCACCCTGTCAATTCGACCAATTTCACAATTCTACATAAAGCAAAATCAGAAAAATTATTATTTATATATGAGGCCCTTTACATAAAACAACAAGAACCTGACCTTAATATTCAAAAGTTTCATCAACATGATATTCTTATCGACTGGCCAAGAATAACAAAATTCAACAACAATCTACTAGTATCCAGTCAAGAACAAACAGGCCCTCCACTAGAATCAACAAACATACAATCGGATTAGCAACAAACTGAAGTGGAAATAACAGAGGCGCATACGGTAACAGAAGTTCCCAAACAATATGAGGGTTTAACACTGCAATCCACACTGGCGCTGTTACCATGTGGAAATTATAAATTTGCGCAACAAGGTGAAATGATCAACTACACTGGGAAAAATAGCACTCGTACATGTAACAGCGAACAATGCGCACAAATGGTTAATTCTCAAGCCATCAAATGACCAGATCTCAGACATCACTTTGCAATACTGCGAGAATGACCTTTACATGCAAACACGTACACACACAAACACAAACGCATACACACTTACCAACCAGCCAAAACAAGAAACAGAAGTAAAAACGAGTCAGATTTGTTACCACTAGCATAATCAATTGAAAACCCAAAATGTATAAATATGTATGATTGTATAAGAGATGATTAGTATTCACGAAATAAATGGTCTTTATCCACTTTGTTATTAATGTGTTCCTTATTCTTAATTATAAATATACTCTGTAAAATTAAAAAGGCATGTACATTATAAATATATATATATATATATATATATATATATATATATATATATATATATATATATATATATTCCTTCATTCATTAATAAATATAAACTAGACCTTGCATCTGTTAGAAAAAGCAATTCATCAAGTAGACCGGAGTCGTCCTTATTACAACCTCTTCAAGTTTAATTTAATTAATGGTTGCGAACTTGATATAAACATCTAACCCATTATGCACATACATTTGCCAATATAAACTAATTATTGTATAGTGTGGAAAAAGAAATTCATCCAGTAGACTTGTTTCGTCCCAATTGGGAACTCGTCCGCACTGTCCAAAATTTTCCGTGCTGAGTTCCCAAAAAGGACGAAACCGGTCTACTAGTTGAATTGCCTTTTCTGCACCACACAATAGTTATATTATACTGACAAATGTATGTACATAATGGGTCAGTTTTTTATATCAAGCTCGCAACCCGGATTAAAAGAATTCGGTATCACCGTCCGTGCAACCAATGTTCGTTTAATTATATAACTCTTCAAGTATAGTCAGGAATTCGTCTCGGACATCACTCGATCCACGATATGTTTGATTTGGAATCTGGGAATCATTTCACCGTGCCAATCGTGCTGCATAAAAATCGCAATATTAAAATAAAAACAAACTTGTGTTTCTATTTAGCCATTCTTTCAGGTGTAACCTATTCGAAATCTCTTAATTCCTGAAGTTCTAACAACCCATGTATGATGTGACACTATATAACATACACCACGTCACTTTAAGGAAATTATACCGATTAGATGTACAATAGCAAGATATTTTATTATTCATATTTTGACTGTTTACACTAAAATGTGCATCAATTGGCAAAAGCAATTCAGCTAGTAGATCGGTTTCCTCGTTATTTGGAACTTTTCATCTACTAACCGCTAATTGCCGAAAACGGGACGCAAATTTCGCCTAATTTGCTTCAAAGACACAGACTCTATCCAATAAGCCACCAGTGCCCCATTCTCACGCAATTGGAATTTATATATCATATTATGTTTCTGGTTAACTTTTCCTTCGGTTTGAACCGTCCACTGAAAATTCTGGTGCGTATTTTTTTGTTCTGAATAAGGGCGAAAAAAGTCCATCGTGTACATTTCATTTTCAATCTTATGCAATGATCAGTCTACAATGAAAAACATGTAGTCAAAATCTGCCACAAACTTCAAATCATTATATATATCCTAAGGTAACATGGTGTCAATTGCATAATTACTGATCTGGAGTAGCTAGTTAGAACTTCAGATAATAGGATATCCCATATAGGTTAAATCTCAAGGAAATTCCAATCCAAAAAATAATTTGGTATATTAGTTTCAAAGTTTTACGTTCACTGAAACTCGCATGCACTAGGTTTTAAGTTTTTATATTGGTAAGCATTGCTTCTAGGTATATTGCCATGTGGCTTGATTCTTTTTAATTACTGTCTGCGTCAGTCTTAGGGCATCGAATTTCCGTCGTGCTTTGGTAATAACCATGGATGTTAAAAACGCATCAATCGATGCGACGCACTGATATGTTGTGCAATTGAAAGAATAAAATAAATTTGTTTTCATCTCAAACAAGCGAATTTCAGCTAAAGATGTTATCAACCCTTAAATATGCATCACACATGAGACGAATGTTGAATAAATTTACTCTTTTGATCGCATAATAAATTTTCAGCAGATATTTCCTGTTGTGCGCAATAAATGCCATATTAATAGAGAAAAAGCCATAGATTTTATTTTGCATACCTTATATATATATATATATATATATATATATATATATATATATATACATATATATGCATATATATATATATATATATATATATATATATATATATTTAAATACAAAGTCATTAATATCAATTTTATTTGTACGAACATTAATCAAAATTTCACTTCAGTTATAAACTAATTCATTAAACATCAACATGAAATTAAAAAAGTTCAATATTTTGGATTAGTTAATCATTTTCAAATATCATAGTGTATATTATACGTATCAGAAATCACAGATGTGATTCTGAGTCTAAGTAGTCTCAATCATATCGTGTAGGAAATTAATTGAGGTTGAAATACAATTAAAATATTAAAAGCATTGTTTTGATGCAGATTTCGCTAATTTAATACAGTTATTCAATGAACTAATCATTGTTTACGTGAGCAGTGGAAACAAAAACTTATATAAATTAAATAAGCACGCTTCAGTAGAGTTTGATTCCCATATTTTTACAAATTTCGCGAAATTAGAAAACTACTGCCAATCACACAAACACACGTATTTTGACCGCTTTACTCATCATGAAAGCAAAAAAAAAGGAAACCCACCGCTGATTTATGTTTATTTTAAGTCTGCACAACTTTTAATAGGAAATTTCTTTTTTTGGAAATGGTCATCTGACATTTGGTATATATAATAAGTAGGGAACTTGTTTTCAAATATTATATATTAAAACGTTTTTTTCGAATTCTAGAACCTTTTAGAATTTCTCTTCTTTACGTCGATTTGCACGATCCTAAAGCCAGTACATCTTATGTGCTTTTTCATATTACCTTATTACAAATTTGCTTAAATTTTGTGATATAGAGTTTGAAGAATACAATAGCTTTCTTTATTAATTATTATATTTATTTAAAAATAGTTATCATCAAAAATAAATGTATAACTATAATTTAGGTCACAGATCTTGTTTTTATGGCATCGTTGCAAGAAATTCAATTAAATAATTTATTATGAGAGATAATTAGGACATTATATAGAAGATCGTACTTTGATCACATAGTGATTTAATTGGTAATTTAATGACTTCCTGCCAGCCTATCTTCAATTGTCTAGAATGTTTGATCCTGAAAATTTGGCCACTTCCATTCATTCATAGTTTAAATCTAATTAGTAGACAATTTGTGCCCGGTTGTTTACATAATCCAGCTACAAATTGATTCCGTTTGTTTTTTCTTTGATAATATACAATAAAAGAATTTAGTTGTAATGGATACTGCGTGTTGTTGAGCGACTTACATCAACCGGTAAATTAGCTAAACAATAAAGAAATAACTACGTGGAAAATTTTATCAGTGGCTGTTTATTAAATGCAATTCATAGAAATGTCATTCAAGCGTATAGCCACCATATCTCACTAAATTAAAGTTAAATTATCCCGCAATGCAATCGGCATATTTATTTTTGCTAGTATTTATTGTTCGAACAATTTCAATAAATAGTTGTATTATTTTATTTTTAGATGATGTAAATTTTATCTCTAGAAAATGCTATACATGAGTTGTAGATTCCTGCACAAAATTCAGATAAATTATGACTTCATGTTTTCCAAAATTTTTTAAAATTAAATACATCTAGTTTCTCTTTATTGTGTTAAACTAGAGGTGCTAATAGGTTTTAGCTCCTAGCCTTTATAAAGAATTTTTACATGCGTATTCTTTAATCTATGGCAGCTAAAGTACGGGTATTAGCCTGCACGTTGCATAACTTCTCCGCTTTGAAAATGGAATCTAATAGTTTCATTGATATTCCAAATTGATTTGGTACGAATCGATGGAACCTAACTGTCGTGACTGGAAGCCGATCTAAGAATAAATATATGTTGTCCGATTTCTCCACAGCATGGTGGGACAATGGGAATATTTGACCGACTTGAGGCGAAAAACATTCTGCTACCTTGCAGTTCGGATTTGAATATGTGACGTCTAGAATGCTCTCCTAGGTAAAAGCTAGAAAACGGTTTGGTTCACTCCACGCGTTCTAATTCCGAGTAATATTATGGTTCAAACGGTTTGTATATTTACAACTTCTTTCCTGATACTGCGTGCCGGGAGTGCGAGAGTTCTGTTATCTTTTGTGATTGACAATAATATAAACAGGATAGCGACGTTAAAACACGATCTTGGCCCAAGATGAGAAAACACGCGTGTCCGTCATCCATACCTGAGCGTTTTAAAATGTTACAAATTTTGTCTATTTTTAGACAAATTGTATCTTATCAAAGCTGAAAGTGTTTCTACAGAAATTTAATTTAAATAATGTCTAAATGATAATAGTAATTTGTCGCCGCTACATTCTAATTTTTATAAAAAACCCTATTAAAATTGGCCTTTGTTGATTTGTTCACCATTGTACACGTGGTTTTCTGCTCAGCATCATTACCGAATAAATTAACGCTCACTTGTTTTAGCTGATGGATCTAGACACATGCATATTTGAATCTCAAAGAGCTTTATTGCCATTTCAGTCGTACGCTTTTGTAATAAAGTTGCATTTTCCAGGTAACCTTGATTTGCTTGTTTATTAAAGATAAATGAAAATATAATAGTGTTCCTTAATATTTTTAATCATTTTCGAGAAAGTAGAATTGTTCAATAAATTGCTTATGTGTATGTGTTTTCGTGTAGTGATAGTTATCAGAAAGGCACAAGAAATTAATATAAATAAAACGTTTATCTCTAGTTATTCAGGAATTGTGTGTAACATCGAATCAAATATTTCATATGCAGGAGCAATGGCCAGATATTCTTTATCTTTATGCAAAATATCCTACAAGAATTCTAACATGAATTTTGTTAAAGTATATTCTCAATTTTGTAGAAACGCACTTACCTTAACAGATGATAAAAGAAAACTATTCCATTAAACTTATCTTCATTTCCGTTTAAATTTACTAAAAAATAGAAATAATTTTATACATAAATCTCCTATTGAATAAAAAAACGTTTTCATCTATTATAAGTCAATTTTCCATATAGTATTTAACTTTATATTAAATATAATCGTCATCATAATTGTGTAGGAGAAATTGTTAAAGGCGCATAAATCCTGTTAAAGTTGTATCCAGTTTTATAAAAAAACATTAAATAATTTAGTTAGGAGAGCCTTAAAATTTACAGCTCAATATGCCAAATTGATTAAACTGATATAAAACAGCAGCAAGTATATACTTAATTTTTATTAATGTATTTCATGCCCGTCTGAAAAGGTATGATTCGAGATGGTGTTTTGGGACTTTTGGTCAAATGCGACACAAAACATAAGTCAGCAGTCGGTGAAAATTTTATGCTCAGGTGCATAACTCGAAAACGTATTCTCTCGATCTCAAATCTCGGTCATGGCAATTTGAGCTACTTCTGATGACATTTTTTTATTATAACAGAACAGTCTAATAAATAGATGGCATTTAATTATTATACAATTTCTAATTTATAAGCAGGATATATATATATATATATATATATATATATATATATATATATATATATATATATATATATACTTGTGAAATTATGATTAAGTTAAAAATTTTGGCATGCATATTTCTAAAAATTTTTAGTGTTAATTGTTTTCTTCCTACCAAATTATTATACGTTTATGTTACGATTAACATGTGCAAAAAATGAAATTTTATCAGATACAACAAAAGCTTTGTTCTCATTTTATCTCTAAGATTCTACAATGAACAAGTATTATAGGAATAAAAATGCAGAACTTAAACAGGGGAACAATATGTAGAAAAGTGGTATGACCAATTATTTGCCTGCATCACATAATTCGGCCCAACTCCCGAGCATTTTGCTTCTGATGGTATAAAGGTTCAGGCATTACGTTTGAACTAGCGATGATACACACAAATGATTAGTCGTCATACTTTTTATATATATATATATAAATATATATTTAAGTGAAGAAGTTTCGTGAATATTAAAAGACTAACAAATGTAACGTAAAGTGAAGCTGCGCTGCCAGGAGATGCTTTGTCATACCAAGTTAGGATCAGATGTGTATCGGACCTGGATTGGTAAAATTGACAACAAAGCCATATTCCAAAGTATTAAAAGACCACTTAGGTTTTTAAGTGACGGATTATTAGGTGTATACAGCACAAATAAAATACAGACAAAAAACTTTGGTCATGGTAAACCCAGAAATGCAAGAATTTGGTGAAACTTTCTGCCTTTAGCATAAAGAAAACCAATTGCCAAGCATAACATGGTGATACCACGAATGTAACACATTCCATTGCACTGAAATACGTTCATACACACTTACAAGTGGTTTAGATTTGTCAAGACTGATGATCAATATAATTTTGAATAGAAATAAAAATTGCATGCAATTTTCGGCTTTGGCTTAAAATAATTATCTACAGAATTAAGAATTACATAATCATGGATTCAAATGCTGACCGAGGTAAACCTTGCAACGATATTACGACTTTCCATTAAGATTAAGCCGGTCTAATTGATGAATTGCTTTTTTCGTATAAACACACACACACATATATATAGGGAGAGAAAGAGAGATTAGAAATACAGATGTACGAATATCCGAGCAATTATATATTAATTATTTATTCGTTGTTTTCAAATGAGCGGATACACACATACATATTGTGTTAACTATGACAGACATGTTTTAAAACACTAGATCGCTTTTTTATAGAATATCAGTTTTGGCATATAATAATGATTTACAAATTTATTTAAAATTTCGCTGAGTTGTTTCTATTAGTTGTCGGAATCCGCATTTTGCATATGATGAATGGTTCAGGTGCTCTTTGGACCATCAAATAGAATTAATTATTTCATAACTCTATGTTTTTATGCCTTTTTTTTAACAGTTAAATACTGTTTGTTGCGGAGTACTATAATATACGCAAGTATGTTTTAGGTGTTGCGAACCTAGTAAAAAATTTGTTCAGTTTTGCTGTCTTTGGTTTATCCTTCTGGTCACAACTGAACTAATTTGTTACTAGGTTCGCAACATCTAAAACATGCTATGCGTTATTTTGGATCTCTTCGGGTACTGTCCAGAATTTTCCATGGACGAAACTTGAACTAGGTACATATAGTTTGGACTCTAAAATTCTGTCCTATGCACCATCCGTGCCTCGTGCTACGCGATATTTAAAGTCATTTGGAAAAATATTTTACTGCTTACAATTACCTTCAGGTGGAACCTGTCTAGAATCTCTTAAAAACTGAAACTATACCTAGACATAATTGATCTCTCACTTTTAAACAGACAGCATGCAACATGGAGAAATTATTTTGATTTCAATTCTAATGGCTGGATTTCATTTCCATATATATATATATATATATATATATATATATATATATATATATATATATATATATATATATATATATATATAAATTTATATAATTTTGTCTGTTAAACAATATATAAATCTCAACTTTGTAACCCAAATGCAGCTAAATTGCATTAAATTACAGATTAAAGTTGATGTCGTTCGAAATTTACCTTTTTTAGTAAAATTCTCTATAGACTTTATGGTTTGATCTGCATTAGTCAGAAATCCATTGTAAACTGCTGGAGAGATTTAATCGTCTAAACGTGTGATCACGCACTAATTACTGCGTTTCACCTATTTGTATGATTTATAATGTAAAAGATTAAATTGGATTCTAGCTGATACCACAATTGACGATTGCGGGACAATCGATAGCTCTCGTTGGTCTGTAAAATAATGATTCCTCTACATTTCCAGGAGTCCAGCTTGTGTTTTTTATGGACTGAAACCGTCTATACACTGATTGTCTGGAAATGTTGTTGATTCCCGATTTTACGATTTTTTCCAAATTTTCGTGACTATATTTCCACTCCTATCTTTGATATTGAAATTAGTTTATTACAGGATGAACAACTTATATCATTATTTAACCTCATTTATAGAGCACGCTTTTTTCTGATACTTCATTTTTATTTGATTATATTTGATACTAGAAATTTATCACACTTCAATTTTTGGACTTAAACACTCTACTCATGGGATCCGATAGGCGCCGTAGCCAAGTCTTGAGACAACACGAATAAATATAAATAAAATGGAATAATATATGTTCCGAAAATAAATTATTTGTATTTATGTTCAGGACCAAAGTTTTAACATTATTTTGATGCAATGAGGGAACTTGGGGGAAAAATTTGTAATCAAATTGTGCGACACAACATTGCTGTCTTACCATTAGCTTTATAATTAAACAATAATTGATTGCGCAATGGTAATAATTATTTAAATCAAGATTGCGAGCATGAAGTAAACACTAATCCCATTGTATTTAACCAGTCGTCGAAGAACATAACAAAACTACCGCCGCCGCAACGCTCTGACGCGTTTCGACCTTCCATGATCATTATCAGATTACGAAAGCAAAAAGACTAGCGAGGATCAAACCGCATTGAATATATATATGTAAATCAAATTTAGATATGCGGCTCTCACCTCCATCAGTCTCGCATACATTGAACTTGACTAGAAATGTCCATGACTGCATAGAAATTGTGCCGCCGACATTTCCAGTCAAGTTCAATGTATGCGAGGCTGCTAGAGGTGGGAGCCGTTTATCTAAATTTGATTTCCATATATATTCAACGCGGTTTGATCCTCGCTAGTCAGTTTTCCGTCTTACACTGATGATGATCATGGAAGGTCGAAACGCGTCAGTGCGTTGCGACTGGCGGTAGTTGTTATGTTGTTCGACGACAGGTCAAATACATTAGCTTTATATATTGATGCAATATTTAATTTTTTTGTTAGCAGTGTTACTAATTGTATTTCTGAACCCTTTGAGCAGGAGAAAGACCTTCAAATCAAAACAAAGTAAAAGTCTACTTATGAAATTTATAAATGAAGTAATACGCCGTGTTTTCTTTCGCTTTTTTTAAACGTGCATTAGCATTTGATCGATAGCTGCTTATGTATTTCCTGACTAAAATAACGCAAAAGTCCTTTGCATTTAGCCAATGATTCTTGCCTGAGTTGAAACTAAGCAGGGACGCGTTAAGATTTTTACTATGGTTAATTTAGCTGTAGCGCTTACTCAGAAGTTAAAAAAGCGGAATTTTACATGTTCTACATCCTTAGTAATGTTTTAAATAAATATTTTGCAGCTTCAAATAGAAACGCCAACAATGTGACCCCATCATCGATTGTGATTTGCTATCATCGAAAGTTTGTGAGTCATACTTATATTTAGATAAAATATTTTTAAAATGTTTTCATAACACCTTGCAATAACAGATTTTAAGAAGCAGTAACATGTTTTTCGATCTATGCTTTTTCTAAAAAACGTGTTTATTCTTTGGCCAATATAGGCATAAATATCATTCTAAAAATTGTGTTCTTCTGGCATCTAAAAAATATTAAAACTTAACCGTTTAAATGACCAGGTAATCTTGTTTTGCATCAATGTTAATTTTCAAAGAAATATTGCATCAAAGCTTTTTTCGCAGGCCCGGCCAATGAAAACTTTTTGTCAGCATTCGGCAAAATCCAATCATTTTTTTGTGTTACTTCCACTAAAATCAAGGTTGCGAACTTGGTATAAACACCTGACCCATTATGTATACAAATTTTTCAGAATAAACTGAGAATTTTATATTGTAGAAAAGGCATTTCATTCAGTAGAACGGTTTCGTCCTTATTGGAAACTCATCACGTACTGTCCAGAATTTGCCGCTGACAGTACGGAATGAGTTCCCAATAAAGACGAATTTGTTCAATTGGGTAAAATCTTAGTTTATATTGACAAATGTGTGTAAAAAATAAGTCAGGTCATTATATCACTATCAAAGCCTCGATTAAATCAATCTTTATCACCATCCGCAACCAATTTTCGTTCAATTACAGAAATTTGCTGTTTGCGTATGCTAGTTAAGCGCATGACTCAGGGCGTAACAGATTAGATGTACGCCTCCGAAAGTGACAGTCGCGTTTTAGATCCAAGTTCAACGCATTATCGACCAATAATAACAAGATGTTGCACGATAATGTAGAAACTGCGGTCTAGTAAATTGATAGCAACATGCTATTTTAAGCTGTATTTAGATAATTGAATTATATTTCATATATATATATATATATATATATATATATATATATATATATATATATATATAATAATAAAATTAAGGCATTCAAAAATGCAAATCATTTATTCTCAGTGCTACATTAATATGCAAAATTAGTATACAGAATTATCCGACCATCTTGTTCAAATGGAGGAAAGAAAATAAGGCATAATTCAACATGGTCGTAGTAATGTCTGTGGCTATGGCAATATGCGAACTTATAGATTTTGTCAACAAATTCAATGAACACGTATTTCAATAACAAAAGTCACGAGACATATTTTCACGCCTGGTTTTTATTAAATAGATATATTTTTGTTTTCATTAATCATTTTCTTATTTCACGATATGCCTATTTGTAATTCGCACCGACAATCATAAATTTAATCTTATTCCGCATCTACTTCATCAGTATAAACAAAATTATATTTTCAGTTGTAGATAGCATTAAATTTATATTTTAAGTTATGCAAGACATGATTGGAGTGTATTTTATTAACATTTAAATCCGAGACAACATACTTTTCAAATAAATATAGAGCTGAATTTGCATTTTGAACGTCTCATTTCCGTTTAAAATTAAAGTTCACTTGTATGTATATCGGTTACAAATATGTTTTGCAAGCATTCAAAAACAAAATTAATTTCATTCGTAGGTCTGTTTTTATCCGCAATATTTAATCGCTTTTTACTAATAAAATTGGTATTGCGCATTCCATAAAAAATTGGTCTATAGCTAATCAACAGAACTAAAAAGCAATAAGAAAGACAAATACAACGTTTTTAAAATTAAACCAAAACTACATTAATGTTGATCAAAATTCCTATGATAGGAAATTATATTATATTAAAATATATGGTATTTGTAAACAAAGAGCTTATTGAAATAGTTGACACCGTTTTATTCAGTAAAAAATCTACTGCAACAGATAATGAATACTAAATTAGTTTTGTGATATTTGAACCATATATCAATGTTACTGTCTAGCAGCAGATTGCCTAATAGCAACGTGAAAATATTGGTAATTGAAATATGAACCCGTGCAGGTGGATTTCCCTTAAATTGCTTTGGAAATAATTGCGCCATCATCTCGAATTATTCATATTTCCAGTTACGAAGGTCATTCTCATGTGTTTGCAATTTTCAGTTTTATACTAAATTCTTCTCTAAGTTAACGAAAGTAAAATCTAGTTATGATTAACTTTTCACTTCAAAATAATTTTATTCGATCATTTTTGGAATAACGATTAAATTTTTCATTCTTATTATCTTTAACGCTTAGAAAAGTCCTTTGTTTTTTGTTCAATCAAGTTAAAACTGTGTATATAAATAAATAGTGTTCCGTTATCTAATATGCTTTTAATCATATATATATATATATATATATATATATATATATATATATATATATATATATAAAGCTCGATCGAGCTAATTCCAGCAAGTACTGTGGGATACCAATGAGAACTACCTCTGGCTACTTAATTAATGGATTTCGCTACACTACAAACTGTTTACAATACATTGACAATACATATTATTAAATCTAGAGAAAATGCTTCAATCCAATAGCACTTCCGCAGTTGTCAAGGTTCCCATTTTGTAGTGCACAATTATGGTTATCCAGAAACGCTTCATTGAAAGGAAAAACTAACTAAGAAACGTACATACTGTATATCAATGAATATTGATTTTAGCATGTTCATGGGTGACACAGAAGATGAGCTGCGATGCGCCTTTGGAATTGCGCGACGATTCGAGCACAGATCTTCGTAACTTTCACAGTTGTTATCATTTATCTTTTATAATCATAGATTGCTAGAGGCCAGTTGGAAATGCATGTTCTAAATAATGTAATATACACTTCATAATCAGAGATTGGCCAAAAAATAAAATTATGCATGCAATTGAAGAGTGCATGCTACGCGTGGCTTGGATGGCATAGCAAACACGTTAAAATACGCTGGAGCAAGTGTACACATGTGCAAATCCCGGTCGTCGCAATTCTCGGAAGTAATGATGGAGTGCCGGTATTGGTTGACAATAGCCTACATGATAAATTGAATTTTATGCATTAACCATTGCTCAGATAATACTGACTAGATACGTATATTCAAACTGTAAAAAAATAATTTCATTCATTATCAGTTCTCCAGTTACCATGATGTCTTTTCTTTATTGACAGATCGAGCGAGACCAATAAGAAGATTATTACAAAGTGTTACCAAATAGGTTGATCCTGAAGAAAGAACGGCATAAAAATAAAAGTTGGCATATAACTTAACATTCCTCGTAGTCCGCGGCATGGTTGGCATTGGTCAGAGAGCCGTCCGCGCAATTTAGATAATTATTTAAAAAGTGCCTAATAAAGACGAAGCCGTGGTGCATATTGAACTGCACAGTTTCATTATCGTAGTTTAAATCTACACCATCTAAATATGTTCAGTCAAACGCTGGCCAAATTCTTCAATTCACTATCATTTACATGATTTCGTGGTCAGTTAGTATATCAGATCTAAAATTATGCTAAATTAACCCAATATGGAGAGAATACTGACCAAAAATATGTCGGTATATAAATTTAAATTGCATGTAGGTCGCGGATTTTCATAGCGCAATAGATTTCTTAAATGACAACAAAGCTTTTAAGCCATATTTGAGGCTCGGACGTGGTAGTTCTGAAAAGGACAAGAGAAGTGTTCATTAATAAAAAGGCAGTCTACTTGATGAATTAAATTTGTTTAATTATGCATATTTTATTTATTATTGAAAGCATAAATATAATCAAACTGTGCTAAAATAATTCATCACAATAACACTTCCCCAGGTAGCTTATTATCTGTTCTATAAGGAGAAACTGGTCACGGCCTGCTGTAACCTTCTGTCTTAAGAGGTGTCACATTGTCTGCACCTGAAAAGACATCTAATCTAAAACATAAGTTAGTATGCGACTGAAAATTGTGCGCAATATGCCACAAAGTAGGGCAGTGAATATTGCCATCGACATCAAAGCAAATATGCCTCGGTTTGAGCCCTTTCCGCGGAAAAATTCTTAACAGTTCAGTTCCCAATAAAGACGAAATCGCTCCACTGGCTGAAATGCTTTTTCTACCTCATGCAATATTTAGTCTATGGGGACAAACAAATTAGCAAAATAATTCCATTCTACTTGATAAAAATATAACTTCTGTAAGTGGCACAATAACTATACTATAATGACTGTTCAAAGGTGGCTGGTTATAATTTCAAATATTAAGAGATTCTAAATAGGTTCCGTCTAACTGGAAGACTAACCAATAAGCATAATTTGGCAAACGTCGTCAGATTGCGTATAGTATCGGCAGGTGTGGCAAATGCTTACTGATTCGAGTCTCGTTCACAACAAATTACAAGAAACATTTTAATAGTTCACAATAAGGGTGACACCGGTATAATAGACTAATTATGTTAGCTACCTTAAACTATGCTTATTTTTACTGGCAAATTTATATATAACAGATATATAAGTGTATCAAGCTTGCAACTTAGATATAAATATATAAATAAATAAATTGCCTTTAGCATAAGATAGCATACGCAATTTAGTAAATATTTTGCACTTGTCACTGTTTTCCAGAATTCCACTGGCTGAGATTTGATAATGAAGCATTTTAGTTCGGAATATCGTTGGTCGTTTCGTACACTACCAAAACTGCTCAGATGACTCACCATTTCAATATATTCCTTCTTATGTTTTTCTTGTCATTTATACAAGTGGACTCGCTTTGTTATCACATGCAACCCAAATTTAAAATATTCCCTACCTTAAATATGATTAATATATATTATGTATACCATCTTGCGAGGTTATTTGGAACAGCCGTATAATCGCTGCCGCTTAATAAAGATATTGCTAGTACTAATTTCAAATTGAATTTTATCAATTTGTTTTATTTCGTCTTTTCTGGACACTCATCCGTGGCTTCCATAATTGCTATGGTCAAAATATGAGCACGGAGCTCGTCATTTCTGCGTCTTAAATATAATCTTTCACGCCGCGCTGCCATGCATTACGTGATATTACTATTCAAATAACAACTAAGTTATCACAATCAGACTTTCCTGTAGGTAGTTCTTCTTTGGTATCACTTTCGAATTTAAGGCTTATAAAATATCATTTATATATATATATATATATAATATATATATATATATATATATATATATATATATATGACAAAGAAGAACCGTAATCCATGAAATAACATTTAATTATTCTCGCTTATTCAATCATAACTGTACATTTGTTGTAGCCAATCCCATCTTATCTGTCTGACTTGCTATTACGCAATGTAGACTGGTTCTTCTTTATAAATCCATGTGATGTGTCATCGTTTTCATTCTGAATTTGTCCGCAATTAATGGGTGTGTTGGGTTTTGTTGCACATTTATTACTTTTGAAGGCCTTCTTTTTATGTTTTTGTTCTAGTTCAATTTGATTTCCTTTTGGATTACTTTCTGCACGTTTAAACAAGGGTTAATCGTATTAATTTCGATAGCTTCAAAAGCCAGTGGCATTTTTCCGATTTGGTTTTTTTATAAAATTGAAAATTTATTACTACTGACAACATTACCTGTAAGTAGTACATGTTTACAAATTGTGGATTTTTGTGCAGTAACTGCACTACTTTTAACAAATTTTGGAAGAGAACTTGATTTTTTTGAGTTTCTTTCCTCCATTTTGATCTACAAAGTACTGGGAGCTGCAGGTATATTGAAATTTGTATACAGATATTGGTGATGACGTCATAAAAGAGGCTGTCTTCTACGTTAGTTCGCATAAGTTTAGTTGTGCTGAACACATCTCTCACCTGTATTTGAAGAATACTAAGCTTTAGCCGCTCGAATTATGTTTCTTTTGAAAATCTATGTAAGGTATTTTGTATTCCTCCATATTGTTCTCGATTTTGTTAGTTTGCCTTAAATTATTTTTGATGAAGCAGTCGGGATAGCCATAATTTCTCAACGTTTCGCGAAGCTGGTTTAGCTCTAATTCTATGGTATTCGATGAACGAAACCTGCGTATTTGTGTGCCCAAATCGATTATGAGGTTTCTTTTGTACGTCATTGGTACACTACTGGAATAATGAATCTACAGCCTAGTCCAGCTTGATTTTTTGTGAACCGACATTCAGATGATACCTTCTTCATTCATATTTATTACTACATCTGGAAATGCTAGATATCAGTCTTGTTCCTCTTCTGATGTAAACTTGATTAGTTGACCTTTTTTAGGTGATGTAGCAGCGCATTTTTATCTTAATGTTTTCGAACGACCACGAAAGTATCGTCAAACTGACGTATGTACATTTGGACTCTGTTAATAAATAGTTTTAATCCAGTAGATTCAAATGATACTTATATATAATTATGTATTATATGTTGCGCAACAAGTAAGCAATTAGTTCAATTATGACCAGGAGGATAAACCAAAGACAGCATGAACGGAAAGTATAATCTCGTGCACATTAGTTTTGTGCTAACTGGCTGGTATTACGCCTTATATCTACTATATATTTGGGTGAGGAATGTGAAAAAAATATGACGGTACAATCTACTAGAAAAATGTGTAAACCTGCAGAAGTGAAGCTAACATCTTGACAATGCGACTTCGACACTAACTCACTATATATAATCTATATGCTCAGCCTGTAAATGATACCAACACTTTGGCTATTTTGCCAGCATCCGATACCAACATTATAGTACCCAAAAGGTACATGGTACTAACACTATGGTTGCTAAGTCGGTATATGGTATCAACCCGATGGATTTCAATGTATTCTATAGTTAAACCAATTTGAGAATAACAAGTATTTTTGAACACCCGCTACTCCAGTAAATTCTGAAATTTGGTGAACCATACAATATATTGATATCCACCGGGCTGGTAACATGTACCGACTTGGCAACCACAGTGTTAGTACCATGTACCTTTTCGATACTATAATGTTCGTGTCAGATACTGACACAAGAGCCATAGTTTTGGTATCCTTCACAAGCTCTGTATATATATATATATATATATATATATATATATATATATATATATATATATATATATATATATATATATATATATATATATAGTGAGTTAGCGTCGAAGTCGCATTGTCGAGACCTTATATGATGTTAGCTTCACTTCATCAGGTTTCCACATTCGTCTAGAAGATTGTACCATCCTATTTTCCCAAATACCTCACCCAAATATATAGTACGTATAAGGCGTTATACCGGCTTCTACTGAGCGTCGCCAGTAAGCACGAAGCTAAAGTGCACGAAATTATAGTTTGCGTTAATGCTCTCTTTGGTTTATCCTTATGGTCATAATTGAACTAATTTGACACTTTGTGCGCAACAGCTAACACATAATTGCATATATATATATATATATATATATATATATATATATATATATATATATATATATATATATATATATATATATATATATATATTAGTTCTCCGCAATAAACAATATCTAACTGATGCTTATATATATTTGCTAAGAATGGTCTAAGGGGATTACTCATGCCTGTGCGGTCAATTTGGCTGTAGAAGAAACCTTGGAATAAAAATATGAGGTTAGATGTCCATAATAAAAGAAGTTTCCGTATATCGTCCACTTCTATCAATTTTTCTGCTTCTGATGATCGCAAGTATACACACTGGACATTTTTAGTTTTATCTAGTGGAATTTTTGTAAATAAGGATTTTATATCTAGGCCCGACATTTCCCCCTCGTTTAAACGTATTTCGCAATATTTTCCACAAATTGAAAGCTCTACTGTAACACGTATTCCATTCTTCCTTTCATCATAGGGTCTATAACCCGGTATAATAATCTGACTGTCCCTTGCTGCGGAGAGTTCACCAAAGATAACATGGATCTGAAAGGAAGAATACTAGCATGTAAATACTGTTTGTTCAGATGTAGTTGTAATTCCAAATTCGGTGAACTATAGCATACATTGATATCCATCATGATGGTACCATGTGCCGACTCGTCAACAATAGTGTTACTACCATGTACCTTATCGATACTATAATGTTGGGATCGGTTAGTGACACAATAGCCATAGTGTTGGTTTCCTTCTCAGACTCGGTGTATATATTATGTAGAGTGAGTCAGCGTGAAATTTGCATTTTCAAGACTTCATATGATGTTAGCTTCACTAATATAGGTTTACACATTCGTCTAAGAGATTTATCGTTGCATTATCCCGCATTCCTCACCCAAATATATAGTGGTTAAAGGGCGTAATACCGGCTCCTACTGATGAGTTGCCAGTAAGCACGAATCAAATGTGCATGAGATTATATTTTCCGTTCATGCTGCCTTTGATTTATCCTTCTGGTCACAACTGAACTAATTTGTTACTAGGTTCGCAACACCTAACATACACTTGCATAGGTGGTTATTTAGTGAACCTTAGGCAGTCCATATAATATCCGTGTTTTTGAATCTACTTGTCTTGCACTTTTACATTGTGTTATAAATGTAATTTTGTACTTTATGTTGATGTCATGTTTCGTTTCAACTTTCGAAATAATTCTGTTTAGAAACTATGGTATAGAATTTTATAATTTAGATGTTCTATCGCGTTGTACTACTTCACGTTTAAATCGTGTCTGGTAATTAAGAATTCTTAACATAGCTAGATTATAGTCCGTACAATCCATTATCACTATACCTGTCCTCTTGTTTGGCTTCATGAGTCTGATTTGTCGGTCTCGCTGCAGCTTATTTATCCACTCTAAATGCCTTCTACTAACCAGTTTATTGACTTTGAATATGCGGACATATTGGCCAAATGTAGGTCGGATTTCCCATTAAAGGATGAGTTATCATATTTCTCCGATGATTTTCTTTGATAGTATCTTCAAAAAGTATTCCACTGATGACAACATTTGAATTTTTCACGTTCACTTGATTTAGTTTCTGTTATACAGTATTTTGGGTCAAGAGAGAGAATTTCATTTTGCTACTTCGTTAAATGGATGCCTGTAATTAAAAATTTATTTATTTGGATTCTCAGGAAACTTTGTGAACTTCGAACATTGCATTGCATTTCGCGCTAATTTTTATTCATCTCTCTTCTCCTAGCAACTTCTCTAATCCAGGCAAATTCGTTTATAGCATTTCTTCGAATTTAATCCTCTATAATCTCTACTTTTGTTTTTATGCATTATAGGTATATGCTTTTACTACTGCTGCTTCGATGACATTTTCTAGAATGCGGGGCTGAATATTCTCTGACAGATACTGATCAGAACTCTTCCAACGCTTAATCACATATGCTGGTATTCTTTATTAAACCAGACGTCTCACAAATTCAATATATTTAGATGAATAAGATATATATGCCTAATTCGCCTTTCGTGGTATAGGGTAACCACGTTGTTTTAATGTTGTAATTGATATTACGTTCTACATTATTTAATGTATAAGAAAAAAGAATTGTCATCCATGGAATAAAATTTATAAAAAAATATTTTTCTACAAGTTTCTACAGCTTTTTATTTGGATTCGTTAATAATTCCGCTAATCCACTCCTAACCTTACACTTGTAGTAACCAATATATATATATATATATATATATATATATATATATATATATATATATATATATATACTAGTATCCAGAAGAGACAAACAGGCCCTCGACTAGAATCAACAAACATACAATCGGATTGGCAACAAACTGAAGTGGAAATAACAGAGGCGCATACGGTGACAGAAGTTTCCAAACAATATGAGCGTTCAACACTGCAATCCACACTGGCGCTGTTACCATGTGAAAAAGAAAAATTTGCGCAACAAGGTGAAACGATCAACTACACTGGGAAAAATAGCACTCGTACATGTAACAGTGAACAATGCGCACAAATGGTTAATTCTCAAGCCATCAAAACAATAATGACCAGATCTCAGACATCACTTTGCAATACTGCGAGAATGACCTTTACATGCAAACACGCACACACACAAACACAAACGCATACACACTTACCAACCAGCCAAAACAAGAAACAGAAGTAAAAGCGAGTCAGATTTGTTACCACTAGCATAATCAATTGAAAACCCAAAATGTATATATATGTATGATTGTATAGCGATGATTAGTATTCACGAAATAAATGGCCTTTATCCACTTTGTTATTAATGTGTTCTTTCTTCCTAATTAGAAATATACTGTTTAATATTAAAAGGCATGGATATATATATATATATATATATATATATATATATATATATATATTATAGATACAAACAGAGCGTAGATCATTTTAAATATAGGTGGAGATCGTTACCGAGGGAAAGATGGAATAAACATTTTATGTAGGCTCACAAATAAACGTAGCATGCGATGTTTTGGTATTTTTCTGATTACTCATGAGTTTTCAATGAAGATAAAACCGGTCAAGTTTAGATATTTCATCTTTTATCATATGCAATGAATTCTTTATATCTAAAGTTTTTTCATTCGAGCTGTAAAATTAAGCAGGAAGGTAAAACGCTAATTGAATAGATGCTAGAAAATTTATTTGTGAATACATTTTTACGCCTAAGCAATATATTTCGATTATGCTTCGATAGATAAAAATTAATTACAGGTTGTGTTTGAGTGATTTGACAAATGAAATGATACATTTTTCTTGGTGTTGCAGTATTTATGTCATTTTTTAAAGTGGCTTTTGAATTTGAACGTGCAACTAATTATATCTTACTTTTTATCTTCCTTTCATATTCGTATGCTAGGTGGTTAACATTTGTGTTAAAACTAGCTTCTTATCAAGTTTAAGCACAGCATACGTCTGAGCAAATCGTGAACGTTTCTTCCTCATTTATATCTTTTTTCTGACTTGTTTATTGGTGTTCGGCATTACTTGAATCTGCGCATTTGTTGCCAATCGCATTGTGTGTTTTGCTCCAAGATGGTATGATTGTCTTTCCTCGCGATACATTTGCATGCTGTTTGTTATTCTGTCGAATTTTGTGGCTTATATTGATTTTTAATGTATTCTGCCTGACGTGTGGTTTGTGGCGCTCGCTGAATATACCTGTTCTTTCCACTAATTCACGAGCATTGGAATAAGTAATTGTTCTCGTAAAATGGTGACATGCTCAACAATTTCTGATTTCCTTATGTATGATACTTCACGTAGGTTTAAATTGATTCCCGTCTCACATGTTGATGAATAAAACGATTAACTGTGCTCACGTGGTGTCCCGTTCGTTCGAACCAATTATTAAATATAGATTAAGCATAGGATGCCGCTGCACTCTGTACCAACTAATGAGGCAAATTTTAATTTCTTCTCTCGGAGAGCCGCGTCAATTTTTGCCCGATATTCTTTTTTCGCACATTTATTGCAAAATTTCGCTTAAACAATTCTTTTGAGAAAGTATGTCCCCAACATGTCGTTCCTTTGCTCACTTCAGATCTAACTTACGGCGTTAATCCGTTAAGAGTTTAAACACTTCTTTTGATGTGCATGCTTTGTTATGTGAACGTGTGCGTCAGTCAAGTCGACATGCCGTATTTCGCTAAGAGTTGCATACTTTCGAGAATCAGACTTATGCCCATTTCCACTTCGTCTAATGTAAATCTCAAATCTTGGTTGGCTCTGATTGCCTGAATATTAAATTTGTATACGATTGATGTCTTCTGAAACAAAGAAATATATAACGCTTACAAATTTTCTATAGTGCGAGTATTGTTTATATATGATCTTCAGTTTTAAGTATTGCAGAAATACACCGGCAATGCGCAATGCCATACTGTATTCAATGACAATATTTTTTAATTTTACTTATGTAGTCATCGTCAAATGGTATTTAGTCACATTTCAAGCTAAAATAAACTCTTATATCATTCGCCATTTTCATAATCCCGATATTCATTCTAGATTGGTTGTCTGCAAAGCATTTCTGTCCTATTAAATGTTATGTTTGAAAATAGCGGTTTTACGACCACAAATACGACTGATTGTTTAGCAACGCGCCGTGTTTGGATTTGAGCTTTTCTGTTAATCAGTATCAATCTCTAATAGTGTAACTTGTGGATAATTGTTCAATTTCCACGTTTGACTTCACCTAAGCAAACTGGCGTTTAGATGTTCTCAAGCGTTTCTACTGACCTCGTTGTACGCAACAAGCGGATTTCAAGATCGGTTTTATATTTTTCTCATTTCACCCTCGACATGGACTACTAAGACATTTGTCAATTGGTTTGCTTTATGAATTCTTTCGCCTGAAACTGCTGTTGGCACTGAGACACGCTTCGTTGTTCTTCGATTATTTAATTTGAACTCTTGCTCAGCATTGGTGTCTTGTTTGCAAAAAAACTATTTGTTTGATTCTCGTGATCAAATTATAAGCAACAATTGGTAAAATAGGAAATTATCATACCTTGTATTGTATGGCAAGACATATTGATAAATCAAATGTTTCTGCGATAGCTTTCCATTTAATGAATTATGGTGTTTTAAACTCTTCGTAGTTGTTTTTTCATGCGAAATTATTTTGGAAATTTTCGCCGTAGAACTGCAAATTTTTTATATCATGACTTTTGTAAATTATTTTTAAGGCGTAAATTTTTTTCCATATGTTAGTGCTTTCTTTTTTATGTTCTTGAATTTTTCACCCCGATTATTCAAAATGGTTTAAACGAACATTGGTTGCGCGGGCGGTGATAACATTTACTATAATCAAGGTTGCGAACTTGATATAAACACCTTACCCATTAAGTACTTACATATGTCAGTATAAACTAAGAATTGTATAGTGTAGAAAAGGCAATTCATCCAGTAGACCGGTTTCGTCCTTATTGGGAACTCATCATGTACTGGCCAGAATTTGCCGCGGACAGGGCTCGAACCTGGGTACGTCTGTTTCGGAATCTGGTGCTCTAACCACTGAGCCAACCTGCCGCACCGGTCTACACTATACAATTCTTAGTTTATACTGACATATGTAAGTACTTAATTGGTTAGGTGTTTATATCAAGTTCGCAACCTTGATTATAGTATTGAAAAACAGCTTTGGAGTCAATCTGGAATATGATCTTTCCATTACTCATTTCTAACTCTCTGGTGAGCTTCATTTTCTTATCATTTCAGTTAATATATACAATAAAATTACTATTATATTTTGAAAGCTTCGAAGTTTTGGCCGTTCAGTGCTTCGAGCTCTCATCTTACCAGACCTATTCTTCCTCCTGTATTCGCTACTTGTAATCAAACTCATTTAAAAATGACGCCCTATTAACCAATACTTTGACAATTTATTGTTCTTACTACACTGTTTAAGAAAGTTTTTTGGCACGTCCTTCTACTACTCAATGCTAATTAAATGGTTCTATTCTGTCTAACAGTACTGCAAGTCTTAGGTTGGTTCCAATAAATATGTTTTGTTCGAAAAAATCTGAATGCCTTTTACTTACTTTAATTAAAGTTCATTATTATTTGCAGTAGCTAATGTTTAATATATCAGTACGTAGCAAGCACACTCCCTGAACAGATATAAGTAAGTTTTTAAGTGAATAGTATTCTCCTTGTTAAATAGCTTTCAATTAAACCTTGTCACAATAGAAATTTAAGTAGCTGTTGAGTAAAAATAAATTTCCAAATCAATAATAGAATCTTTTTCTTGAATTATTTAAATTTCAAACGTGTATGTTGTAGGGTTTCTGACAGATGATTTGTTCTTATTTGTCATAGTTTTATGTGTTCACGTTGTATGATATGTGGCTATTCAATTTTTATGAGCAAGGTGTATATTTAGGTTTAGATAAATGTGCACATCTGAATCGCCTGCAGATACTGTTGCTTGTTTAGTTATTTTACTTCTACTGTGTCAGAATGTACGTTTTAGAAGACTTTCGAACTGATTTATTTTAAATCAAGGTTTGGATCTTGATATAAACAAAACTCCAATTTTAAATATACACATTTGTCAGTATTAACTAATGAAGAAAAGGCATTTCATTCAGTAGACCGGTTTTGTCCTTATTGGAAACTCATCAATTATTTTACGGTATTTGCATTGGACATGGCGGGAACCTGGGAAAGGCAATAAATGAAATAGATCAGTTTCGTCCATATTTGTAACCCTTCAATTTCTGTATGGTATTTACAGCGAACGTGGCTTGAATCTGGGAATGGCAATTAATGCAGTAGACCAGTTTCTTCCAAATTCGTGACTCGTCAAGTGCTGTCCAGAATTTTCCATGGACATGGCGTGAACCTATAAAAAGCAATAAACCTATTAGTCCAGGTTTTCCCTATCTGGAACTCTTCAAGTATTGTACGCGGCAAATTATGGACACAACTTACAGAGTCTCAATAATGTAGAAAGCCGTCTACTTAATCAATTACCTTTTTTAGATACTAAAATGTTTAATTTACCATAAATAATGACAATAAATATAATATGATTTTTCTTTATATAAAAGTTGTAACCTTGATTTAAAATAATTATTATCACTTATTTCTTTGTTTCACAAACCGATCATCTAGCCTCGCCTCACACTACTTTTCTTAATTGCCGGCTGTTTTGCCTAAATAAATTTAATGCTGCTACATTTGTTGCCTTATTTGTAGTACGCTTGCAATTGCCTACGAATGTTCAAAATTTCTTCCAATGTCGCTTTGTGTAAGATGCAAATATTTATTGTGCTCACGTGCAGCGCAGTTTAGTTATATTTTTAGCCACTACTGATATGGCGGAAGATGCCAGCCATCACTGGATTATCTTCTTGGCAGGTGTTGGTGCAGTCTGCTAAATGACATTTTCTTTATTCGTCTGGTGTAACTGCTGATGCCAAAAATGCAACAATATACCCAATAAGAGATTTGGAAGAGAAAAAATACTTAATCAGTTGGGTCCAAATATATGACCTCCTTCATTTTAATTCATTCTACTATAAAATTTGAATAGTTTTTTTCCGGTGAGACAAGTGATGTCTCTAAAAATGATTTGTTCTAGCAAATCTATGCTGAATGCGATGCCCAGATAGACAGTTTTGTTGATGTCTTCTGTTACGTGAACCATGTTATGATCCTTGATATCCTTGACAAATATTTATTATTATTTTCTAATTTTCAAGATTTTCTACAGAAGCTACAGAAAATCCTTGACCTCATTTTCAGGGCCGTTTTAATTTTCTCTAAAAGCTTAATTATTTCCCAGGTTCTCCCTGTAAGATTATAATATGTTGATGCTACAATTAATTTTTTGTCTGGTGAACGTACATTCATAAACTGTCGAACATGTATATTTGCTGATATTCTCCCAGGATTTATGATTGTCATGACAATAGTTAATTTGAATTGAATAATTGTGTTGGCTCTGTCGACCGCCTCTTAACTTTGTAACATAATGGAAGTTCAACGAAGAAGTTTTTCATTGAGTTCGTAGTAAAAAACTGGCTTGAATACAGACAAGTGAACTTTTGTGATGTGTCGTGTTGAAAAATAAAATTTTGCTGGAAAATCAGTCAAACTTGTACAGCTTCTGTCGTTTATTCGGTGGGTTCGATTGTCATGACCAAATAACATGCCCCTCTCTCCCGCCAATGTTAATTGAATATCTGGGCTGACTTTATCGACCGCTCTTTAACTTTTGAATATAATGGAATTTCAACGACAAAATGGTTTATTGAGACCGTAGTAAAAATCATGGTTTGAGTGCGGACGACTGGTAGATTGCGCTGTTTCTTATTTAAAAAAATAAAATGTAGCTTCAAATTTGTTAAAAGCGAATTATAAAGTCCCAAGATTTTCTATAAGATATAAAGAGAAAAAAAAACTATTTCTCGCAAGGTCAAACAGGTTAATTGTCCAGTTTTCAAATGTTTTAAATTTTATTGGTAGTTTTTTTTGCTATTCGCTAAAATTATTCTTGAATCCTGATATATTTTAGGAGTTCTCTTGTTATAATTTGAATTTACAGAATTGAAAGTTGAAACCGATGAGCAGATAAAGATTGTAATATCGGTTTGACCATGGGGATATCTCCACCTTTAGAGAGTTCATTATTATATTAAATCTTTGGTTACAATTTTTAAGCTGTGATCATCCCCATGTCAAAGCTGTTATCAGAGTTGTGTGGCAACTGCCTGCATCGCTTAACAAAGCAGCAAAAAAGTGAGCTAAAATATAGAAAAATGTTTATTTATGTAGGCTACAGGGTAAAATGTTTTCCGTAAATCCTCATATGAGAATTTCGTTCTGGGGAAATGCTTGTTTTTTCTCGGGATCTTATCCCCAGATTGATTTCGGCCACAAATTAAATTTATATACTGCTTTTTCTAATTATTAATTTAGGTCGCAAATGATATACAACTCTTCTCGGGATTTGTCAATAAACCAATAATTTCTGACTACCCATTGATTTTTGAATTACCTGAAGATGCCTCCAACCGTTATGTCTGCTCAACAATTACAAAAGCAGTGGATAGGTATGTCCTTAATTGACCGCGATGTATAAATGAAGATAAAATAGTAATTTTTAACTCATTCCTAAATATAGGTTTTAATAAATTTATAAGATTTGAAGATTTATTAATATCTTTTTTTTAATTTTCTCTTACGATGTTACTGATTATAAGACGGGTGATTTTCTTAATAATTTTCTTTTTTGAAATATTAAATATATTTAGTTTTTGTAAGTTATATTTATTTATGATTTATTTCACTTTAACCGACGAAATTAATTGCCGAATTCCGGATTCGCATTGGTAGAGACGTATCATAATATTAAAAGTCAAGAAATAAATTATAAAACATTAATTAGTTACTTTGTATTTGTGATCCGGAATTAATAAAAAAATACAAATTTCTTGTAAATTATTAATAACAAGTTATTAGACAAACAATTAAACGGAAAGAATGTCTCTTTTAATTCTATCAGTCATGATACAGACCATCTTAGCAGTCAGTGTGGACTAAATTACAATATCATCCTTATTGGACAATTTTGCAGATCACAAGAGTATCTGTGAGTCACGAATTAGTGAACTTCCTGTTCTATTAAAGCAGATTAAATATTCGCCTCCTGGAAGGATGTTTACGGTTGCACTTTAAATCATTTTAACATGTTGAGTGTCAAAATAAACTTTTAGAAATACGTTGGCGACTCTCTACCTTATATTGGTTATATTTTCAAATTTATAAAATATTTTATAACATCAAACGTGGGCTTCTGGCATATAAATAGCTGATCCAGTTAATTGTGCTTGTTTTAACAATAAAAACAATTTTACAGATCATGTGAAAGAGCATAAATATTATAAAACGCAAGTGGTCATTAGGAGAGTTCGGTGGAAAACGATTTTGTATTCATTCCACTGCATTTTACATATAAATATTTTAAAACATAAGCAGAAATTTATATCACAAGTTCTTTGGCACACACACTACTTTTAATGGCTACTTCTTTGGACAATCGCTATTCATTCGCACAACAAAATGCGTGTAGTTAATTTTTTTAAACTAGCCCCTTTACCACATCATCAAGGTACATGCTACCTCCAATTTTACTAATGTTAAGTAAACAAATTATTTAAAGAACCCATTTAAATTACTGAAATCTAACTCGATGGTCTTCCGTTATCCCCAAATGTTACAAATAGAACGTGTATTTATAAATAATATTTTCTGGATCAGAGCTCGATGTTTGCCAAAGATTTATGCTAAAATATATTAATTGGAATATATTTTGCAAACACATTTTCTTCGTACTTGGGCCGGTAATTTGACTATGTTGTGCGACAGGTTAGATTTAATGGGACGGTTGTTCATATAATGCTCGTAAACTTGACCTAATGAATTTTTATCAAGAACCGTGTAATCAATCATTGTTGAGTTTGATAACATCGTCGTTTGCAAAATACGAAACGAACACTAATTAAGATGGTTGTACTGGTTATGGATTGGTCGCATTTAAACATATATTTTTTAGATTTTTTTCAAGTTGCACTTGTGTTGACATTTCGCAGTAAAGGTTTTGCCAACATTTCACGCTGTCTATGCAAACACAATTGCTTGGCATATCTACGCCTTAAATAGGCCCACATTTTTTTGCAAGTATGTGTTCAATCGTGTTCAAAACCAATGTTTCCATTTTCTTTATAGATTTCTGTGACTTTATTGACATAAATTTTGTCAACAATAGAGTTTGGTTATACGAAATCCTCATTTAAACTAATTAGTTAACAAGAGCTAAGCTAATTACTGTCTCGTGTTAGATGATAAGGCACGTTTAGCTACACATTACAATGGTCAATGTGGAAGTACAAATGTGCATTTTAAAATAAAGCTAGTTGCTTAAATTTTCTAATCTCTTCAATATTAATAGAACTTTTACAGTTGATAAGTAAAACTGTTTTGATTAATAAAAAAATACTTGTATTTAAATGTTCAGAAAGCGATGAATATATGTATTCGTTATAGGGATGCAGATGCACGAATAACAGTCAGATTATATTTGGGTCTAGCATAAATTATGTTCGAAAATACGTAACATAACTAATAGGGTAGATAATTTAGGCTTAAATTTACTAATAAAACACGAAATATATGTTAATTAATTTTTTATTGAGCAATCATTTATTGTATGGGTAGTGAAAATAACTCTGTAAGTCAAGTTTGCAGATGCGAGAAAACATTGATGGTATTGTATTTTGTAACAAGCCACAGAAGATAGCAAAGCTACCGTCATTCGCATGTACTGACGCGTTTCGAATTTCTGGGATCACCGTCCGTGTACGACGGCAAACTGACTAGCATTAATCAAATAGCAACGTATTCAAAACGTAAGTGAAGTGAGAAAAGCGGCTCTCACCTGCAGACAACTAAAATGAAAGACACATATCGGATATTCCATACAACGTTTAGATAAATCGCGCTTTGTTCTTGTTAGGTCAGTTTCCCTTCTTGATCTGGCACATTTAAAAGTCTATAATCTGAAATGAAACGAAGAACTTGTAATGGATTTTTAAAAAATAAGATGTGTTACGCTTCAATAATTTTTTTTGTAAGTTGATCGAAGAAAACAATTAGAAACTTGAGCTTAAAAACGAGAACTTTGAATGTATGCGTTTACAACCATTTTCAAATCCACTTGCAAATTTTTGTAGAAGCTTACAAATTTATATTTGTATTTTAAATGTTAATTGCACTTCATGTTAACAAATAAATATGTTATCATAATGGTCGCATTAAAAAACTAGTTGTAATACTAGGTGCATAATCAGGTGAGAGATAACCCAACTTTCACACTTTTTAAATCTCCGTTAATTAGCACATGTTAGGCGTTTAAAAATGATGGTACTTTAATACTAGTCAATAAATTTTGAACACGGATATCTTTTGTATTTTGCATTATTTTGTTTCTCCTGGCACAAGAGAAACTTTCGCCGATTTATAAAGCTACATTAAATAAAAAGAGTTGTAGAATATGTTACGAGTATTGAACAACGCCTGCTACACCACCACATATTTCTTTATCATCCTATAGCTGAAAAGTTCTCAAAGCCAATATTTTATGCTGCATACCCATTTCCGTCCAACGAATGAGTAAAGAAACGGTAACGGCTTTACTTTTACGATTTAGAGACTGGAAATAAGAAAAAATTGTTGGCCTACATGGTACCAATGTTCAAGTCTAGAAAATTATTTAACAAACGGAGCAGTAAACACAATTTAAATATTCGTACGTACGCCAAATTTACATAAGTAAATTACAAACAGCTTCTACACGCTTCTCTCTTTAACTAAACTACTTTCGATTACCTTATTATACAGTAATCGTTAAAATAATAGGTCACACATTATAAACTATTAAGGTCAAAAATCCATTTACCGTCGGTTGTCAAATATAAGGCGCACTAAAAAATCATAATTTCTCTTAGAAATCGCCAGTGTGCTTTATGCGTGAGAGAATTTTTTTGTGAAAGAAATATGTAATAAAGTAATAATAATGGCTAAAACCCACTACCTGGAACAATCCCGTTGGGTTGTAATGTAATTCACAATAAAACGTCATTAGCATTTATATGTTTGACCTGCAACATTGCATGTTGTCTGTATTTTCTTCAAATCACAATTTACTATTTCATCTTTTCGCGGCAATTACCTATAGGACCTACTTAACTGCTGCGTAATTCCGTTTTATTATCTATGATTTATACATACCTAGACATTTCAATATAACAGTAAAAATGATGTTAATGTACTCGAGTAAATTAACAATTCCAAGAAAGTGATATTCGTAAGGTGTTTGTACTGCGCGTTATATTTCTGTTCACTTTATGTTCGAAAAAGGAACTATTCATAGAGGATGCCCCTTGTATTCAAATACGCATTGTAGGACGGAAATACAGTATTTTTTATACCCCCTAAAAAGCGATTAGGAAAAATAAATTAAAAGTCTATATTAACTCATTAGGTTTCATTAAAGGTGATTGAATAGCTTATATATGTGTCCAATAAATAAATACACAAGAAATACATAGAAAATGCTAAATAAATCCACAGTTAAACAGTGGGCACTTAAATTAGTTTAAATTTGACCAGAAGGACAAACCAAATCCAGTATGAACGAAGGTTATAACCTTTGTATACATGCGTTTCGTGCTCATTGACGACAGATCAGTAGGAGCCGATATTTCGCCTTATACACACTATAAATTTTTGTGTGGAGTAAAGTCCAATTGTACGGTAAAATCTCCTTTATGAATTTTTATACGAGCAGTACTGTTTTTAATTTCATATAAAGTCTTCGGAAATGCGATTTTAAAGCTAACTAAGTTAATATAATATACACCGAGCCTGTAATGTTTACCAATGCTATGGTTGCATTTTTGGCAAATAGTACCGATGCTATTGTTGCCTAGTCGGGACATGTTACGACAAAATGGATTTCAAGATATGTTAAATTTTACCAAAATTGAGAATTACAGCTACATCTAAACACCTTTTACACTAGCATATCTATACACTCTAACATAAATCTGTGTCAGATATCATTTTTTGGTAGTAATAATTCCATCTCTCAATTAATCATATAATATTTGTTTACTGTTTGTTGCGGAAGACTAATATACATGCAATCGTATTAATTCAAAATTGACCAAAAGGACAAACCAAAGTCAACATGAACGAAAGGTATAACCTTATGTACACATGCGTTTTGCGCATACTGGCGACTCATTAGTAGGTACCGATATTTCGCCCTATAGAAAATATATATTTTGGTGCGAAATAAAGATCAATTGGACGGAATAATCTCCTATGCGAATGTGTATGCCAGCAGTAGTCTAGTTAATTTCATATTTTCTTCAAAGCCACCTCATTATATATAGTATACATAGAGCCTGTAAGGGGTACCAACACAATGGTTGCCTTGTCGGTACCTGGTACGAACGCTATGGGTGTCAAGTCGGTAAAAGGTACTAACGCTATGATTGCCAATCTCGGTGCATGTTAAAAAATAAAAAGAATTAAAGATATGATAATTTTTGCCAAAATTGTGAATTGCAATTACTTTTCAGCATTTGTTACATCCATACAATCTGGTATACATCTGTATCCGTTATCATTTTTTGTGGTAATCATGACATCTCTCAATTAAGTATAAAATATTTATATACTGTTTGTTGTGGAAAATTAATTTATACGTTAAATACTGTTTGTTGCGTATATATATATATATATATATATATATATATATATATATATATATATATATATGTATATATATGTATGTATTAGGTATTAGTGTGCAAACCTAGTAACAAATTAGTTCAGTTGTGACCAGAAGGATAAACCAAAGGCAGCATGAACGGAAAATACAATCTCATGCACATTCGTTTCGTGCTTACTGGCGACTCATCCGTAGGAGCCGATATTACGACCTTTAACCACAATATATTTGGTCGAAGAATGTGGAATAATAGGACGGTACAATCTCCTAGACGAATGTGTAAACCTGCAATAGTGAAGCTAACATCACATTAAGTATACGACAATGCGACTTCAACGCTAACTCACACTGTATGATATATATATACCGAGTCTGTAAAGGATACTATCGAGTATGGCTATTGTGTTAGTAACCGATACCAACATTATTGTACCGAAAAGGTACACGGTACTAACACTATGGTTTTCGAGTCGGTACATGATACCAACCTGATGGATATCAATTTATGCTAAAGTTCACCGAAATTGAGAATTACAACAATTTGTGAACTCCTGTTACTCCAGTAAATCCATACACTCTGGCCTTGATCGATATCAGTTGTCACATTTCGCGGTAAGCATGACATCATTCAATTCAATATATTACAGTTAAATACTGTTTGTTGCGAAGAACTAATATACATGCAATTCTGTATTAGGTGTTGCGAACCTAGTAACAAATTAGTTCAGTTGTGACCAGAAGGATAAACCAAAGGCAGCATGAACGGAAAGTATAATCTCATGCACATTCGTTTCGTGCTCATTGGCGACTCATCAGTAGGAACCGGTATTACGCCCTTTAACCACTATATATTTGTTCGAAGAATGTGGAATAATAGGACGGTACAATCTCCTAGACGAATGTGTAAACCTGCAATAGTGAATCTAACATCATACAGTCTACGACAATGCGACTTCCAACGCTTACTCACAATATATATATATATATATATATCATATATATATTATATATATATATATATCCGAGTCTGTAAAGGATACTTACACTATGGCTATTGTGTTGGTAACCGATACCAAAATTATTGTACCGAAAAGGTACATGGTACTAACACTATAGTTTCCGATTTGGAACATGGTGCCAACTTTATGCTATAGTTCACCGAAATTGAGAATTACAACAATTTATGAACACCTGTTATTTCAGTAAATCAATGCACTCTGGCCTTGATCGATATCAGTTATCACATTTTGCGGTAAGCATGACATCATTCAATTCAATATATTACAGTTAAATACTGCTTGTTGCGAAGAATTTATACGTGTATTAGATGATGTGCATTTAGTAACAAAATACTTAAAATAAGATCAGTCAGATAAGCGAAACGAAGTCATACGAGAGGATGATCAGAAGACCTATTTGCTAATTTTATGTGCAATGTCATGAATTTCGCGGAAATGTCTGAACTAACAGATTTCCGTTTTAACAGCGAGCAGCGACTAGTATTTGCCTGTGAATTGTTAGATAAACAAACGAGGAAAATTAAATTCACAAAGCATAAAATACATTTAGATATATCAATAGACAGTGTTCTCCATTTTACTATGGAATTTATGTTCACACTTTGCCTATTTATTGATAAAATTTCTATAGATAGAGTCATTCCATCAAAAATTTAACTATAATGCATATCCATTACACAAAATCAATAGACCATCTTCTGCTAATGATTATTGGTTAACATCTAGGATACCCTCTCTCTTGATGTAATTGAGTGTTTCAGTTTTTAGAAATGTTGACTCAATTTTACCTGCTGATTTTTATAAATATCAACATTGATTTACAAAGGTCACTCAACCTCAACGAATATTTTGTCCATGTGGAATAATATCATTGCTCTAGATGAAAAAACTTTGACGAATTAATAATCTTTATTGATATATCAAAATTGTTTGATTCGATTTCTGTTGAGGCTATAATGAAGACTGTAATTTCAGTAAATTTGAATCCGTCTATTTCAAGGTTGTTGAATTTTATTCTATATAATATGAGCATAACAATTCTGATTAAATATTATCAATCTCTACAGCTGCGTGTCCCATCCGGTATAACTCAGCTTTCAAGCCTTGGTCTGATATTGTTTAAAATTATTTTTTCTTCCATAAAAAGGAGATTATATGTGGTAAGATAAATAAATTCCATGACGATCTAAACATTGTCTTTCCCTTCGATCCAAATAAAATTGAACATTCGATGAACAATATAACATTGGATATTTATTATTTGATTATACCTTTAATGCACATAGAAGTGAAATTCAATTTTAAAGAACGATCATGATAAAGGGACTAGATTGGGTTTATCTGCGATTACTCTGTCTATTGCTGGAAAGCTCGCGCGTAAATTATTGTTATTCTCTAAATTCAATCTTATATATAACCAATTACTAAACATAATATGTGAAGAAGCCCTAGATAGGTTCTCGTTTAATTTATTGAAAGATAAAAATTGAAAAACACTATAATCGTTTCGATAATTTGCAGTTCGAATTTTGCAATATTTTTTTATTAGAAAATCAAATAGATAACGCAGTAAAGTGCAAACGTTTTTTTGCCTCTATGTATACTGTAAAACCGTATAGGGTTCACAATTTTTTTTATTCTACGAAAAAAATCTGGTTATGGATATATTATCCCAAATTACCTATCTTTTCCTAAATTTTAACCAAAAAGCGTAAAATTTGGAATTAACATATAAAATTTACTTGCTGTTTTTCAAAAACAACAATTTAATAATATGTTTTGTAAATGTTATTGGAAATTGTCCACTGTTCTGCTGTTTCATCATTGTAAAATCTATCGAATTAGTCACTATATATTGTTTGAATATAGAGATTTTACATACAAATTTTATTTTACAACATCATTTTGTCTTCTTTTTTTCGTTGCTGAACGTGGTTTTAGTCCAAAATACAAAATTATATATTCATTCTATAGTTAGATACTGCTAACTATTATATATATATGCATATATATATATATATATATATATATATATATATAATATATATATATATATATATATATATATATATATATATATATATATATATATATATTCATAGTACCCTTCCCATGTTCAAAAACAAAAAAAGTTTATCAGTATACAAGAAACAGGTCTTCACTCATTATCTTCTTAAGAACCCACTAATGAACATGTCTTTATATATAAATGGAAAGGCAAAACAAGGTAGAAATTTGTAAACATGGAGAGAGTGTAGAATAAGGGAAAAAACCAATCAAGTACGTGCGTCACTTCCAGCTCAAGCTCAATGCCTGAAGATGCTTCTTCTGCTTGCATAAATCTGGCTGCAGTCTGTGCATCCATAAGGCTTCGTATGTAGCTAGCTCTCTCTTGTTATTGCATTTAGCAATTGTTTTAAATGCTACGTCTGGAGAACATACGTGTGATGTTTCAACGATGTGTTGCGCAATTGCAGATGTGTATTCACCGTCGATCGTCCTACGTAAGTTGATCGGCAACTTGCGCATGTTTATTGGTAAATTATATATGATGTCGACACTAACGGCTGTTTCTCATTGATTGGTGGTAACTGCAAGTATGTTACCCGAAAAATCACGCGTAGTTTAGATGTATTAAATATGCGTGTTAATGTCGCTTCAACTTTCTTTTGTGCTATTCCAGAAAATGCATCTCCTTTAAATGGGATGTTCAGGTAGACTGTTTTCTTTTCTGGTCCGTATTATACCTGTTCCCGTTTAATTCCCTTTCTAATAATTGATTCAATTAATTGTCTAGGATAGCCATCAGACATTATATCGTTAATTGCTTTATTATATTCGTTTTCTTTTGAATCTTGACTAACCAACCTGTCAATTCTTGAAAAGCAGCCACGAACTGTTGATAATTTATATTGAAAGGCACAAAACTGCTGTAATGCAAATACTGTGCAGACCAGGTTGGTTTATGGTAAATTGTTCTATTTAATTTACCATTAGTTTCTTTCTTTAATAGTACATCTAAGAAAGGCAGACGGTCATCTTTCTCGTGCTCTGACGTGAAGCCGATATTCTTATGTGCTTTGTTGAAACTTTGAAGCAATGTTCGTGATTGCGACCTGTTCTTAAGGACAAGGAAAATATCATCCACGTACCGTATATATTGAGCACATTTACTTATGTCACTCCTTAATGATGTGTTCTCTAGATGCCCTAGAAAAATCTCAGCCAACACTGGAGATAAGGGGCTCCCATTGCCACACCATCAGTCTGTTTATAGATGCTTCCATTAAAACGAAACCGTACGTCTTTTGTGCAGAATAAGGTATGCTTGCGTAGAGAGCGACCTGGTACCGGTGAATAATATATGAAGAGATGTTCATTAGTAGGTAATTGAGAAGATAAGGAGAGAGAAGCGTTTCTTGTATCTAATAAAATTTCTTTTTGTTTTTGCATATGTAGTTAGTTTCACTACTGCAGGTTTACACATTCGTCTAGGAGATTGTGTCTTCCTATTATCCTACATTCCTCACCAAAATATATAGTGGTTAAAGGGCGTAATACCGGCTCCTACTGATGAGTCGCCAGTGTTAAACGAATGTGCACGATATTATACTATCCGTGCATGTGGACTTTTGTTTGTCCTTCTGTTCCTGTTTTAACAAATTTTTTACTAGGTGTGCAACACCTGTGGCATAGTTTCAAACATTATTAACCAGTTTTTCACTCAATCAGCTAGGCATCTGAACTACCATACATCGATACACTCAGGCAATCACTTTGCACAGCTGCAGTCCTAAGTTTGTAATTAACATATTCAAAATAGACCAATCAGGATAACAATTTAAAAAGTCCATTAAGGGAATTGTGGGAATTATTAAGCCAACGAACAGACCTACAATGTCCTTAAAATATGCTTTATTTTATGCTGTCGCCAGTGTTTTCTGCTAATTCGATGTCATGCTATTTTGCGTTTATTAGAAATTTATATTTTTTCTAAAACTTTTTTGAAAGTTGACCGTTAATCATTTTATAGTTATCAATTTTTCCACATGTAATTCGAATATTAATCAAAAGTTATTTCGTTTCATGAATGAAGATTAGATTGCATCAGTGAATTATTTCTGACCAAATTATTTATGGCTTCCTTTTCTATGAATTCATAATCGAAATTTACGTAATACCTTGATGCGCTTAAAATAAACAAATGAGATTATTGTCATAGAAAATCTTGAATTACTTATTCTCTCTACACTAACTTAACTCAATTGACTTAATCCAAAACACGCATGCCTAAATTCAGTTTATGTTAAAATTTAGTTTTAAATGTCCTTCTGAAGCAAACTTCTCAGGAAGTATTTTCAAACCATGCATACTCTCACTAAATTAATTAAAATTGATTCTATTTAAGCAAAACTCGTAATTGAAGTATAATTATGTAATGCATTATAAGATTCACAAGTATGGTCTTCAGCTTAGTGTACGCACAATAGCTAAATAAATTTTAGAAACTGAAAAATTCTTAGAAACATAATAGTCACAAAGCTTAAAATGAAGCTCTGATATAAATAAATTTTGTTTAATAAACTACATTATACTATTTTTTCTATAAATTGCAAGAATGACACCCTGGGTTCAAACACATTACTTTGAGCCAAATTAATGGCCCATGATTAAAAGGGTTAACTATATAATCAGCGCGGAAAATATTCAGTGTAGTATTTTTCGGTTCGTGTACTTTCTTTATTTTACAAAATTTTGAAAATATTTTCGCCGTGAAAATCAAATTAGTCTCAACTTGTCTGCTCATATTGCCATCTGCACTTTTGTCCACTGTTTTGCGTGAACTCATCAGGTTAGGAACACTTCTGTATTAGTAAGCTAATTTTAAAAATTGCAAGATATAACGAATAAGTTTCTCCTTGCTGCATAGTAAATGTTTTGCTCAAACTACATTAGAGCATAAATGAAACTGGGTCTAGATATACTGTTCGTAGAACGGTATCTTTGTAAAAAGCCTTTTCTATGTCAATCTATCTTCCGAGTCTGTGAGATTACTAGTTAGTTTTTGTCCCTTTATTCTTTGCCGCGTTTCTACCAAGGCTGTGCTCATTTTTGGCATCTCTATTAAGATGTAGTTGCTATTTGTTGTGGTGATGTAATATTTATGCAAATGTATGTTAGGTGTTGAGCACCTAGAAAAAAATTAGTTCAAACATGATCAGAAGAACAGTATGAACTTTTTTTTTACCCCGTGCAAAACACCTTCATTTCCATTCTGTAGATGAATCTCAGCAGTTATTTGGTCGCTTGAAAATTATTTTAGAGCAAGTTACACGCCACCGGTTTAACCCAAGTGGCGGTCCAAATAAGAAACTGTTAAAGAACACTACGGGTGTCTGTCATTTCTTTAGCTTAGTTCAGAAAGGCTTTCTTACGTTTCCGTTTAAATAAATATATAAGAAAACAATGAAAACTGCGGTTAGGAAAACTCTCATCGTCATTTCTTGTCAAATTCGTAGAATAATTCCAAACAGTCTTCTTTTCTCATTAGTACTTCTCTGCTCGTTTCATTGTCTGCGGCTGTGCAACACGACAGCTAGTTCCAGTGACAATCGTGTGCTACCCAATAAAGGAAGATCTATTTTTCTTTACAAATTGACGCATTAATCTACGCACTTAAAATATTTTTAGCATAAGACATGATAACGGAAATTGAGAAATAAATGTGGTGATAATAGAGATTTTTTCTATTTCTGATTACTGAAGTTCTGCATTTCAGATGCGATGGATTAGTTTTGATTTCACATCGCAATGCTTGTCCTAACCGTCTCCTATTCGATTTTGAATTATAATTTGACTAAGTTTTTAAACCAAAATTTATTCGTTGCAGCACTTTTTGCAGACCTTCAGAATGCATACCTTGGAATTTGTAATCCACCAGCATAGTTCATAAAATTAATTTCAAAAAACTTAGATGAGGAAAACATTCAATGTTTATAGAAACCTTGTCAATTTCATTAAAATCTAGAAAAAATCTAGAAATTTATATTTGAACAAAAAAGTAATTTCGACAGATTATAATTTCTTTTTCATTCATTGAAGTGTCAGAACTCATTTTAAGTGATCAGCATACCTTCTAGGTTTTAAAATATTAAATAGACCAACCATTTTATGTTTGCTTGTGATAACTGCTTTATATTCAAGTATGTAATAGGTTTTGCGAACCTAGTAACAAATTAGTTCAGATGTGACCAGAAGGATAAACCAAAGGCAGCATGAACGGAAAGTATAATCTCATGCACATTCGTTTCGTGCTTACTGGCGACTCATCAGTAGGAGCCGGTATTACGCCACTTTAACCACTATATATTTGGTAGAAGAATGTGGAATAATAGGACGGTACAATCTCCTAGACGAATGTGTAAACCTGTAATAGTGAAGCTAACATAATCTAAAGTCAACGACAATGCGACTTCAATGCTAACTCACACTATATAATATATA